>JARKIC010000804.1:0-191707 GCA_029378375.1 Mycena olivaceomarginata | reverse complement strand
ATGCGGAGTGGAAGAAAGGGAATGACAAGACGATGCGCAGGATTGTCGAGATGGTCAGTGACGACCAGGTACCGTACATCGAGCACGCACAGACAGCGCAGGAAATGTGGAATAATCTGTGGGCGATTACGAAGCTGTGGGTATGCAGTCGATGATTGCAGTTCAGAGAGAAGCTTTCCACAATCAAATACGCGGGATCAAGAGTGAGCCTCTCCAAGCCCATATTGACATCATCCTTGGTTACGACAACGACTTGAAGCTAAAGCTCCAAGCTTTTGTTTTCCGTGTATGGAACCGGGCACAACAAACGGAAACGGTTAGAAAATGTTTTAAAACCGTTTAAAACTGTTTATACACGGTATTTTTCAGGGTATTAATGTACTGAGTTGACTGCCAGGTAACAAGGTATTTCTTCGCCCCTGCAACTTCTTCCTTTACATTCTAATGGAATTCTGTTCAGAATGGGGCATACCAGTGTCCTCAAGCGACCAAGACATTTATAAGTAAATCCAAATGGCGCTATTATGGGGGTAATACTGTAACATTACAAGACAGACCTCCGCTTCGCTCCGGCATCAAGACAACAATTCATTTGAACTGCAATGTACAGGACAGTAATGGCGCAATATATGTAGTCCACCATTCGCAGTGAAGGAGAAACGGTTAGAAGAGTAGGTAATAGCTTCAAAGATTTGGGAGGTTAGAGTTGGAGTCCAGAATCGAGTTGGTGAGGACGGAAACTGAGGGAGACCCAAGGACAGGCAGGAATCCGGACTCACATGCTTTAGAACTGTTTTGTGAGGATTTTGGAGACTAAGAAGTGAGCCATAGTCTCCGCAGCACCGAAAAGAAATGCGTGTCCTGCAACACAAAGAGAAAATAGAATCCGAATCAAATTAACCCCACTACTACGGACCATGGTGCATGTTCGAAGTCAATAGCTAGTCCAGCCCGCGCAGATTAATTTCCTGGAACGATTATATCAACAGTACAAATTGAGGGGGGAAAAAAAAGCACAGCGGACAGAAATGTTCCAGGACGGAACAGCGAGGCCATTTATTGATCAAAATTCGGAGCTGAATGAATTTTGGAAACACAGTGTGACAACCGCGTGATCTGGAAGATAATGAAACCAACCACAGCATTGAAATCTTGTCCAGAACCCTGCTGTTCGCAATGATGATGATCATAAGTGATTCATAAACCAGAGGAATGATAGACCTCACCACAACTAATACCGGGAATTAATCGTTGCTATCGGAACGAACCAGACTCGCTGATCCAGGTTGGTTCCCTGTTTTGCAGCAAGCAGTACATATCGTAACATTGCGGAAATTGGGATAATCCAGCACAGATGAGACGTCCATAAGCCCCATAGATATCCAGATCTTGAGCGATTCCGTTGGAGCACTTGAGCCAACATTTATCCCGCCTTGAGAGCTTGCAAACATGCACTTGAGAGGAATCCACACTTGACGGATTAAAGCAGATAATATTTGAACAATATGGCCGTCTGTTGGTGGTATGGGAAGAGGGCAGGAGGGCATGAGAGAAACAGAGCAGCAGCTGTTTAAGTAGAAAGAATGCGATGCGGGACTACGTGGCTCCCCGGCTTGATAGTAATCTAATTGCAACTGCGGTGAACTGCGCCCAGTACAGAACAAACTGCGCAGGGTCAGCTGTTATTGAAAGGCTGTGGTACTATCGACATATTGGGCATGCGAAAGCTCACTGGGAACTGTTTGAGGGTACAGGGAGTTTAGATCAAAAGTTGAGAGGAAGGCTGCCGCGGAGAGCTTGAGAATTTCAGAGCGGGCTCAAGGCACAATGAAGACAAAACGGTGCACACAGACGGACAAAACATACAGTGCACAACTGCGGAAAATTTCGAAAGTGGAACAGCGCAGTGCGTAGTGGGTCATGGGATGTGTATACCGTGGATATTGCTGTCGACAAAGGGGGATAATTGTGGCAGAAGACGAGAGAGAGAAAGAAGCAGTGAGGATATATGGGGATGTTGCACAGGTTTCGTAGGATATCGTTAAAGAACGGTTAATTATTGCAGTTTTCAGCGAAAAAACACTGCCTTGGAATGCATGAAAAATGCACAACTCACAAGTTGTAGACCACTGTATCCATCACCATAAAAATACACAGGTCAAACATTACCAAAGAATTCACCAGTTCAGTGTTGGGATATATAAAAAAACATAAGCCCCACGAAATCGTTTTTTTTACACACCTTCCAATTTTCCACAGATACACTTCCACAGATACACCACTTCATTACGAGTACTTTATGTAATCGTTCCTTTGATCAATCGATACCGGATTTTTGGCGACCTGAAAGTAAGTCAGTGCGTCTATCCGTGGAACGAAAATAGTGGCGGTGCCCATTAGATATTTGAAGTCTTTTTAAGAGCTCGATCTAATGAATTTAGTGCTTATATAATTCGCATAGACGCCGGCGGTTCGAACCTGTTCTTTTTTTTTTTTTTGTCGTTTATTTTCAAAAACGCGTCTAATTTTCTGGTGGCAGCGGTTTTGGGGCAGCCTGTGTAACTGCATAAATGACAAAAGAGTGCGGGCGAGGATATGAGTAGGTCTATGCGACCTACCCGTCTTGTATCTTGCTCACGTGTCCTAACTACGCTAACCTAACTCGGGAGTAGTCCAAGGAACGGGATGGCCGGCCAAGCGAAGGTCCTTCAACGTGTTGGGGAAATGCGCAAATGCGGCTGGGCACGGGGTCTCCGGTGCAGAGCCGTCGTAGCAGGGTTCCCTCCAATACAGTACGGTGATGCTGAGGTTCGTCAATCGAGGAAACTGGTTTGAGTGTATGGTGGATATTATGTCAGCAGTGTCGTTAGCATCCGTCATGAACAGCTTTAAGGTGGTGCATTGTTCGGATACTTGTTAATAAGTTCGAGTAGCCCTGTGGCAGATACCTTGCCAGGACAGGCTGGGCCTGGTTTGAATTGCAGCCTCAAATCTACGGGCCCTGGTCCGAAGCGTGAAGTGCAAACATCGAACGTCTCGATACTCCCGCGAGTCCTTCCGGCCCACGTGTTCCATAAAAACTTTTGTTGTCGACAGCCTTCCTCCAATCGCGGGAAACGGCTCTCAGGCAGGAGCGCTGGCGGACAAAATGGGCACTCAGTGTGCGCGACTCCATGTATAAGCCATGGTGATTGAGATAGGTCCCGCATGTAAGATCGAGTATGTGGTCGAATATTTCCACTGGTATATAGTATAGCGGGCTGTTTTGTCAGTATAAGTCTTTGCGTGTGCGGCTTGTACTCACTCGAGTTTGCTGAACGAAGGTGCCATTTCAGACGATGTAGGTAGCCGTTTGATATAGTCGTCGCGCCGAGGGCAGCGATTATATAGCATTTGTGTCTGACTTCCCCTTGCGGGCGCTTCAAATATATACGCGCTGACACTATCCATTGAGTCGGACGCCCTACCCCTCTATATCTGTTTCGAGCTTTGCGGGCAGTATGGTATCCCGCCTACCCCGACTATATTCGTAAACCGCCTCACCATTTAGCATTCGTATTTTAGGAGTCTCTTACATCCGCGCCTCTCATACAAATGGCTTCCCGGGTACAGTATACAATACGAATGTGCATACCTCCGTAATTCTGGCCTACAAACGACTTCTGAATCCCGTTGTTCGAACGCGGCCGCTTGATTGCGTTATGTGGCCGAGACTAAGTTCTATTGCATCCGCGTTTACAGGTTACGGATCTCATCATTCGCTCAAACCCGGGTAGCGAACGGTCCGGGATTCGACACTTGATCTCCGCTGACAATCAGTCGATCATTTGATTATATTCCTACCTTTACCCTCATGCGTGTATTCCAGCTTGATAACTCAACGCGTAAGGAACAAGTGAACTTCTTGATCAGTGGACTATCGATATTCGAGGACCGTACTACTCAGACTGATCACTAGATGATGGATGGGATGGCGTGCTAATAGTAAGTAGGTGCATTCTTTTTGCAGTGCTTGTTTCCTCTTCGTCGCCGCTGTCTATCTGTTCCTTCAGCTTTCGCTTCGCCAAAGGGTTCACATCCGCCGCTGTCGTATCCCAATTCTGTTGTGGTTTCGCCCTGGCCAACGCGGCGTTCTTCGCGAAGAAAGCCTCCTGGAGTGGTTATTTGTCAGGCTGCCAAGGTGCAGGTACGTGTACTCACTTTAGTGTATTTGCCGTCTATAAACGTCAGCGTTCTCAGCACTAATTTGCAGCTGTACTCTGGACCGATGCTATGTTTACCCTTTCTCCATGCGACGAATGCGAACCCCATCTCCACGATGTCTCCGCTCTTGAACGTCGCAGGATCTTTCTCAATATACCTAAACATACGCGGTCAGTTAGTGATTCGAGCGTATTAGTATTCGGAATGCTCACTTGTCGTCCTTTAGCGCCATGTACATCACATCGTTGTCGAAGCAGTGCGACACCTTGTCAGAAAGTTGCGCAGCGAGCACGCCGCGGGGATCGGTCTTAGGATGAAAGGGCGTCTTTAGTCCGGCCGGAATATTATCTCCAATGGTGAAGTAGCGACAGCTGCTGGTTAGCCCTCTTCCGTACTGGTCCGGTTCCGCTGGACGCCACGGGTCAACAGTTCCTTGTCCGAACACGCAGTACATCGCCCAAGCTACCTCCTCCAGGTTTTCGTTGGCCTTCTTGAAATATTCGTTGTCGAATCCGACCACAGTCGCATGTTGGCTGCTAAATTTAACTCTGTGCGGGGCGACGCTGTTTGAATAGGTTAGTCGCATACGATAACCCGTTCGTTCTACTCACCCGTGCACAGGCGGTAGGGCGTGCTGGTTCAATACACCCACCACCGTAAATACGGCCTCTTGCCGGTGGCCGTCTGTGCTTGGAAACATCGCCTTCGCGCTTTGGCCGTGGTCCATCTTCTTTATGGAGACCACGGACAACTGCTATGTATATCGTGAGCTCGAATCCGAATTGCAGACAGTATACTGACGTCCAAGTTTGCAGCGGGCCATGCCATTCCCATCTGTATGAGGTGGGCATCGGTGCGTCCCAACTTATCGTTCCAGTCGACCAGAGCTTTGGCTGCAGACGTCAACTTATGGCGGGCACGGTCTGCAGCATCTGAACTCACCTGCGCGTTCAGTTGGGTAGTACGAATCCATGTGGAGGGAGATACCAGTATGTGTGTTCGATCCCGCTTATGGACTCCCCTTTCGTCGGAAATCTTTCCGCCTTAGGGGGGGTGGGAGGGGTGTGCGATTTACGGACAAGCGCGATCAGGTTCATTGTGTCCGGTAGGAACGACCTGACACCGGAGTTCACGGCTGCGATGGTAACATTGTCGCGGCAACTAGTTCATTATGGGTGTATTACAGATCGAGCAGGTGCTGCAAACTGTTTGACGCGCAAGCTTGCTCGCATTTTTCTATTTTTCTTATGGGGGGTGGGGGGGGGTGCGTGTCTTTGTGTAAGTTCGGTTGTTGCTACGGTTCCATCCATTTTCCGCTGACCACCTGAAACTGCGCACAGTCTGACTTTGTATATATCCTTCCGATTACCCCTCTTACTCTATTTGTCACCGTATCCAATATAAACATTTGGCGACTCCTATCGAATTGTGTCCAGATTCCCTATAGCTGTTTTCTCGTCATTGCATAGCGCACACACACACACAGGACGAATAACGATTCGTGGCACGCGCGCGAAAAGTTGGCATTCGGGTTCGACCGCATTGTACAGGTTGCTTTCGGGCAGGGCCGGCGTCGGACAGGGATGGAACACACAGGAGGTTCTATTGTCTCCTGAACGTAATACATTGGCAGCGCACCGCATATTCCAAAGCTTATTCACGGCGCCAATATAATTATGACACTGATCCGCTTCTTCAGTTCTCATAAAGGGTCGCTCGTAGTTGTTTATCTTGTTATGTCTACTGGTTCTTCTCCCGCCCCTCGAATGCCTCGCAAGCGTCAGACCGCCCGGATTACCACCGGAGGAAGATGCCCCCCGAAAATGTGAATACCGTCTGTCTGCGCAGTACTCATCTGATGTCTTGTAGTTCCTCGTCTCAGTACGTGGACGACGAAGCGGAGCACGACTCTGACGGTTCTAACGGAGAAGAAAACGTCGACAAATACGAGTCCGATTTCATCGACGATACGGTGCAAGAAGTGTATGTGTATCCACATTTTTGATATATTCCGTCCTTATACGTTATGACAGGGAACCTATCGAATGGGAGGACTCACCACCGCCTGTGGTTGATGACGCAGAGGATTCGGATGGTGACGCCGCGTCGAATACTGAAGAACGTACTGCGGCGGATAAACGTGCAGTTAAGAAGAAGTCTGTTGGGGATTCCGCGTCTTCGTAAGTTCGATGCTAAGTCGCAGTTTATTCTGACTTGTGCTAACCGTTGTCAGTGCCACTCCGATGGTCACTAGGAGCAGATCCAGAACTTCGACCACGCCCAACGGCAAACACGGGTCCGATTCTGTCGCAGCGATGGGGGCAGTTTTGAATACATCCGGCTATAAAGGGTAATTTCCGTATTCGACCCTGTAGATCGAGTACTCATGGCTTGATATTGTGTTACAGCTCTAAAGGACCCAGCGTGCCGGGCATCAAATCTAGTGCTGTTCGTCTCGGCACGGATCCGGGCAATACTCAGGGTGTCCTCGAAGTGGTCCGGAAATCAGCCGGGCCGGTTAAAGTTACTATGGATGAGGCTGAGCACGCGTTTGTTGGCAGCTTTGTACGCATTATATATCGCTTATCTGCGTATACTTTCAAGGGCGTTCGTGCTTTTTAAGCAGACCCGCAACAAGTCTATAAGGTTCGCACTATATTTTCCGTTTTGCTGGCTTAACAGCTAATCTTTGTTTAGTTCGAACGCAACCCGCATCATCTTCCGATATATCCGGTATGAAAGGGTGAGCCGCAACACACGTCTTTACATGTATGAGTGCGTGCTTATCTTGCTTCAGGAAGCATATTGCGCCTCGTCCTACGCCGTTTAAGACCGACTCAGTGTATTATTGTTTTTTATCTTATTTTATTCTTCACTGCAACTGACACTCGTCGAATAGGTCTCACAATGCGTCCCCGGTCAAACCACCGCGCTTAGTTTCCGCTCAGGGCACCGTCGGAAATGTCCCTGTTCCGACGTGGACCACTCCTGCCGCCGTGTATGTTCCTATGCACCAATTATTCCCCTGCGTCGTAGCTGTTACGTTTATGGTTGCAAATTTCTGACATTTTCATCCCCAGAGGATTCCATGATGCGGTGGATGATGACGAGTGCGTATTCCCTGTGCCTGTATATTATAAATAGCTTAACACGCCTTATTTTAGAATGGACGATGCGCCTAGCGTTGAGTCTGAACAAACTGGTGACTCCACTGCCACAGAAGGTACCGGAAATCGTAAAGCAGAGGGTTCAGCATCTTTGTCCAAGTCCGCTATGAAGGTGGCTAACTCGACGCCTAAGCGTAAACGGTGCGTGTGCTTATTGTCTTTAAGACGCGTCTTCAATGTTTACTTTACTATTAGCACTGAACCCGCCGATTCATCTTCTTTGACCACCCTCTCCACACCTGTTGTGCATTTCGCTAGTCCTCAGAATGGGAGTCCGGCCAAAAAGCGCAAGGAGGAAGAGCCGGAGTTGCATACCATCGATGTTAAAACCTGCAGGTTTGTTGTGCTATTTATCTGAACGTCCGCTGCTAACTGTTCTTATACGGCTAGCACACTTCCCGACGTGTGCGAAGTTATGGATGTAGCTATTCAGGATTCTATGATGAAGCCTATATATGCGCTCCAGTTGCCTCGCCTCAAGTCAGTGTTTACGATATTCGGTCGACTAATCTCACACGGCGCTTAGGAAATGCCAAGTCACTACGTGGAGTTCCAGCGAGGGGCCGGGAATGTTCGAGTTAAGTTACTATCCCGTAATCAACCCGAAGTTGTCTATCGAGTCCGTGCTTCTACTCTCTTTACTGTCGCGTTGCTTATCCGTGCTCGCAATGCAGTACGGTTTGGGCGCTCCTGTTGTTTGTGCGCAAGTCTGTATACATCAACCCAGCCCGCATAGACCCCAGGCTACTTCAAGCACGTTCACCCCATTACATCAAAGATGGCCCCAAGAAGAGGCACGTCATTCTTATATTACACGCGCATTTACATTAACCGCTTTTCAAGATGGGTTATGAGCATAGATGAAAAGCCCGCTGTCTGCGTTTCTATCGTGAACTGCGTCCAGTCGTCCCTTCTTCAAGTCAGCACTGTCGGGGCTGCAGCGTCTCCCTTAATCCCCCTCCTTAAATTTATTACTGGCGTACATCTCAGCCAGGATTTCGAGCGGATTGTCGGTCTATGCGGAATGGTGTTTCACCTTGACCTCCTGCACGTGCAGCTGCACATGAGCGCGCTTACATTCGGCACCAAAGGAATTCCCATTGAGCAATATGGTGAGTTTTGCTTCAAAACGTCCTGGGTATGGCTGACGTTGCCACAGAAAAGTTGGAAACCAAAGTGCAGCCCGGTGTGAAGAGTTCGGGTAACATCTACAAGAAGAATACCTATGTGCCCGTTAACGACTCCCTTAATTGGAACGATACCGGTACGTATCTGGTGGATGCACGCTATCGACTGGATTGCTGATATTACATTTTTTTCTTTGTGATGTCCTTAGTGCCTGTCTACGATGGTCGCTTCACCGGATTCGACGCGTCCGTTGACATCGACAACATTGACAAAATCCTACCAGTGTACGAAGGGGACATTCCTGCTAATTGCTGTACCGCGGTCGGGTACACGATTTCTCACTACGTCACCCGCACGAGAGAGGATCATATTAGTTTCAACCTCCAGTGGGCGATCGTTTTGGGAGAGCCTGAGGAATAAATACCTTACATCTATTGTTTAGTTTCTTGTATACCCTCTTATCCTCCTACGTGTTCTTTCTGTTCCTTCAATACGTTTAAAATACATATTTATTCATCAGTGGTATTCGGCTATGTCACGGGCCGCTCACCGGTCCGTTGTCCGGGAACGCACATCACAACTGATCTGATTACATCACACCGGCTATTGCTACTTATTCGCACTTGCCACCATAAGCACTTATTGTCGTTGTAGCAGCACTCGTCCATCGTGGTGTTTTAGTGGTATGTATCTGTACTACCCATCATTCGTCCTTCTGTTACCGCCCGTTCCCCTTCATTGGCCTGATATCCTCGTGCTTACGGCTCGATTGACGTATAACATAGCAGCTTTGTTGGGCATCCGTCGAATTGTACAAAACGACACCGTTGTGAAAGTATATAAAGTGTGCGAACAACTCGGAGCGTTGACTCTACACCACACGATGAGTTTCGATACTGAGGAAGTGCGTACTAAAATTACAGTACTTTATAGACAAGTAAGCTTTGAACTAACCGTGTGGCGGCAAACTTTAGTTACAGCTAGCGCCCAGTCTCGTCAGCGGGTCGTATCTAGCCGACGGAAAATCTTGTGATGATATCGGCCGTCTTGAACAACGACCCGATACAGACGGTGTACCGACGAATTATTATCCTTCCCGGTTCAAAGGATTCGGATCTTCTTTTGACAAAGAATTTTTTTTTGTGGACGGTACACGACTCATGTTTAAGACAGCACGTCCGGCTGACATACGCACAGCAGACGGAGTGGCATCAGAAAATCGGCTCGATGCCGCAGGATGTGTGAGTATGACCAGTATGTAAGTAACCGTAGACGTGCAAGCTAATTAGGTCGGGCACAAAAATAGGTTATCCCTGGCACTTGGGTTCGTCCTGTCGGTGGCGATATGTGTGGCTTTTTGGGGTATGTGGTGTCTCCAGACACGTTATACGTCCTCGACGATAATGATGAACTCGTTGTCGTCCGTGACGAACATGCCAACATGTACTTGGTGGGCGAGGGGCACTCGGTTTTAAACGCCGCTGCGTTGTGTATCACGACTCCTGACGCTCAAGAAATAGATCGCTACAGACGCTGCTGTCATCCTCTCCTGTTACGTCTCGCATCGCCCGTACCTACACCAGCGGTGTGGCTGGGAGACAGAGTCGTTGTTATGGACGGAGAACACAGTGGCAAAAGTGGTTTGATCACGGAGATTCGTATGTTCGACTCGGCCACGCAGACCACGTACTATGCTGAGATCCGACGCCTGGACTGGGATCACACGTCTTCCGAACGTCCGATTTACGCACCGATCTCTGCGCTAGCGCGTCACGCTTTCGACATTTTACAGCAATTCCGCCTGTTTGATAGGGTGCGCGTTGTAACCGATCCCCTCTATGGCGGAGCAGTCGGACGAGTGGTGGAGGTGTGCGGGGTTCACATCACTGTGTCGATCGATGCTGCTTTGCCGCTGGCAGGTCCGACTGCTCCATGCAATGTCCTGCTGGGTCAGCGATCGTTCGTCGTGCGGGTTAACTCCTCGAGAAGAGAATGGAAGCTGGGCGATGTGTTCTGGGTGCGAGCGGGAGAACATCTTGGAACGCGAGCGGCCGCTGTCAAAGGGGGAAAGGCGAATGTTATTGATCTTGTGCAGGTGAGCACACTATTATATTTCGCGCCGTGAGTTGACTGTGCGTCTTGCAGACTTCGCATCCCCGTCTTACGGTGCGTTTTTTGATCTGTTGCGCGTGGCGATCGCACCGACCGGGCATGTCTTCAGTTCGCGGCCCATTTCTCTGACTTGGAGTTCGATTTCGCCCCCGACATGCCACAGCCGCTTCGTACGATCAGTCAGCAGATTGAATTCCCTCTTATCTTCGATCCGTCTGGGCTGAAATACCAGAAGCGTGGAGCACGCTTTGAGGGTATCGAAGTACAGATAATCAAAGGCGTACACAAAGGTTTTCGTGGCACCATTATTGGAGATTACGACAGCGAGAGCAGAGCACAACGTATGGATTGGCAGGAAGAGTTAGACCCTTCAGATTTTGCCGGTATCCTTCTCTCGATTCGGGCCGCAGGTTCAAACCATGTTATTTCGGGGATACGTGTAGAAGATGTCTACCATGCTGCGTGAGTCTGTGTCTTTTAAGCATATTACCTGCTGTCTTTAATCTACCCCACAATACAAAAACATACAGGTCCATGCGGAATATGAACGACGCCATCAAATTGCCTCCAGAAGTTTTCTTTGGATCGCAAGCGCCGGCCAAACCACCCCCTGTGGTGGGTCTGTTCAGAACGATTCCCGAGCGTCGCAACGTTACGCCTCCTCCTGACATCGATAATGGACCTCTGTGGCCGTCTTCCGATTGCAGTGATGTGACGCTAACAGGTACGGTTTGTACGATATCGTCCACATGGGTGTTCCGACCATATTACAGGGGAGTTTACTGGGATGTGGATGTGTTCTCCCGCATTCGCAGGAAAAAAGATAGATGTTCGGATCCATGGATTGCACCAGTTAAAAGTCAAGGTCGCCAATCGGATCTTGGGGTTAGAGGGTCGCGCAGGCTGGTTGCTGTTGGAATCCGCGGTCGATCCGGATGTGCAGAAGCTCTATGTGTCCAATGTCGGGGTGAATTGGACCCGGCATTTAGTTCACAGAACCTGCATCCGCCCCCGGCGAGACGATGACGATGGGCGGTGCATCAGCGTCACCACGCACCGGGTGATTGTGATCGGACCGGATATTCATTCGCATACTGACAAACTTGGGCTCTACGCCGTTCCTATTCCCACTTGGCCGCATACTTATGGTAACGGAGTGGTGTGCGTGAGGTTTGAAGACGGTTCCGAAGGCATCGTTCCGTTAGCCTGCCTTTGCTTGTCGAAGAACGATGAAATCCGTACACAAACTTATAATTTCAAGCGTAGCGAATTTGTATGACTCTTAGATGGCCGCACCTTACATTCTTTGTCAATACATCCGATACTGTATAATATGGCCGGTGGTAAAAAAAAAACCTAACCAGTCTACGCAAACACCGTATTGAAATCATCTTCTACTTCATCTGCTTTGGATAACAAGCCAGTCGCCCATTCCGCCCGCTCACCCAACGATCCGTCTAGCTCCGCCTTCTTCGCGGCTCCGTCCGGTGAAGCCAATATATCTTTCGCCGTCTGATATCCGTAGCGCGCCCATCGGAACAGTGCTCCTGCGGCGTACTGGGTCATCGAATATCGTGTCTCCCCCGGCTGAATCGGGGTGTTCCCGTGGTCGAACGCTCCGGACAAGATAGCAGCGGTTGATCCAGAGGGAAACTCGATGACGACGTTCAGTTGCCTCAGGTAGAGTTGGCCGCCTCGCTTGTGATTGAAGTTCCCGAACGAGGTTATGGGACATACGCCGTGCGCCAGGTTGTGACTGTCTCGATGCTCTGCAGTTACTGTCGCGGGCCCCAAGTTCCAGGTGCAAGCCGGGTATACGGAATTATCGAATGGACGCTTCAATTCCGATTGATCGGATTCGATTCCCTGCACCGTTGAACGATAATAGTCGTATACCTTGGGAAAATATCTGGCGACGCCACCTGATGTAGGAAACAATGATAATGACAAGCGGGCGCAATAATCAATGGTTAGTAGTGCAAATACCATTACCCGAAATGTTATTGCTCACTCGATTGGAAACCTGCGACGCGCCTGACCGCGGGATTTTCTAGCAATAAACGAAGCAGTTTGCGATATTCTTTAGCGTGTCGCAGGTTACCCGGTCTCTGTCACAATGGTCAGCGTACTGACATTAAATCTCATAGAATCTCACTCGTTGTCCGCTCCCGAAGGAATATCCGTCAAATAATAGATGAAATGTGCCTCGCCTGTGAGATTTTGTTCCGCCTTGAATACCTTCCGTTTGTATCCTCTCCTGCGGATCGCGTCGAACAGGCGGTTTATTTCGTCTATTACTTCGTCCCAATCATCGCCTTCGGGGCGTCCGATTAGTACCGCCACGATTCTGCCATTCGCGTCAACTATCAGCTTAGGATCTCTAAACGGAAGCATCAGTACGTTGCTCGATACGCAACCGCCCGCGTCACGCTCACCGTCCGTTCCATTCTATGTACTCTACTTCTTCCTCTTCGAGCGCCCGCAAAGACCACACTCGCCGACCTCGTCCTTTTTTGCCGCGTCCTCGCCTTCGCATACCCGTCCATGCACCTTTACCCGCCGCTTCAACGTCAGCGGCAGAGAATTCGGTTTGCACGGCACTTTCGGTTCGATAATTCTGAGAGTGTCGCTTTTGTGGATCGCGTACGAAAGATCTGTTCTGAGCGGCTTTTTGCCGCTTTGCCTTGCGAGCGGTTTTTTTTCGTTCTGTCTGACGAGTATGATCGGTTCTAACAGCAATATCAGTTATGCGCAACCTGCCGGACTGCGATAAGGTCGATTCAACGTACCCTTGAGCATATATATCTTCCACTAAACTCGCTTCCAGGCTCCCGTCTTTGCCCGTAATTTCTTTGGTTTCGGACTCGACCACTTCGAACTCGGACAACGGCGTACTAGGACGCGATAGTGGCGTTTGAGGCGCCGAACATACGGAAACGTCGTCTTCCCAGTCAGACGTTTCGTCTTCTGGGACTACTCCCAACAAGGTATCCCCCTCGCGCGCCCCCCGCGAAGCCAATATAGCGGTTTCAATGCGATCTTTCACATTTGTGAGAGTACGGAGTTGTATTATGTCGAAGTTTCCGCTGACACTTTTTCTAGTCGCGCTGCGTGTCTGCATAGCGTAATTCTGTTAATGTCGTGAGTAGTCTGTGATATCAGGCGCCATTGGTGTTGAGCGCAATGTCAACATGTAATCGCCACATATTATGAAGCGCATGCCCGCGTCCGTCGCAGAACACGAGGCGCGACCATTCTTTCAACCTCTTACAGCCTCTGGTAAGACCGCCGGAGATTATGAAGATTGTACGTGCGACGCCGATGCGCCTGGATCTCAAACATCCTTCTATGCCCTTACAGCCTTTGGTAAGACCGCCGGAGCGCATAAAGCGTGCTTTTGATTCGAGACATAGTGCATGATTCGTGAGCCATGCGTGGCATGGGGTTACACTACACCGGTGGCAACGGTGTTCCTACAGCCTGCTGGTAATACCGCCAGGGCCATATTCGCCCAGGGTTATCATAATGTATCCGAAACGCACGTACCTGGCGCGTTCGTGTGCCACTCTGTCCCAAACACACTGCAGATATAAGGAGAGTTAACCGAACAAAGGCCACTCGTGTACGTGTTGATCGCACGTGATGTATAATGGTTGTTGAGCGGGTCGTTGGGTGATCCGTAATTGTGCTGTGAGTATGGTGAACAAGAGGCCCAATGATGTGCAATACCAGCACGGGTCGAACGAGTATGTCGCGATGCCAGGATATACGCCGTAGCCGCGCAGCTGCTTTCCACACTAATAAGGCCTCGCTGCCTGCAGTCACTTATGTACGGTTTGCCATTGTCTTGTATATGATGTTACTTATTCCGTACCCTGTTCTCAGGAGGTGCAGGCACTATATCAGCTGACTTAAAAAGTAAGAATAGGCACAGATCAAAACAATGACTGCAGTTATGCTCGCACTGTAGGTTAGTTCACGGCCTAATATATATCGAACGCGTGGTAATACCTGACAGATCTCATACCGATGTATGTCCACAAACCGATTTCGGGAGCAGTTGTGGGCTTGTGATTCGATTTTCAGCGCTATTGACTTGCGATCGATCGAGAGTATGTATTTTAAATATGTTCGTTTTCCCTGGCTGCACCTCCTTAACGTCCCCATAACGATAGCGCTAAGTGAGTAGTGACGATTAATATTGTGCTGTGCCCCTCGTCACATACTCTCTTTTACACCACCCATGCACCCACGCATCGCACTGTTCGCGCTCCTCAGTTCATTGGTATTGGTTTGCTACCACCTCCAATACACCTTCGAATGTCATTCGAATTTGGGGTCATCCGTGACCTCAGCGGGACTATGTCCCGCCGAAGCCGTTTGGCCGAATTTAGAACCCATGGTGGCACACGTATCTGTCGAAATTCACAATGTTTGTTCCGAATCAGCGTACTCTGATATCGTTATTCCACTGCGCTTTATGGAGCTGCTCACCTTTGTATACGGTGACCCCATCCATAACGACCCTCGCCGTATCTGCACTAAAATTCTCCGGGTGCTAACCCGTAATCGTATGCGAAAACACGACTGGCGGGTTTTGTCAGTACGTACGCTGTTAAGGCTCGGATCGAAGTGGAGGGAGTGGCAGTTCCTGGTGGCCGGTCCGCGTCTTAGATCTATCAGGTGTGCTCTATTTTTGCAATCGATGTTCGGGGGCCGAACCGTATTAAACTATGCATATGCCGTGCATCTTCTATTGTATCGATGCGTCCTCGTACCGCATTCTGCACCTAAACCACAAGTCATATACTCGCATGCCCGCGTAGGGGGAGCACGCTCCGTAAAATCCTTTCTACCCTGCTCAGGTTAATCCGTTTCTAGTAGGGGACTGTGCCTCTGTAAACATTGGAGACCGACTGACGTACGACTGCCACTGGCAACTTAGCCTTATTCCTGCGCATGTGGCGAATGATTCACTTAAAGTGATCGCTAACATACCACTCCGAAGTCTGGCTACCAGTCTCACAAGGCCACAACTCATGCAAATCGCTCGTGTACACGGAATATCATTCAAATCTAAAGCGACCATAGATGCACTTACCGCGGCAGTGTCCGACCACGAATGCGCTTGTCCAGAATCAGTGAGTATATTCAACTTGCTCGCGAACGAAGATCAGCGGAGGTCTGAGCGACACCGGGAGCGAAACGCTGTTTACAAGCAAATGTCCAAGACATCTGAATCTAAGCGGAATAAAGCGAGCGACGCCCTGCGGCGCAAATGGAAAAAAGACAGATTGGACCTTGTACACAAGAAGCGGCCAAATACACCTGGGCTGTGTTCGGATTTTCCTCCTCCTCCGGCCTCGCGGGAATTGCGACATTCTGTTATTACTGATATGTGCGCCGATTTGGCGCCGGCTGCATTCGAAGAGTCCGGATGTGCTGTGTGCGGTCGCCTGACTAACAATGCAAACCTAAGTCCTAAAGACAATCTAAATGTTGATTGGTCTCTGTTGGCATCGAACGGTTCAACACGCAAAGAGCGATTATCTGCAGAGGATCCGATAGAGGAACTCAATGGTCCGATTTTGGCGGCAGGATGCGACATGGTTTGTGTTGAATGCGAATCAAAGATGCTTAAACATGTAACACCTCCACATAGTCTCGCCAATCACTTATGGGTCGGGGAGCTCCCATGGCAGCTGAAAGATTTAACGTGGGCGGAGCGTATGATGATAGCTAAAGTCAGACATAACAGATGTGTGGTGCGGGTGGCATCTGGCCGGGGGAAATTGGTCGCCAACGCAATAATGTTTGCGACTCCAATTCGTAAAGTATACGACGTTCTGCCAATCTCGCGGGACGAGTTGAGTCAGGTATTAGCTTTCGTATTCATCGGGTCTGCGAGGACCCACCGAAAAAGAATTCGTGAGGACACCTATGTTTGTAAGAAGAAGGAGGGTGCGAGACGCACTGGAATGGCTAAAACTTAACCACAAGGATTATGAGTGTCTTGAAATATCGCAGGATAACTTGGACGCTATTCCTGAAGAGGGCATACCGTGTGGTGTTGATTGGAAAGAAAGCACGGAAGGCGACTCAAATCTGGTTGCGGAAGCAATGAGTGTGGACAACGCGGGCGAAGTCGACGATGGAACATCCGACGGTCCTTGTTCTTTTGCGGTGGCTGGTTTAACCGGAGAGCAGTATGCGTTGGACGACATACGCACCTTGAAAATGAAAGCTTTGGACCATTTGAAAAGCGGAGGGAAGACACTTGGAATAGGTCAAGCAGAAGAACCCGAATCTACCTTTGCTAACTTGCAATTGTATCCCCAGACATTTCCTTGGCTATTCCCTTACGGGCATGGCGGAATCGGACATCCTGCTCACAAGCGCATTATATCTGAAGAAGAACATAAGCGTCATCTACTAATGTATCACGACAAAAGGTTTCAGTTGGACATGTACTTTCCCATGGTTGCTTTTAACGATGCGCAAATAAAAAGTGCTAAGAGCGGCAGCCATGTCATGGCAGATCGCAAAAAGTTCAAAAGTATAGCACAGCGCCTTGCGAGTTTAGAGCCCGAGGTGCTTGCAGATTTGGCTGCTCGTTTGGAAAGAGGAGAACACATTAAACAGAAGACTCCGGCTGAGCAGGTGTGTTTCGACCTGCTCGACGATCTAGAGCACGCGGGGAATAAAGTTCAAGGATCCCTCACTTCCAAGAAGTATATGCGTAATGAAGTGTGGTCGCTGATATCGTTCAAGGGTGCTCCTTCTTGGTTCATAACTTTCTCCCCCGTCGATACCAATCACCCGTTATGCTTATACTTCGCAGACACTCAGATCGACTTTTCCCCCAAGCTACGAAATTCGGACGAACGAATGAGACTGATCTCGCAGAATCCTGTTGCTGCTGCGCGGTTTTTCCATTATGTCACCGAGTCTTTCATAAAAAATGTGCTGGGTGTCGGCGCGAATCGGCCAGGTCTGTATGGAGATACTGACGCGTACTACGGCACTGTCGAGCAACAGGGAAGGCTCACTTTGCACATGCACATGTTGGTTTGGATCAAGAGCGCCTTGTCGCCTCAGGAAATTAGAGACAGGTTGCTAAGTCCTGATGCCGACTTTCAGAAAGATCTTGTCGCCTATTTGGAATCCTGGCGAATTTTTGACGGGTACAATGGAAGAAGTTAAGGCTAAGGTCCCTTACCAATCGACTGCTCGTAAAGGTTTGCACGACGTTATCGACCACGAGGAATACAATCCCATACCCATTCATTATTCCGACCCTACCCAGACCATGCCCGTTCCACCTCCGCCACTGTGTGATTGCAACGACACCATGTGCGAAGATTGCGCGCAATCTACTGAGTGGTGGACTAATCTCAACGAAACCACTGACGACCTTATATTGCGATCGAACGTGCATAGCTGCCGGCGTCCTGTCGAAGGAACTGATTTGTCAAAGGTACATACACCTGGGTCAAGGGTTAGGCCTGAAATTAGAGGTTGCTTGCGGAAGGACGGTACTTGCTCGGCTAGATTCCCGCGGGATATTTTCACCAAAACAGAGGTTGATCCAGAAGACGGCTCCATTAACATCAAAAAATTGGAGCCCATGATAAACTGCGTGACGCCAGATCTCACCTATTGTCTCCGCTTGTAACACGGATGTTACTAGTTTGTTGTCTGGTACGTCTGTGAAAGCCGTGGTGGCTTATATATCAGATTATATAACGAAGTCTAGCCTCAAAATGTACCACATGTTCGACTCTGTGCGGGCTGTACTCAACAACAATACCGTCGCAATAGGTACCACCGACAAACACAAAGAGAACTCTCGTAAAATGCTGATGAAGATGGTTAACTCTCTCACGTCTAAGTTGCAAATCGGGAGTCCCATGGCGTCTCTGTATCTGTTAAAAAATCCGGACCACTATACCAACTACAAGTTCAAAGTATTCTGGTGGAAAAGTTATGTGACTGCAGTGCGCACCGCTTGGAATGCTGATAATGTGCCTACCTATCCGGTTCAGACCGATGACGGTGGGGATGATCTGGACAAGGAAACGGATGTTGAACAGGTGGTGCTGATGAAGTCAAAAGGCAGCGTTGTCGCAGCCACGAACGTAGATGATTATGTGTCGAGGCCAAAGTCCTTTGAACATATTAGTTTGTATGAATTCATTCAGATGACAACTCGTGTCAGGCGGACACCGAAGCAACAAAAAGACTTCTTGGAAAGTTTGACCGAAGTAAATTCGGACGCCATGCTCGTTGACGAAACAGCGGAAGAAACAGCAGAATGGTTAGTACAGGATACGACTGACGCGCAAGTTGAAGACCTACTAGATTTGACATCGGGCGAGGTGTCTGTTCATGCGTACGCTAAGGATCATCCACTGTGGGAAACCCATTATCTGAGATGCGACAGGAAAGATTTGGAGGTTATGGTGCCGAATTTCGTGGGGGGGTCGTTGCCCAGGATGGATCAAGGGGATCGCGAATACTATTGTTGCACCATGCTGACATTGTTCAAGCCCTGGAGAAATTGCCTAGATTTGAAGATTGACGCTGATTCGTGGCACTGAAACCTTTGTTGAACATCAGTTCACTGATAAAGCTCAAGCGTTGATGAAACATTTCAACGTACGTTACGAGTGCAATGATGCACGCAACGACTACAGTGCACTCGATAAAAGGAAGAGGAGAGCGCTGCCCTTGTTCGGCGGGAATCCGCATCCCGCCATGTACGGCGACGAATCAGAGAAGACATATGGTGACTGGGACGATGGGCTTCCTGAGGATGACGCGCAGGAACTGGTTAAAGGCCCCAAGCAGTTGAGAAAGGAGAAGTCTATGAAAGAGGTCGAGCGTGTACTTCATACCGCAGGTTGGACCGCAGTTTATCGGTCAACTTCCAAAACGCTTGCACGGTTAATTCCGAAAAAAAATCTGTCGGGTGCTCAGTGGAAAATTAGGATTGCTAACCTGAAAGAAGCCGTGTTCGAATCCAAATTCAGAAACGCGCCCGCCGGTGTGAAAAAGGCGCGCAGTTGTACAGAACCTGACATAGGTAATACCATGAAGATTCTCGACGACTTCTACTTCACAAAGTTTTTCAGAGCCAAGAGTAAGAAAGCACAAGGCGCTATTGACTCGATCAGTACGGAGTTTAAATTAAACATTGAGCAGGAACGAGCCTTCAGACTAGTCGCCAACCATGCAGTAGACGACAGTGCACCCCCCTTGCGTATGTACCTAGGCGGAGTAGGTGGTACTGGCAAAAGTCAAGTTATCAAGGCGTTAATTACTTTTTTTGAAGGCCGAAACGAATCTCACAGATTCATCGTCCTGGGTCCTACAGGGACGTCCGCCGCTTTGTTGAACGGGAGCACGTATCACTCTGGATTGGATATCAGAGACAGCATGGATGATTCCGAACGCGTTGCAGGAGTTACAATCCGCAAAGTCCAAGAACGCCTGCGAGGCGTAGAGTACGTATTCATAGACGAGATCTCTATGGTGTCTTGTAATGCGTTGTACAGTATAAGTGCACGGTTGGCGTTGTGTTTGGGAGAGCCCAACGAACCATTTGGAGGTATGAATATGATAGTGGCCGGAGATTTCGGCCAGCTGCCTCCGGTAAACGCGAAGTCTTTGTACAGCCCCGACTCCACTGTGTCTCCTATTATACATGCCAAACAGAGCATATTAGACCAAAAAAACACAATCGGTAAGATTATTTGGCAGCAGATAACTACCGTTGTTATCCTTAAACAAAATATGCGGCAAACGGCGGAAACAGCGGATGATGTTAAGTTTCGGACTGCATTGACCAATATGCGTTTTGCTGCTTGCACAAATGCGGACCTTCAATACCTAGAGAGCCGTACAATAAGTAAACGAGACAACAGGCCTAATTTCAGCAACTTAGCGTTTCGAAACGTGTCCATAATAACAGCTTTCAACGCCCCGAAAGACAAGATTAACGAGCTTGGTTCGCATAAATTCGCAGAGGAAACGGGGCAAGTACTTACCTCATTTTATTCCAACGATACTGTGGCCGACAATGCAGGCGACTCTCAGCGCAGGCCAAAAACTATGAGGGGCCGCCAGACTGTTAAATTGAAAACCACATTGCCGCCTAACAGGCAACAGCAACTGTGGGATGCACACCCTTCATTCACTGAAACACATATTGCTGGTAAATTGGATTTGTGCGTCGGTTTGCCTGTTATGATTAGAAACAATGAGGCGACTGAATTGTGTATTACAAAGGGCCAAGAAGGACGAGTGGCTGGTTGGACGGAAGCCACTGGTAACCAAGGACAACGGATACTTGATACTTTGTTCGTTGAGCTCATCGACCCCCCGAAAACTATCCAAGTCCCCGATCTGCCCGAAAATGTAGTGGCTATAACGAAGACATCAAAAAAAGTCTGGTGTACGTTGCCAGACGACATGTCGTTGCAAATAACAAGAGAACAAGTATTGGCGCTGCCTAATTTTGCGATGACGGACTATTCGTCTCAAGGCAAAACTAGGGAGATTAACGTTGTGGACTTGAACAACTGTCCGAGTCACTTCTCTTATTACACTGCCCTTTCAAGGAGTTCAACGTCAGCGGGTACGATCATACTGCAAGGGATGGATTCCCGCAAGATTACTCGAGGTATACACGGATCACTGCGTCAGGAGTTCAGGGAGCTAGAAATTCTGAATGAAATCACTAGACTCCGTTATGAAGGAGACCTTCCGCTTACTGTTAGAGGTTGGAATCGACGAGAGCTTATGAGGTCTTTTCGAGTATGGAAAGGGGATAAGTTCAGTCTCGGGGATGTCCATCCTGCGCTACAATCAATACGGGACGAAGACGGAATTGCAGTCCATGCGGTGTCGACTGGGCGCTGGCAATTGGTGGGATCTGATGCAGCGCCCAAATCTAAATTGACCGAATGATCTGCGGTACCTTCAAAAAAAATTCAGCTCAGCGTAAAACGAAAAAAGACGCCGGGAATTAAACCACCGCCTAAGAAAAGAACAAAAGCTGTAGTGCCAGTACCATTGGGTCTGAAATGGGATTGCGTAAATTATAGTTGTGCTTACGACGCGTTGGTCACTTGCATGTACAACATCTGTCAGGATCACGCGCCCAAATGGTCTGCCCGCTTAAAAACAATAGGTGTTCACGTCGAGACGCTGGGCACAGGTTTTGAGGCGGTCGTGAACAAAATGCGTAGTCTAGAAACAGTTCGAGATCAGTTGAGAACGAGTTTATCAATATCCAATCCGACTACCTTTCCTATGGGACCCGTGTACACGTACATAGACAAGTTGACTGATGCCTTGTTTGGACACAGCTTCTGGGGAGTGGACACTGTGAAATGCCTCGGATGTAATTATATCGGAGGTCAATCCCGAGGGTTCTCGTGTGCGCGCACCATCTACAAGGACGAACGTTTGCATCGACAGTTCAAGCATGAGTATCGCATTTCTAACTGGATGAATGGCCTCAGACTTTCGCGTGTAAATGGGACGTGTCGTACATGCAATCAGCGCCTCGCTAGTGTTCAGCATGTTGAAAAGGCTCCCCCCTTCTTTTACCTCTCCATAGACGATCCTGCAATACGGTTCGATACGGCGCTTCATATTAAGGTGTCAGGAACTCCTATACGGTATGCGCTGAGAGGTGTGATTTACAGCGGTCAGAATCATTTCACTGCTCGAATAATCAGAGAAAATGGTGCGATCTGGTACCACGACGGTATTGAGACTGGTGCCACTACAATTTCAGAAGGGTCAGTGCATGCTCAAAACTCGTCGTTCCTGAATACTTGCAGGCGAGATGATGTTATTCGCAACGCTGATAAGCCGTGAAACGGACCAGGGGTGAAATAGCAAGGAATTTGCCGATTTCTACCTTAATCACGTAGTGTGCTGCTCCAAAGGATTAGCATAAGTCCAATATGGCTAATCAGGGCTTGATCCTGCATGAGGACCTTAATCAAGTCCGCCTGGGGTGCATCAACTGGAAAGTTCATACTGGTTGACATCCATGATTAAGGGTTTAATTGCCGAGATTAAGCATCGCTGCTTAATCAAGGCATCGTGGGGCCCACAAACAACATGGACAATATTAATCATCCTCTCTGATGATCTGGGGCACCACTGTGGGGTCTTGATTAGGCATTCAAGGGCTTTGTTGTGCTTGATTTTCAGAGGGAGCCTTGCGCGACGGGTCAGGTGATTCGGGTTTAACAGTAACCGGTTACCCCGGCTGTGGTTGAACTTCGCTTATCAACTATCCGATCATTGTTGCCATCCTGATTTGGTTACTTGAACCAGGCCAGGACGGTGACTCGCATATCTCCACAACCACTTGGCGGTTTGGGCTGATTAAGGTACCGGCTCAGAGCCAGTACCTACGTCTACCTAAAGCTGAAGGTCCTGAACGGGGGACAAGAGGATAGAAGATGAGACTGTCTACACGATCGGACAAGGAGCAGTCACACCGGACACACTCAAGCATTAAGGGGTCGACACACGAGGATCCTATATATTTACCCACACGTGATTAACTACGGACACCTTACTCATATACCAGCCAGTAGACTAATCATCGTATTGTAAGCGTAATTGTACAGTATATAAGGAGGAGGTTTTGGTATGGATAGGACTGAACTTTCTGTCACTAAGAGCATTAGCCTTTACCGGGTATTGCTTGATAAACGACGGAGATTCGGGACTTGTCACCCAGGACTGACTTCGTTAAGAAGTTTTGTTTCGTCTGCACGAGTAACTTAATATCAATTGTTGGATCGGGATCTTGGGATTGGGAACGGTTGAGAAGCTAGAGAGAGCTTATTAGGATTGAGAACACGGCACCGCACTACAGTAGCCTTGGAAGGCTTATTATTTGGGATTTGGAGAACACGGCACCTTGTTAAGATTGGGATTGTTGGCTCAAGCTTCTAAAGCTTTTAAACTCGATTTGTTGGCTTAGGCACTTGTTTGGCATTGCTCAAAGAGGTCTAATACTCTAAATCAACCTTGCACTTCGGACTAGACCTCTTAAAACAGGCTTGTTCCTCGCAACCTCTGTTGGATTATCTGTGCTCCTTGAACCTTCTTAAAGCGTTCAAAAGACCCGTACTCGGCGGCACAGTCTAAACCATTCAAGGGGAAAGTAGTTAGGATTTGGTTAGTAGTTGCGTTTTTGCCTTAATCAAGCAACTCGCATTCTGCTCGTTGGGTCTTGATTAAACTAGTACTGCTGTTGTAGACACCGAGCAAGCATTTCAACGTGTGCGGTGTGATATATGCTATCGTCGACTGAGATCGTGGTGGTTAGCTGCTAGAGGGTTCCTGACCCGGCGATCAAAAATATTGTATGCAGACGGACGCAAACCCGGGTAGCGGCCCGGGTACACCGTATTTGCTCCAAGGAAGTTAACTTGTATAAATTTGTAAAAAAAAAATACGAATGAACCCCACCGCGCTGCTTATTGTGCTCAAGAAATATCGCTGCCACACAACGAAGGCTATGTTTGACCACAGCTAGACAAAAACGAAAGACAAAACAAAATAAAACAAAAAAGGTGGTAATTCCCTGAAGACAACATCGACGTTTATATGGAATACGTGGTTAAGAGACAAGGAAATAGGGCTGCCATCGGGCATTCGAGGGTGCACAACTTATGCGATCGATCAGTTCTAAGCTCCTATATTTTTTGTGTGTGGCGTCGGCTTGACTCCCATCCGTCATGTCGCCCAACGAATGCACCACCTTTCCTCCAGATGGCGAACTCGCTCTTTACCGCGCTACGAACAATACGGACCCTGCACTCAGCGTCAATCATATCAGTGGTGGGAACCTGATTGCAGTTCCTACTGGGTGCCCCTATTCCGGAACCCACTCTTTCGTGTATGGGAATCGAGCTGAGACCGCTGGCCGCTATCCATCCCCGTTGCGCGTTGGAGCAGTGGGAGAAGTTTGTACCATGGCGAGAACCGAAGTAGTACGTTCAGGCAAATGCATAGCTCACTTTATCTCAGGCTACTTTGCAGGGCTCTCCTAAATCGTTCTTCATACAGTCCCCGTCGACCGCCACGCCCGGTGCGGTCTGTCACCATCAGGCGACCATCTCTCTCTTGTTATACGTTTTGGATTCGGAGGCTGAACAGGTTGGCTCCATTGAAGTAGGTGTCCTTGTGTATGCGTCCGGCCACCATTCTAACATGGCGGTGTACAGGGCATGGGCCGCTGGGTCGAGGGAAGTGAGGGCCAATCGGTGAACAGATATTTATTAAATTGCACACCATATACAGAGGTAATGCACCAGCTTAAGCTAAGACGCGCCTAACATGTTATCCCAGATAATTGGGGACGTTATCGACGGGGCTGTAGTCACCGTCGAATTCACCTTGCATCGCTACAATCATTATGCCTTGGGACCAGTAAAGCGGGTGAGTATATAACCTCGTGCCGCCGTTCACCCGATTAACGCTGAGAAGGAATACAACTGCATTGCACATCGCATCGAGGTTATATCCGAAACTTACCTGGATACAGTTGGTTTCATCAAGAAGGAGGACAGTGATACGGCAGAGTTGAACGATTCGACTGTTCAAAAAGTGATAGATGATCTCGGGCTTATGAGCATCGAGTGACCAAATGGCGCTCGTTTTTTTGTTATTGTGTGTGGTAGAGTGTGTGGTAGACACTCGCAATGTGCTCACCGTATATATTTCCCGGCTCTATGTGTAGCTTGCGGACCACCACATAATATTTCGTAGTCGATGTTAAATGCACATTGAACGCATGATAATAACTTGATCCACCCGAGTCGAATAGCGGTACTCGGGGAACGAGTTATTGCATTAAAAATGATGCTAATATCATGCCTGACGTGTTTTTTTTTTGGTGTTATTAATAAAGAAAGTCTTGAGCACAGCGGATAGTCTCGCATGCTTCAGCGGAATCGCTTTTATGATTCATTCCAACACGCAGATACATACAGTATCTAAACACCCGATACATCACCAGACGGTGCCATCGCAAACATATACAGTATGTGTATTTTTCGATTTACGCTTTAAAGTCTCTCCTGCGAGGATGTTAGGGACTTAATGTATTATATAAAAATTCGGACTGACTTCATAATCGCCTGAGCTGTGTCCAAAAGCACTTCTTCTACCACTTCTCGAATATCCACCAGCCCGCCTATGCCTACCTTTAGAAAAAATTTGCGATGATGGTGGCCGCAGCTACAGCAAAACGGACGGACGTGAATCCCTCGCAATTTGAGACGGCAGTGAATTATTGCTTCTGAATATTCGTTTTGGATGAAAGTCCGGTATATAATACTGACGAACTCACCTGTTATCCGAACGCAGTCGGTTGGCCAGTAGTACAACCATTCAATATCGCCGCATTTCGTGTACTGTTTCTGCCTCCGGTCGATGTTGTTCGTGATACCGTATTTGACGCGAACTGCGCTACGAGCGCCTGTCGCTGGATCGATTACGTACTCCTGCAGGGCATAGATAAATCCGGAATAGTCGTTGTAGTAGTTTGAGCGTTGGAGAAATTTGAGGCGCTCTCTGAGAGGCATGCGGTTGCTATCGACGTGTGAATATACCTCGGAAACAGTAGAAATAGACGAAAATAAAAGATATGAAAAAGAAAAAGAAAATCACAGTTTAGAAGTTTCTTCGTTCGTTGAAATTGGGACATCGCGGCGCGTCGCGGACGACGTGGCTGTGCATTTATTACAATCCTGAAATACGCGTTGAACGAAACAGGGGCAAAATATATAACTGAGTTAAATCCGTTCGAAATCCTTCGAAACAGGTACTTACATCGTAGTCGTAGTGCAGATAGTCGAAATAGCAGCAAAAGTAAGAGTATTTTCGAAGACATGGTGATCATCAGAGTTCCAAACACGTTATGTTTCAGAAGGCTCATCCCAATGGTGTAGCAAAGGGAGGAAGTATAACAAGCAGGAATCATGGGTTTGCATTACGCGCGCGACGCTAGGTCCGCCATCTGTAAATGTCACGTGACCGTTCCTGCTAGATTTTGTGAACTGCTCTCATTATGATCTGGATTTGTTGTACTTGCTCCACTTGTCAGAATACAATCGAACCATATAGCCGTATCCATTTCGTCGCGCATTATTAAGTGTCAAACAGGTGAATGCAGCTATTGGAACCTGGTAGTTGGGGTAAGCAAATACCGTTTCATATGATCATTCCGTAAAAAAACTTCGATTGCGATCCAATTTTTTGTTCCTTCTTTTGGTGTTACGCCGGCGGCTAATGGCGCTTTTGTTTCAATAACTGCCTCCTGTGTATCTGTAACAACCATTTTCCTTGTTGGGTGGGCGATAAAGATGCGGCGTACACACAGTGTGTGATTAATACACCCAATCTTGACACATTTCCGTATAACACTGACCCGCTACGCGTCAAACTTGACTACGGTATGCGGCAGTCTGCACTCACCTGCTAAATGGTGTGGGCGAATCTGAGTGCTATTGCACCCGAGTTGCCATCCTTTCGATACCATCACCTGTCTAAAGCCGGGTATCTAGCGGGCCAGGATCTGGCATTTGATCTCCGCTTACAATCAGGCGATCTTTGATTTAACTCTTACCGTTTTCCCTCATGCGCTTTTACAGTAAATAACACAACTCGGTCAAAATGAGACAACGCGCGACAGAGTGTGCAATCACGCATTACCAAGCATTACTATTCATAGTTATAGGTGGGATAACGTTTTAATGGCTCACTGATAATGATAAACTACGTATTTTGGGCTGTGCTTGTCTCGCAGGGGTTCAGAGAGGTTTGCCCGCATATAGGGTTTATCTGTCGATGCGAACTGTCGCTTTCGAGGGGTCAATCTGATGTGCATTATTCAGGTATATAAAGAGATCCGTTAGGGGTATATTATTTCATAATGTCCTCGCGCGCAGAGCTGTACCAGGCTCGCCTTACGGGATTTCAGTGTGTCATTGCTAGGCAGCCCTCTATCGAATCCGCCTCAAGTCCTTCGAGTTCCCAACCGACAGAGCAGCAGAATATAGATTTTGGTGACAGGGTCTGGTGGCCTATCGACGTAGACTTAGGGGACCCTGACAACCCGGTCGATGTGGATTTTTGGGACTATCTGTCAGCTCCGCCGCCCAGTCCTCCAAGAACGGCGTCTGGTCGTATAAGAAGTGAGTCTGGTAGCGCACAAACTGACCAGTGCTGACATGTCGCAACGCAGTTGACAAGAAGGTGTTCGAGTGCGGTATTTGCTGGGACACATTGATGAAACCTTCCATGTGCGTATTGTCTGGTTACAGCTTTGAAGGCGCCGCTTACGTCCCATAGGCCACTGTGCATGCATATATTCTGCCACGGTTGTCTGATAACCTGGATCAAGAAAGGCCACCAGACGTGCCCCGTATGCAGAGCGGTAATCAGGAGTACACCAATCCGAGACAACGCGTTCGAACTGGAACTTTATGACGCGATCTCAGACGGCGAGGTATCGCGCCCTTCGTTCAGAACTAACAACGTGACCCCGTACACCTGGCACGGTGTGATCTTTGAAGACTAGAGTTGATAGTCGCTATTCGCGTGGCGCAGGTGGATAGTATTTGGCGAATCTGTTGAGTCTGGTTATAAATACAACTCGATAGCGGCGTATGTGGTCTTTAGTCTAATTTAACCGCGACATTTACTATATGCCTCGTCGTTTGAACTACTACTAAAAATCACGAGTCTGATATTGACAGAAAGCAGTGCGACTGATACTGTTATTTTTAAGTGTCGGCAGATGATCGTGCACTCGTTGCCCCTTAGTTTGTATTTCGCACGCTATCTGCTTCGCTGCTTTGGCCATGACTCAGATCCCGGTGCCAGGTATGGATTGGGACATGGTGGTCCTGCTCAAGAACAATGTAATCAACTCGAATCCTGTGAGTCGCGTATATGTTGCGAGTAGTCCCAATTAATATGTTTGCAGGTGTGGCCACGCATTCAGACGGCTTTCTTGTACCCTGATGGGTCGAGGATACGAAAGCGCATTTGGGTCCGAGTGCCCGTGTCTCGAGGCCGAACCCGTGCATTCAAAGCTAATCAAACGGAGGCCGCCATGTGGATAGACGGCGCGAGAGGCACTATGATGGGTTCATCCGACGCCAGTACAACTTCTTTCCACGTCGACAGATTCCCGTTTGACGAGCCGGTGGAACTGAAACATGCGTATACTTTTGTTCACGCTGTTCAGAGCGAATGTGGACCTTTCGCATACCCGAATAATATGGCTATCTCCGACTTGGTGCCGGACCTCGTCCACCAATGGAAAGGCAATGTGCTGGTTTTCAAACACGGAACGACTGCGGCGAAGGGTATAGTCAACATGGAGGAGCAGGATATCTCGCTTGTTGAAGCTATTATAAAGCGGTGCGTATTCTGCGCTTTCTACAACTGTCCTCTCACATGTCGTCTTAGGGTCTTTAGAGATAAATGCAAGCATGGACCTATGATCGTCCGTGGATGAACGGCCGCGCTTCTCGTATATATTCCAGCATAGTACCTGTGAAATACGCTCCCAATACAATGTGCTGTGGGTCACGGAACGATTCCATTGTTTCCCGTAGGGGCGATTGCTTCCTTAAACACCGGATATCATAGTTTGAGAATCGACTCTTTGGGCGATCGAATGTAAGCTTGTGAATTAAGATGATACAGGGGTATGCCTCCTATACAACCTCTCTTTATTCCTCATCGCAGCATGCCAAAGTCGAGGACACTTGTACAATGTTACGGTCAGACGGCCAGAGACGACTTTCTGACGAACTGGGATGTCCTGCACATTACGCTGGAACTTCTTCCACTGGTTGCGCTGATGAACTTCGGACAGACATCGAAATGGGCTCGAACAGAGGTGGTTTATATGATTCGTGAAAGGGTTATACACTACACCCTCCCGTTTTTCGTCTGCGGCGATGACCACCAATATTTCTTTCAAAACCTGGAGGACAGCAGATCGTGGATAGTGGGTTGCGTCGCGCTCGCTACTATGTCGTTTTCGTGCGACCCCGTAGTTCCGCATCTAATGACTGTGCTTTCACCGTCCTTTGCGTGTTCGACTTGGCGGGAATTCATGGTGGCAGACCTGGGCTTCACCAACGAAGGGGTACACGTGCCGACCGGGTATTATGCTGGACTCGCGAGGTACATCATGGACTTCACTCACGTCAACAACCCGGTGCGGCTAATAAAACCTGTTACTGAACACTTTACTAATGACGCTGTAGGGGCGCCGCGTGAGAATCATGGTGTCCTGCGTTGGTAACATGGCTGAGTTGTTCCTGCGAACACCCACTACGCTGGATTGCAACGCGATATCCGCTAGGACCATTATCAGCACATATGTGGACTTGACCTCCGACTTGCGTGGCACTCACGGTTTCGTCCACGCAGCGTCTAAACCTGCTTCTATAATCGGGACCCCGGCGTATCATTCATTGTGCGCGCCCTTGTCGCCGTTTCCGGGACTGGTGGATCTTCACCCGGATACCAGCAGTCTCGGCAGACCGTGTGGACTCGCTTGCCCCGCCTTACCCAGATATTCGGAAGGGATGGCGGGAATCGGACAATGGAGATGGGGCGGCTTAGTTACCAACATGGGTATGGTGGATGAAACCCTGAATGTCATGTCTCGGACTGACATCAGGTACTCTACGGGGATGTACTGCGCGAATCAATACTGTATCGGTTTTGGATGCGGTGTCCATTGAACACTTTGCTGTATTGAACTTCGGGTTATTGGCTGCATTCGCTGGCGCACAAAGGGGACCGAGAGTCAAATGCTTTACATCGCGATCGGGTCCCGGTTGCGTATTTGATTAGAGCACTTGGCGATGGTGAAAGAAAGGGGAAGTTACTCAGGGCTATTGCTATTTTCTGCCCAAACGCACTTACACGTCAAACCTAAAATCATTACAGTAGCCCTTTCATTATCCTCCATAAGCTGCTCTCTACACCGCTCTATCTCGTATACACTCCGGTCGGCTGACATGCCGGTGCTTGACCCCAGTAAACGGTAAGTAATGCTGTCGTGAAGCGCGTTTGTTATTTATATTGCCCGCATTCAGGAGCTATATGCGTTCTGTGCCCGCTGAGGTGTTGGGCGAGATCCTCCAATTTGCATGTGGCGACTATTTCGACCCGGAGCGTCCATTCGCCAATGACGACGCTCGCTTCAGGTGTTTCGTTACCAACCGAACTGCGTTCGTTCATGTAGCGACGTCATGGAGAGACGCAGCTTACGCCGCAGGCCCGTTGTGGTCGGCCCTCATCGTCAAGCCGAAGCAGCGGAAGGATCGCTTCACGTTCTTGGTCTCAAGGATGAACACAGAGCCTGTGCACATATGGGTGGAACTGCGAGGCCCCGATATGTGTATGCCGCCTCCGACGACGTCCGAAGTGAGCGTACGGGATATAGTCCACTTACTCGAACACAAGTCGTCAGTTTGCACAACACTGGGTATATTTTCCGAGAATAGGCCACTGTTCTGGACGTTTGCGGACGCGCTGACTACATGCCATTTCCCCCTGCTTACCGCATTAACCATCGCCAACATCGAGCCTTGTGTATACCAGGACGGACGGGCGATTCAGCTTTATTCAAGCTCTATTCTGAGCGGCCGACAACTATCGCATCTCAGGTTGGTTGGATTCGGATTTCCGCTGGCCCAGACGGATGTGTTCGCCCATGTCTGCGTCCTCGTGCTGTCGGACCTAGGCTTCACCGTTGCTCCTGCAGTACCGGAATTGTACGCGTTCTTGCTGTGCGCTACACGCCTGCAGGCGTTGAGCATAGACAGAATTGAGTGCGGGGGTGCGTACCATAGATGAAATTGTATCACATCTAACTATTTGCAGTCGTCTTCGCAGATATCAAACCCATAATATTGGAGCATCTCGAACTCCTACATTTCTTTTGCGCTGGTAATCAGGCCCTACAAGCGTTGCTGCTGCAGATACGAGCGCCTATGTTAACGACGTTTGACGCGAAGGTGCTCTCTGCAGACGACGCGTGTTTTCTCGAGGAGTGCGGGTCGCTTCTCGCACCTGTTGCAAATTTGCGCATATACGGGATCCACAGTTCAGTGAAGATGATAACTTCTTTGATGGATATGATGCCCAGCGTAACGAATATCGACCTGACCACTACCGCTCACTCGTTGGCTGCATGCCTGTCCGCGTATGGACGCCGCTGGCGATCGATGTCCATCCTTTCGCGACATCGAGCGGATCCTGGGCACAATGAAGGTTGGTATCCTTCAAATATACTACCCTATAACTTCGCGTCGCATGAGCGGGACACAGGAAACATGGGTTAGGGGGAGGGTTTCGGTACTAAAATTATCCGACGAGGCCGAAGACTGCTGGTATTCCAATTGCCAGTGATCGAATTGATGGACGCTGACTGAAAGGGTGCAATTTATTGGTGTTCGATATAAATGTATGGGCGATACCCATTATATGCCCTGTACACTCGAATGCCGTCCTTGTCTGATTCTGTGTGCCAGACGCTGATATCTCACCTCGACATATCTTCGCACGCACTGTGCAATACAACGTTCCGCGCTGAATACGAGTTTGCCGATATCAAGAAGGAGAAGATGGCGGTACTGAAGAGCCCTAGATCTCTCGTTACTTTGGGAGCGCCGTGGAGGCCAATAGAGTTCTTGGTGTTCGGAGAGGTACCCCATTGGGTGAGTTACAGATATCGCTGCTCAACTGCTGGTTAATTCATCTTATCAGTATACAGGGGAAGTCATACTACGTAAACCTGAATTTAGCATCCGTACGGTCCGCGCTCGCGAACTGGAGATCAAGTGGGAACAGCAGATGATAGCGTTGGCATCGGCGTTGAAGTGCGTCTCCGATGCAGAATGGAATGCATATGGTGATTGGTTAGAAATATGCGGGATTATGGATCACGGCTTAACGTCTCTCCTAGGTCCAGACACCGTACACCTCACCGCTCCAGTCCTGGACTTAGAGGCACGTATGGGCGTGGTTTGTGCAAACGCTTTGATGACGGCGTCCAAAACAGAGGGAGGAGAGTTTGTATTGGAACTGTTTGCCACAAATGTGGAGTCTTTGTCGATATGCTTTTAGTATTGTTGGCGTAGCTACCCTTCCCCTCTTCATATAGTGATACAGGACGACTTCGTGTTACGATGATTTGATTCGTTCCATGTGATTTAAATTTGTTGATACCGGTACCTGGTACGCCCTTCCGGGTCCTACTCTGACATCATGCCGTGAGGCAGATGCCGATCAATTTATCCGTCGTTTATTAAAGCCACCATCTCCGTATGATCGTTGGCTCTTTACTGCTCAAGCCGCATTTGCATGTGTCAGCTGCACCATGAGAGGAATATTATTATGGATACGTACCGTTTTCATTCGTGGTACTCTTAACCGTTCGAGTTCTTCTGTAAATTATTGAGGGAACAGGTAACAGCCTTGTACTCATGGCTGGACATGCAGGGCTTAATTGTAGGCAGCGTTATTAGAGGGGTACCAAAATCATAGAGGGAATGTAAGAGGAAGTAAAAGGAAAAAAAAAAAAGGAGTAAAGTACGAGTCCCGCCGTGCGAAGCATCGGCCTCACACCAAGTCCAGTGTCGGTCTTTGTGTGGCCACTGTTCTTTGGGTCTGCTCCTCTGCGGTGGGGTGCTCGGGCCGTTGAGGGATGGGAGCTGTGCGATGACATGAAATGGGGCTGTGCCAGCGGGGAGGGAGAATGTATGTCCCAGACACGTTACGCAACTTGCGACTGGTGTGTGGGGAGGACTTGGGGAGGACAGTGCACGTGATTTACACCCCTGCATGGATCCCTGCTCACATTGACCTGGGCTAGCTCTAACTCGACATCTGTCAGCTCGACCCCCGCCCGCTGGCTCGACTAGGCCCAACTCTGCACCCCTGTAGCTTCGAGCTCGGTGCTCGCTCAGGGGCTTACTCAATGCCCGGCCACACACATCCCACCTCCCCTCTGCGCCCTAGGGCCTGCTCTTCTCTCTCCACGTCGGCGGTGTATCGACCTCACAGCTTCGTTGACCAAGGTGGCTCGCCGTGCCTCGTTGTCATCTCCTGAAGTGGTAGGGGGTGCAGTGCGGGCAGGTACAGCCGACGGGTGACGCTATTTTGACCCTAACATAGCAATTTGCCTGAGAGATGATAGCAAAGATGTTGGCTGTTGTTATAGCACTTATCATAAGTTTGCGGAAAACGAAAAAAAAATCTCAGGCTGTTGGGTCTTGTTTGTACAGGGCGATTAAATCTTGCTGCTGGATGTCATCTCTCACTCGCTCCTGCCCGCACCATCTGCATTTTCAGCTCAGACTCATATTGACTACTCTCCAAGTGTGCCCATAGCATCTCCGAGGGTCTAGAACCAATCTGGACTCGGCATACGGCATAAACACCCCAACCATCGCATTCGACACCTCTGACCCTTCCATCTGACCACCAGCCCTCAATTCACCTCATATCGTGCCCTACATCCACCACAAACCAGTTGGTAGCAACCTTCTGGGTTGCACTTGGCTGCACGGGTGTTTGTGGCCACATGCCAGCAACAATGCATCCCCGAGTCATTGTGAAGTGCGGCCTGGGCCCTGTAGTTTGCCGATGAACACAGTGGGGGGAGGAGATGGGTTTTTGTGAACCAAGAGGGTCGCTGGGAAGGGCTGGGGACTATAGTAAGCATGCCTGGCAGCCTAATGTCACGCCGACTCATGCTACACAAAACCGGCCAAATTGGCTTTCATGTCCTCTGTATGGGCTCCCATCCCCTTTGTGTCCTTCAAATTCTAATAGAATAACCAATGTGTTGCTATTCCATTGCATTTTACGTTGGAATTAAGTGCCAGTATCCAGTGAAAGCGTCAAATAACGGGAGATCACAAATTGTTAGGGGCTATGTAAACAAGACCCAATAGCCGTGGAAAAATTTTACGTTTTCCGCAAACTTATGATAACCGCTGTAAAAATAAAGTCATTGAAGATCGGTCCGCATCCGGGGCATTTCTGGGCATGATATCATCGACTTTCACCTCTTGGCATTTTTAACAACAGAAAGCGCAAAACGTACATTGACCCCTTCTACGGCCGTCTACGGCCGTTTACGATCGCCCGTCCCGTCCCGTATATGCTGTGGGCCAAAGGCTTGGCGGGACGGGACAGCATGCCGTTGAGTCTTCGGCCTTCGATGTCTCCGCCCTGATCCTGAATCGATTCGAATGGGCGTGGATTCCATAGACAATCACCGCACTGCGTGGGTGTTTAATTTTTGGAGCGAAGCTTATATAGTTCAAATGCCTGTCGTACACCGACCAGTGAGGCAATATGTCTCCTTCTCCTTCGCTTTCATCTTACTCTCTCTCTCTAAATCCTTCCCATAATGTTTTCTTTCCTTTCCCCTCCGGTCTGTTCCTGTTTCGTTTGTACGATTTCTATTTCTTCTCACAGAGTCTTCATGGTATATTTTCTCAGGCCACTCAATCCGAGCGAGGAATATTGAGCGGGCAGAGTCCATCTCCTGTATCTGTTTCCCCAAGCTCCTTGTCGTTGTCGTCAATTTCACGGCGGTCAGTGGATTTTCCCGCTTTATTCTACTAATTCCCTACGTCAAATCAGGGCGTCCTCCCAAACTCCCTCCTCCTCTCCGCCGCCAATACCTCGCTCCCTAAGTTCTTCTCAAATCCCGGCAACCTCTTCCTCGGCCTCCTCGGCACAATCTCAGCCCACGCGCAGCCACAGCGTTATCGCCGCAATCACCGCATCAACACCGTCTGTAGACTTTCTCGCTTTATTCTACTAATCGCTTAATGTAAATTTAGAGCGTCCTCTCAAACTCTCTCCTCCTCCTCGACGCCGGTATCTGGCTCCCCGAGTTTATTTTTTAAAATCCCCGACAACTTCTTCCTCGACACGACTCAGAACTCAGCCTGTATCCATTTCTTCAAGTTTTTCGGTCAATGCTCGTCCTTCCGCTTCTCTCCCGCAGGATTCTTCGGTGAGTTTTCCTCCAACATGGACAAATCGCCTTGCGAACTCAAGAAATAATCGTAAATCGCTTCCTAGGTCTCTATCGCCCACTCCCAATCCCAAGCAACTTCGCTCACGCACAGGCCAGGCGTTATCGTCGTAATCGCCGCCACATCGTCAGTGGATATTCTCGCTTTATTTTATTCGTTGCTTAGTGTCGATTCAGAGCCGCCTCTCAAACTCCCTCCTTCTCCTCGACGCCGGTATCTGGCTCCCCGAGTTCATCTTCTAACATCCTGACAACCTCTTCTTCGACACCACCTCAGTCCATTTCTTCAAGTTGTCCGGTCAATGCCCTTCCTTTCACTTCTCTCCCGCAAAGTTCTTCGGTGGGTCTCCTTCCGAGGATCAATCGCCTTTCGAACTTACGAAACAATTGTAAATCGCTCCTTAGCCCCCTATCGCCGACTCCCAATCCCATACGACTCTGCTCTCCCACAGACCAGGGCCAGGCGTTATCGGCGCAATCGCCGTAATGACAGTCGTTGCCGTCTTCTTACTCTCATTTCTGGGCTTCTTCCTATATCGCCGACAACGTCGCATACAGCAAATTCAAGTTGAAAGGGAAAAACGCATTCATGCACACCGCCCCTTCATGCTACAATATACGAGGGATACCGCGGCAAAGGAATTGGCGTCTCCGAGCTCGACGACAGGATCGAGGTCTGGATGGCCTGCGGAGGACGTCTCGGGGACGGCGTCAAGGGCGATCTCATTGCCATTCCCGCTGCGCGCCGACAGGCCCCGCCGGCCAAGCATGACGAGTCTTGCAGGATCCGCAAAGACATCCCATTACACCATCCGCTCACACACGAGCCATGTCACCGGAAAAGCGCATAGCTTCGGAAGGACGTCGCCTGGAAGGAGGCGCACTACGAGGATCCGGGCCCGCTCTCGGTTTTCCGTGACCGTTCTTCAGGGCCACGGCGAGATATTTCGAGGTCGACGCCGCTACACCCCGAAAAGAAAACCAACGTCCCTCCTCCAGCACCGACGCTGCACCCCGGAGTTGTCCTCCGTCCCAACAGAAACATGAACAAGGGCAGTATTGCGTCTTCGAGGGAGGCTATATGGCTCCTACGCAGGTCCACCGCGTCGGCGTCGTCCGTTTCATCGGTATACTCCACCGCATCTATCGTCCCAGAAACCTCGGTCTCGCATATAAGGGATCCGGACAAGTTTTGTCGAGACAGCTCATATTTGAGCGACCTGCTGGTGCCCAGCCCACCCACTATAAAAAGGCGCACATAAACGGACGCTTCTTATTGAACTCCTTTATTTCTTTGTACAACGTAGTATAGATGTAGAAAAAAACTATGATTGATATCGCTGTACTTGTATGCAGGTTATTGTTATACATGGATGGTGGTTGCTTCAGCTGCTAGCTTGTACAACAAATTCATACTGAACACCGACTACAAAGTCACAGAAATATTAATTACACGATACTAGATACAAGGGGTCATTAAATACTTTGTCGTTGGGTTCATTGCTTCATTCCCAAAACTCAGGATCATGCCTATGCCACCGCAGTCCCCGCCCTGTCCTTCTCGCGACGCACCAACTTCCCGCGCTCGCGCTCACTCTCCCCATCAAAGCTTTCCGTATCCGGCTCTTACAACTCTTCCGCCTTGACGTTCTGCTTCAACAAAAACTTGCGGAATCCATACGGCACCTGGCGCAACCCGTATGCTGCGTGAGCGCGCATAGGCAGGGCGAACACCTGGTTGAGCTCCTCGAGCGTGCGACCTTTGGTTTCGCATACGAATAGCAGGCTGAGGACCCATAGAATGCTAAAGACTTCGTCAAATCGAAAGGCGTCAAAGTTCCGCGTGAGTTGACAATTGCCCCCTTCTTTAAAATCAATTCGTGTGGGGGAATCCCTGGTTCTCGAAGGGAGTTCAGGAACTCTGGGTCCGAAAAAAACGTTAGAGCTGTCTTCGGCTTCGATTGAATCATTGCTGATGTAGCAATGTGACTCTCCGGGAACGTTTTGGAGAATTGCTTCGTTGAACTCGTCCACAAATACATTGTAGGGGCTCAGAATGGCCCGCAAAATGCAAATTGCTGGATCGGCAAATATGCCTGAGGGGAAAACGAAGTTGATGAATTCATCGAACGATTGTGTGTGGCGCAAACGATAGGTCGACAGTGTCGTTCAGATTAGTTATCGCCGATTGAGTCCAGAAAGGTTGAGAATGCTAGATCGGTCCGTTGTCGTATCGATTCCTGTAATTCGAGAATTTCAAAGTGCTTGAAAACGCATTGAGTGCGGAGAGATGCGTTGCAAATGGCAGTACGACCGCCAAAGCAGACCACAGGTGCAACCGATCCATATTTATTGGTGGGTCTCGGAATAAAATATCAACTCACCTGGCGAAAGTCTCCCACTGTTATGAGCATTCGTTCTCCCCAAACAGAGTTCGATCCAGTGAGAGAACGCATTAGACGGTCGGCACAATCAAATGCTTTGAAGTGAAGACCACCGATTTCATCAATAACATGACACTTGGCAGCTTGCAGAAGTCGGGCACGATCGCTTCTGGGACCGACAGAAGATTTTAGATGCGGATTATATTCATCGACTGGGATTCCATAAAGGTTAGTCTCTCGCAGACAGACGCTTCAATACAGTCTGAACTCGTAAGCGGCGGGGTCCGATCAGGGTAAGAGCTTGTTACATAATGTGCACAGCCATATCATCTTGAACCTCTAACTGCGTCCACCATGAGCATTTTCTGCACATTTAAACCACTCAAAAGGACTCAGTTGCCGTTCAAAAACCTTCTGGAATTTATTTGACTTTTTAGAGCACTGTTTAAGGCTCGTACTTCCACAGAGCGCGCAGTCATGTGCAAGTCATGTGGGATATTTGCTCACTTCTACCACTTCCATTCTGCACGGTATAAAAAGTTTTGACCACATAGAAACATTCAGAGTACTTCCGTGGATGTATCTACGCAAAAATCCAGTTAGAATATTGATTCTGTAGGCACGAAACATCGAAAAGCGATGGCGTGGCTGTGCAGATTATGTAACAAGATTTTACCCTGATCGGACCCCCGCGCTTGATAATTGGGGGTGGGCACCCGGCTTTCCCAAAGCGTGCTATGTACACTTGTTTGTTCTCAAATCACATCAAACTTCGGCGGTTTTTCTGTCTCCGCTCATCCTGTTGGCACATCGTTGGTTGAGCTACAATTCTGAGGTCTTCGAAACTAAATATATATGTCCAACTACTCTCTTTGCAAGCCTCATATTTTTTGAAGCCCGTTCCATGGTCCTGGGAGCCACTGTTGCAAGCGGTTTCTATGTTCAGTTCAACCCGCTGCCGAATCGTCAAAACAGCAGGGAACACACCTGAATTTTCGTGGTGGCCATTCTTACTGGTAAAGAACAACACCATGAAATATCGGAGCCGTGCGTTCTCTCTTGGTTGAGTAATGCGCCGATGAAAACCGGTACTTTGATTGCATTCTTGCTTTGACTGATGGGACCTCACGATTCCGACATACCGATGAAATCTGCGCTCTGGGAAGCAAATACATCAATTCTAAAGTAAGTAATGATATTGTCTACACTAGTCAGCATTTTCGGGAATAGTGGCTGACGCCCGGCTGAAGGAAAATGTTGAACATGAACATTTGACAATGCCAGGGAAAAACATACCGCTGATCGGCCGCCAAAATCGCCGCTACCATATCTGCCTTCTTGGAGATCTTTGCCAGCGTCGTGTTGCGAAGTGTCTCGTCCTCCACAGCTCCCTCCGGACATCCAGTTGTTCCCTCAAATTCGGTCCTCCCTTTTTCCTCACCGGTAAAGCGGCCAGTTTTCCGGCATCAGTAATCACCACAATAGCTCGAAGTCGAACCTGTTCCGCTGCAGCTTCCGCCGCCTTCTCGTCCTGCTTCTTCCGAGTCTCTGCAGCAACACGATTTTTGAAATCCAACAGGTCGTCCCGGAACTTGCGCATTGCGCCGCTCGCATCTTCAGCCCGTGCCATCCGCATCACGTACAGCTCGTCCTCTGCGGTAGTGAGCTTCGCGTCCGCAAACGCCTCCGTATTGTTCCGTTTGTATGCGGCCTCGGCGCTAAAGTGTTTGACGGTTCCTCCTCGAGTACGCGAGTACACCCGCCAGCCTCCGAGGATCGATTCGTTCGCGTCGTTGGTTGGGGGAATGGAGATGAGCAATTTTTTCGGCGGGGGTGAGTGTGTCGATGGCACTGCCTTCGTGGAATTCTCGGGAGAAGCGCCGCCATGCTGGTAGGGTACCCTCGAGGAAGGCGATGAGAAGCTTCTCGACGATAGGAATATGTTCGGAGTTTGTTGCCAGCCAATAGTGAACGCAATCCATGGCGTACTGATCTGTAAATGGTGCTCCGTCGAGGGTCGCGTCTTCCGCAGCGCTTAGTGGACTGAGCAATAGGTCAGTGTTCAAGATCAGCTTTTCGATGTGCTCGATGAGCTGGGTGTGAAGGGGGCCAAGATCAATGTGGTTTACGCCCGCGCTGGGAAACAAGTTTGAAGTACGGATCAGGCACCGCATTTTTGTAGACGGTCATGACAATGAGCTCGCGGAATGTCGTGTCGTCCTTCAGACCCATCAAGGCTGTTCTCTTCCATGTGGTTGAGCCCGGGAGTCTGTTTTGTATCACGGATGAGTGCGAAGAAGTCGATATAAGCGACACGGTACGTGACGAGCTCTGCGGCGCCGCCAAGATGAGTATTGTACCGATTGTTGGAGGTATCAGGAAACTTGATGGTAGAATTGGTGCCGGTTGCCTCGAACTTCACCTTAGAAAAATGGTGGCGGTGGAGATCCTGGTGACCTCGCTTGTCGTCCTTGTGCCGAAAGAGATCTCCGCAAAGGCTGACCAGTTTATGACCGCCCCGTTGACTGACTTTGATGGCGCGCTCAATTGCTGCTGAGTCGCCTTCGTCACCGAGTGCGATGGCAGCCGCATTGTCCTTGTTCGCAAGAAGGACCGGTGGAGCGATCCCCAGAATTGTGTACGCCGCCTGCATGGTGGCAACTCCGAACTTTGTGCAGTTGTGGTCCTTGTGCTTGCAGCATCCAGCGGTGATCATGCGACGGAGGATTAGCTGGCGCTCTTCCGGCAAGGACTCCAATGCAGTGGCGCCGAGATGGCGTGCCAGAGATTGCATGGCCTCGGCACGAAGTTCCGGGGGTAGCGCACTGAAAGATGTTAAGCCGAGAGGCAAAATATTCAAAACAAAATTGAGGCGAAAGGCACCTATTGTCGAGTCCATCGGGATCATCACACATCTCCCTCGCCACCTCCCACAGCGCCTCCTCTGCCTCGCTCTCAGACATCCCCTGCAGTTTTTCTCGCCCGAGATCAGCTTCTATCACCTCAACCTTGCGCTCCTTCGTTTTGCGTGCAACTGCGACAACATCGGCGGCATGATCCGAGTTATATGCGACAGTCTTTCGCCACAGGTCGTCCGCCTCATAGAAAAATCCTTCCAGCGCGTCGCGTTTGGCCAACGGACTGTGCATATAGATGTTGATGATTTTCGCATTTGTGATGTCCCACCCGTCGAATTGCGACTGAGCGGTATGGTCGAGGGCGTGGTCGACTTCCACCAAACGAGTAGCAACGGCTTCTTTGGGAGCATCAACGTGGGTGGAGTATGTGGGCGCGGTGTAGGTTATGTGCCTGGCTTCATATTTAATGTTGCGATTGCTCGTTCCATCGCTGCTGAGACAGAGTGCTATTAAACAGGAGTTAGTGAATTAATGGAATAATGGAAGAACACCTACCCTTCGCCCGTGCCATTTCATGTGCCAACTGAAGCCGTACTTTAATCCCTGCTTCTGTGATAACGCGCCCGACCGTTCGCCGGCTCATAGAGCGCTTGATCTGGACTCCCAGCACCCTCCCCACACGTTTCAGCAAGCCTCCAATCCGAGCCTGCGCGCAGCCCGCGCGAGTAAAAGCCAGTGCAAGCGAGCGATACTGAGTGGTATAAGCATGGCGGTTCTTTGTCGACATCGAAGACTTTTGTTTCAGCGCAGTGCGAGTCTGCTGAAGAGAAGATTTGGCTCGTTTCTCGCGCATCTCCGTGCTCTTCAAAGTCTTCTGGATCATGATCTTTTCTTGTCTCTGTGAGTCGATACGAAGATTGAGTCGTTGGATGGTGGAAAGGAGCGTTTCGATTTGGAGGGATTGGGATCGAGTGATTCCTTCCGCAGTAGAGACTCGGAGAGCAGACTGCAAGATGTCCTGTTTTAGCGCGGCTATTTTATTGGCCAAAGAACCTTTGTCACGAATGAGTCGGTTAATGCGCTGGTTCTTTTGGGAAATGATAGTCCGCTGCTTAGATATGGTATCGTAGGCGAGGGAAAGACTTTGTTGGGTCATAGATAGCTGCTCCGCGGTCGTAGAGTTCTGTTTGTGCAAAGATTCGATCGTGGAATAGCTGCCGGCAAGTCGGGCGTGTAGAATGGTATTCTCGGCCTGGTACGCAGAACTCGAGGCTTCGAGAGCTGTAATCTGTGTCTGTTGGTCGGTAATTCGATTCTGTAGGGTCTTAGCATAGCTATGTGCTCTGGTAGACTTCTGGGGTGAGGCAAAAGTCGGGGGTACGACATTCTCTTTGGCGGTCTTTTTGGTGTTCAAGCGAGCTTCGTTGAGGCGAGAAGTGACGGCTAGCTGTTTTTCGGTGCGTTTTTTTCCCATTGGAGTAGTGATAGAAGCATTAACGCGTGCGAGGCTAGTGTAGACGCGTCGATGGTAGAAGTATAGGCTTGTGACAGTTACTTTGTCACGCGTATTGATACGTGCACAAGACCGTGTAGGACCGTGATGGTCACTCGGCGGATTCTGAATCTGATGCTCTATATTCCTTTCCCAGACGGAAAAGATGTCGATGGCCGAGGGAAATCAAGAAATTCCAAATTTTGAAAGAGAACAAGATCAAGTACGGCAAGAATCACATCCAGAACTCTCAAAAGTGCAAAATTGTGAAATTCCCTCCTACAAAATGCAGACAAGCTATTTATCTTCCGGGTCTGTGAGGTGGCTGAATTTTTGGTGGACGGTGAAACCTGATCCGACTCCGGACAGGTAGGCTCCAAATGGAAACGGTACAGAAGCGAGAGCAAACACGTGTACATAGCACACTTTGGGAAAGCCGGGTGCCCACCCCCACTTGATAACAGACTTCAATACAACGAGGTACGAGTTCAGACTGTATTGAAGTGTCTGTCTGCGAGAGACTAGTCAATCGTGCTTGAAGGCTGCAAGATTGGTAGGATCTCCACTCCATCGGAGACGTTCGGTGTCAATCTCCTGCTGTCGTTCCGTAGGTTCTGGTAGGCCAATCTCTGTCAAAGATTTCCTAAGACCCTGAAGCAGAGCCTGACGCGCAAGCAGAACCTCATTCCTGATTAGTTCTGGCGGAGGAGAAGATGTCGTCTGGAGCATGTGATCCATATCGGCGGCAAGCGAGTCCTCGTGGGCCGCCCAGATGGTTAGCGCAGGACTCCCCTCTGTTGCTAATAGAGCAAAAATCTAACGTAGTTGGGCCGGTGGTGCTCCAAACTCAAGCAACTCTTCGATAGCCATGATGCCCTCATCCCGATTGTCAAACAATCCCATCGCGCGGGCCGCTTCTTGGTAAGTTCCATACACAACTATACACAACCCCGTCGACTGTCGGTAGATCGATCCAGTCATGCGCATTACGGTGCAGCAACAGAGCTCGCAGGTAGAAGACGTCGCCATGGCAAGGGTCAACCATCTGGATATGGCTGACTCCAACATGGCCAGATTTATAGAAACGTATTCGCATCCTTGGATGATTTGGGTGCTCGTTTTCCAAGATCTGTAAAGGGTGCATTTCCTTGTTGGATCGTGTTTCTCCAGGCGGCATTTGGAACCGAATTCAACATAAGTCATATTGTCGAGCTCTGGGTGAGATAGGCGGGTGATGTATCGGCCCAACAAAGTCCCATCGGATTCAGAGCCGTCTTTTCGCGTCATCTGACCGTATTGCCGACCCGATAGGTGCACAGGGAGACACTTTACCCCAGGTTGCTTTTGAGAGATGTGGAATGAGACAAGCCGTGTTGCAGCTTCGATGCTGGAAAGATATTGTCCCCGTTCATAGTTGCGAATTTCATTCACAGGCTTTCGCGTCCCGGCCGCAGATTCAGATATATTCGATGTGGGGGCAGAAACTTTCCAATTAGCCTGATCCAGAGATTTGAAGAAATATTTGAACAGGTACTGGAAGTGGGCGACTCCTGTGGAGAGTTCCACCTTGATGTGGCAGTTGTACTTCATGATGAGCCATGGCAGATGCGAAACGATGAATGGGTCTTCAGGGTGCCGACGTCGATGTTCGAAATATCCTGCACGAATTCGTGGGTAATTGAGCGAAGATGAGAGTGACGTTTTTGGCTTGCGCCTGCGCCAAATGGCTTGTTTCGGGCGGGGGCGTGGATTTGGCTGGCATCACCCGCCCACGCCCGGCCGAATGGCTTGCAAGCCATTTTGTTGGCTTGGCAAGCCATTTTGCCGGCTTGGCATCAGCCAAAATTGAGAAGTGGCTTGCGCACTCTGCTCGCTGGTGGAGCCTCCAGTGCTCAATATTTAATGATATATCAGTCACTGTTGTCCTTCCCTAGGGCTGTACCACAATGCTCGCATATCCATCTCCATCCTGCCGAATGCTGCTCATCGCTGTCAGTAAATGTGAGTTCAACTTTCATTCCAGAGGCAAGCCAACTGGCTTGGGAGGCCCCACCACTATGTTGGGCCTCTGAGCATATATTGGCAGGCCAATTTTGCCAGTGGCGTCGGCAATACAGATATATTCATCAAACTAGTCTTGAACTAGGCACATTTCTGACTCATGGATTGTTATCGGTGTAGTAAGCCAAGTTTCTCTGTTTTTATGACTAGGATATGTTTTTATAACAATAAAGATAAGCATCAGCTTCTCTGAACATCATCTGTGGCACTCAATGGTGCTTGCTTGACTTTGTTGAAACTTGAGTCCTGAGTAAAAATATCAAATATATGAGCAATCATTGATTAGAATAGCTGGAATAGACATGTTCAGTGGGTAAAGTGGTTAGTTCAAGGGGATAACATGCGAGGAAGCTTTGTTCTTCATCTCAATCAAAACGGCGGGCACAAGCCATTTGGCCTGATGCCATCGAATTGGGCGGGGCACGGCTTGCGACCAAAAAGACCGAAAATCAGGCACTTAAGCACTCACAACCATGTCCATGGGTCTATAAAATAACCCCTGCTAATTCAGAGCCAATTGTATTTATTTGCGAACGGTTGAACATGCCACAAGCCATTCTGCCGACAGACTGGCTTGTGTCTGGCGTGGGTGTATTTTTCCTTATGTTGAACTTTAAACATCATCAAATCGGTGCTTGTCATATATATACACTCACCAAGACTGCTAGAATGCTCAGTGCCATTGAATTCGACCTCGTGCTCACAAAGCCCCGCTCATCTTCGGTGAAATCTGCCGCGAATGGAGGCGTATCGCATTGTCGACCCCTCATCTGTGGACTCGATCTCTCTCAAGTGTGCATTCACATTGATGCACGCCAAGTTATGTCTATGCGAGACATGGCTACACCGCGCTGGAAACCTCCCGTTACCATTCTGCCGCCATGGGCAAGTTGTATCTTTCCAAACTTGCTGCTGAGTTTTGGTTTACCTATCAAGTTGTCGCAGGCACTCAAAGTAGCCCATCTACTGGTCCATGAACGTAACATACTTTTTACACAGTATATCACCCATAATATCGGCGACCCAGCGCCATGAGCTCGTATCGCATTCAGCTCGACTACAGGATGGAATACTCTGCGCGTCTGTATGGATGTCCGGGAGCGAGAAATGCCAGCGAATGAAAACCACAGCTAGCACGTATCGGCCAGCCGATTCTTGGGTATAACCTGGCGGAAATCATCCACCCACGTCGTGAGGTTTGCGTTCGTGTATGCCTCCAGGTACCTGTGCCCGCGTCAGCGCGGAAGGAAGGAGTAAACGGACAACGGACTGGTTGATGTAGTCTGCCGTCGGGAAGTCCGGAGGATTGCACCCGACCTGCACGTTGTCCGGGTCCTGGTAGACGCGCACCCAGTCGACGCGCATCACCGCCGGGAACGTGAGGTGGTCAAAATCGATGAAGCCGAAGTTCTCCGAGAGGCCGAGGTTCATGATTACGTACTGCGTGGGTGAGTATTAGCGAGCGAGGAAAACAGGCAGTGGTGCAATGAGGGGAAGGGCAGGGAGGTGAAGGAGAACAGGGAGCTTGTGGGAAGGGGCGCAGTAGCAAAAACGCACCATCGGCTCCACAGGCACCTGGCGCGCGCCAATCTCCGTCGCCGTATCCGCACCGACCATATTGCCGTTCATCGTCCACACGAGCTTGTCGTCCGTGATCCACGAGATGTACTTGACGCCCATCAGTTTATGGAGGAGGAGGGAAAGAGGATCCGACGCACGCCATCCGCATACCCAGGCTTATACTCAAACCCATACGTCGAGAAGCACTGCCCCTTGAGCTGGTAGCAGTCCTGGTCTAAACCGCGCGCGCCAGCGAATCAGCATCAACAGCACCTCGCTTGGAACACAAGCAGGCAAGACGCACTTGTATTACTCAGCGCACTCGTTGTCTGCTGGAATCTATTCCCCACAAACGCGTTCTGCGCCGTGGTGCTCGGGTTGGGGATGATCAGGTTGTCGGTGGAGTTGAAGGATTTGTAGCCTGCGTCGAAGGGCTGCGATAAAGAACCGATTTCAATCAATCAACGTTACTTATGAGGAGAGGAGAGCACAACGTACCGCCCACTGCGCACTCTGGCTGATCTGCCCGATATGCGCATTGTCAGGCCCGCCGATCGTCGCCTCAAAGACGTCGATCTCGGGTGCGGACCGCCCGACGAAGGAGCCGTCGGATTTCTTAGGGCCGGGGTGCGATTCGCCCTGAAACAAACCATCTCGATTAGAATTCGCAGAAAGCGCATCGCGATGAAGATACGGAAAAGCCAATCCACGCACCGCACAAGTGCACGCACTCAACCGCTGCCCGGGCAAAAAGCTCAGCTCCGCATCCTTGTTATCCCCGCCCGTATTAAAGGCGGCCTGCGGGCCCGAGTTGTCCGGGAGCGTCTGGTTGGAGAGCGTGCCGACGTCGCAGGTGTCGTAGGAGTAAGGCCACTGCGATTGCAGGTTAGCGAAGTGAGCGTTGACGAGGGGGGAAAGGAAGAGAGCGAGCGCAAACACACCATGCCATCCAGACTCGCACCATACCCCGCGCGGCCGAGGTTACCCATCGCCCACACGGCGGGCCAGAGCCCGAGGACGTTGTTTGCCCCCGGGAGGGTGACACTGCTCGCGAGGATCCCGCCTGTGAAGCAGAATTTGTTCCAGGAGGAGATCATACCGCCTGTCAAGGCGCGGGTGTTAGCGAGTCGTAAGAGAGACGGGCCAGACGCACTGCGGTATGACAAGTTGTAGTTGTTCGAGATATCGTCGACCTTGCTGAGCGTGATCTCGAGTGCGCCGTTCTTGGTCGTGACGGCCGAAGGGTCGTACCACTCGAGGTCACCTGTCTGCCAGTAGTGCAGGTTGGCGGCTTCCCAGTATCTGCGTGCCGCACGTCAACCCACCATTAACGAGTGAGGAAGGAAGCACAAAGCACGCACGGGTCGTCTCCAGGATAAAAGCTCCGCCCGTCGGTCTCGAACTCGTCGGAGAAGACAAGCTTCATGTTCTTGCTCGGGTCGTGGTACGACGGGATCGTGTACGCGTCCTTGGGCGTGGCGAGGTCGATGAGGCTCCAGCTGGAGATGTTCGGCAAGTTAGCGTTGTTCAGCGCGGCGTTGGCGGCCGCATTGGTGCTGTCCTTGCTCTTGTTCATGAAGTGCCGGGCGAGGGGGTATGCGACGCTGGTATGGCGCGATATTAGTATTAGAGAGAGAGAGACGACAGGACGCACGAGCCGCCGACGATGAGCAAAACGAGGAGTACGAGGCAGCCGATGTTCATGATCCCGCGGCGGCTGAGGCCCTTGCCCCGGCCTTTCTTTTCCGAGCGCGGGTCATGCAGGAAGTCGTCAGCCTCCGGCTTGGTCGTCCATCCAGCGGGGGTCCACGCCGATATTATACTGTGCACGTAACTCGCATCTCAGAGTGAGCAGAATGCAGATTAGAGGACGCACCTGGCTCGCGGCACTGCCCGCCCTGCTCACGCTCCTGCTGTGGTCGGCATACCGCCCGTCGCCGTGGTCGCTCAGGATGCTCGGCGCGGGCCGAGGGCCCTGGGCGTACAGCGCTTGGGGCATCCCGCCGACGGACACCGACAAGCCCGAGCCGACGCTGCTCTGGCTGGCGTGCGAGTACGCGGAGCCGACGGAGTTGCGCCGCTCGGCGAAGGGGTCCATGCTGACACCCGAGGGATTTGGCTGGTATGAATGAGGGGGTTGTTGGGGGTAAGACATGTCGTGAAAAGAATGCGTGGGGTAGCCAGTCCCCGAGGAAAGAGGTGAAAAGAGCGAGACGTGGAAGAGGGAACAACGACAATGGAGCGTGGCGACGCCATCAATAGATGCCAAATGTGGGAACTTATGACTATATATGGCATTAGACAATGCATCGCTAGGTGAAGACGAAGCAGGTCATTAAAGCAACATAAATCATGGAGAAGTAAAACCTGTATTGGGTAAGTACTGAGAAATAACGATATTACCATGCTCATTTGACCACTGGGCGGGTGTCGTCATCTCTTCAATATATTGAGGGACGAGAACAGGTAATATTGAAGTGTCTGTCTGCGAGAGACTACGTCATCTCGGCAAGCGGGAAAATTCATCCTCGGCCAGCTCCGCGCGCTAGTTTTGAAAAATTGCAGTCTGAAGGACGTCTAGCCATACAATGAATAACCAAACAATACAAGAAACACAATAAAGAAAGTTGAGAGTAGAAAATGGTGTTTTGGTCCAATCATAATGCGAAAGACAATAGAGAGATGCGTATGGTGTGGGGGTAAAGTTCACGAACCCACCAGCCAATGCCGCTTCGGGTGCTGCTGCAGCTCACACCGACGCGACTCGCCCTGCGTAATAGCTCGTGCATCTGTGGTGAATCGCCCACACCGTGTTCCCTCTGCAGCACCCGCAGCCCTTGCCCTTGCACGGCAGGAAGTACCTGCAGCCTGGGCGTAGAGTGCGCCACTGCGGTATCTGAAATGGACGACACAATAAAACACGATGGGAATGGATCTGGGCTGAAAGAAAGATAAAAAGGATGGTATTGGAAGAACCAAAACAATCAAATATTCTCAATAGCCCCTCACACTGTATCTGCGTTTAACGATACTTTCTTTGCATGTCGTCCGGCCGCCCCAATTTTCCTTCTTCCAGAAGTTCCACTCACATGTTGTAATTCCAGTTCTATTGTGAATACATACACCTTACATTTTTGCATCAATTTGAACGATATCCTAGTCTCTTGCACTGACTTCCCACTCGCAACCTCGTTCTGAAACGATATTCCGTAATTCTCAGCAAGCATAATTCTGAGGCCAGGGACGTTTCTGTTGCACTTCTGGCACCAGTAGTGATTATGGAGATAGGCCCGTAATTATGTTGCTAGATACAATTCTGGCGGTATGGCGCGCTTGGTTGGTCTGGTGCCAGATCAGCCAGACGCGTTGTGTTTTACTGATGATGGAATAATCGAACGCGCAACACCGTGCACCCGCATGCTTCAATGTTAGTCAAATCAATGTTGTAAATGGGCGGGCGGATTTGCATACAGACCTGGTTGGTTTGGGGCAGAACCCAAGACGTTTCGCTTGGTTTAGCCGGAGGCATCGAGAAGCATGGGAAAATCGAAGCCGTATGTAGCCGACCCGCACATGGACAATTTTGGCCGGCAGTCCCACAGCATCTGTAATCTCGGCTCCAGATCTTTTCGGGGATGGCTCCGGAGACAGCCGTGATTTGGGCACAGAAATCAAAAATCACCCACCGCCATCACCCCTCAAAGCGGTGCTCCCCGTCGTTTTTCCATCAAATTCTGCCTCGCTATCATCTCGACAAACCAACATCAATATCTCCGTATGGGATTACTGCAGCTGCTCTCCGTCTGAGCACGCCCTATAACGCTGGGAACGAGACTAGGTGCTCCCCGTCGTTTTTCCATCAAATTCTGCCTCGCTATCATCTCGACAAACCAACATCAATATCTCCGTATGGGATTACTGCAGCTGCTCTCCGTCTGAGCACGCCCTATAACGCTGGGAACGAGACTACAGCATCTGGCCTTCCCGCGAGATCACCTCGCTAATAAAAAAATTCGGCTGCATAACCCCGCGTTCTGTTGACAAGATGGCCCATAGTGATCGGCGCCAAGCCTTAGACTTTTGTATAAATACTTCAGTAACGAGGTTCTCTGTCACTCTCTTTCACCCACCTTGCCTTTTGTTCTGAAATGCGTCGACCTTTTCTCTGCTTCCCTATTCTGTTATCGACCATCTGTTCTGCGTCTAATGTCCTAATCCTTCACGAAAAACGGGACGCCGTTCCCGCTGGCTTTGTCCTCTCAAGATCCGCCCCGTCGGATACAATGTTGGATCTTCGCATGGCCCTGAAGCAGTCAGACACTGCAGGGCTGGAACAAGCCTTATATGCTGTTAGTACACCCGGAAATCCGGCGTACGGAAAGCATCTTACCTCGGAAGAGGTGTGTACGATACACTAGAAATTTGTGGTGGCACTGACACAAGTCAAGGTTGCCTCGTATACGAAGCCCTCGGCAGAGAGCATTGATGCCGCTACATCTTGGTTGAAACGGAGAAAGCTTCTCCACAGAGCCGTTTCCCATGCTGGCGACTGGTTGCAGTTCTCAATTCCTGTCGATAAAGCCAACGAATACTTCGGTGCCAACTTTTCAGTGTTCACCCACACAGATACTAGATCGGAGGTCGTCCGGACGCTGGAATATTCTCTTCCGGCCGAGTTGACGAATCACATTAAAGTTTTACATCCTACCCTCTCGTGCGTATCGATTATTTGTCTCTGGATACGCTCCCTCACTTCCGGCGCAGATTTTCCCCTCCGAATGTTATCTCCGAAATTAGCATATCTAAGAGACGCCACTTGGCAAGCCGTCAGGCACCAGACCCGACGGATTGCACAATTTTCCAGAATCCGGCCTGTTTGCAAGCCAAATACAACATCCCAACAACCTCCGCCACCCAGTCGAGCAACATGATCACCGTTACAGGGTTTCAATTCAATAATCCTTCGGTCTTTCTCACACAGGTTCGTCGTATGTACGAGACCGATCCACATTCCAAAATGCCGTGCCCCTGTAGTCATTTTTGAACTTTATGCGTCCTGACAAGACGTTCAACGTTACTTTTGGCACGCGATATGTGGCTGGAGCATCGAATTCAACCTCAGAAGGTAACTCCGAGGTTGTGAGTGGGCATTTTTCTTTCATGTAAACCCGGCAGACAACTTATCTTTTCAGTCCCTCGACATGGAATACGTCATGGGTCTAGCCACGGATGTTCCTGTCACCTTCCTGGGAATTGGTCCAGCTACTGCGACGCCTGCTGACTTCCCAACATTACTGCTGGAGGGGTTCGGAGTCCTTTTAAACGACACAAACCCTCCTCAAGTCGTTTCCACGAGCTACGGTGCCGACGAGTCTTTCTATACACCTGCCGTCTCTGAGTGCGAATTCTTTTTCAAACTTGTCTGATGGCTGACATGCGTTAGGTCTGTCTGCAATTTATTCATGCAACTCGGTGCCCGTGGAGTTTCGCTTCTGTTTCCTCCGGCGACGGCAAGGCGGCTATCTTCTATATTTTCGCCTTATACTCACCGTTGAAATCAGGTGGTGTGCAGACCGGTAGCTCCGCTGGTGTTGGGGATAATACCGCCACCTGCAAAGCGTTTGGACCCACGTTTCCTTCTGGATGTCCCTGGTGCGTAGGCAGGCTCGTGCACCACATCGTCCCGTCTAACCGTGTACATCAGGGTTACAAGTGTGGGAGCCACGCGTAACGTAGTTGAAATCGGTGAGATCAAGGCCCATCCGTGGCTTTATTGCTTCATGTTCCACTTCTCAAATCCGTAGCCGCCTTCTTATCATCGGGAGGCTTCTCAAATGTCTTCCCCGTGCCAAGCTATCAGGCTGCAGACACTGCAGCGTATATGGCTCAGCTTGGATCGACTTACCAAGGACTGTACAACGCGTCCGGGAGAGGCTTTCCAGGTCAGTCCATCTGACTACCTTTCTAGTCGAATCTGATATCAGCCCCACAACCGCCGCACAAACAGATGTGTCGGCGTTAGGGCTGGACTTCCAGATCCGGGACCATCGTTTCGGATGGCAAACGGACTCGGGTACATCGGCCTCCACGCCTGTCTTCGCTTCCGTCATCTCCTTGATCAACGACAGGCTAATGGAGTCTGGGAAGAGTCCGCTTGGATTTTTAAACCCGTTCCTGTACTCAGCGGCGGGAAGAGCAGCGCTGAACGACATCACCGAAGGAAGTAATCCAGGCTGCAACACTACCGGCTTGCAGCCGCCGCTGGGTGGGATCCGGTGAGTGTTTGTGGATTGAAGGAGCCGAGGCTGACCAATTTTTTTTAGGTAACCGGACTGGCTCACCGAACTTTCCTAAGCTTCTTGCAGCGGCAATGGCAGCAGCGGTTTGAAAGATGCCATCTTACTCATTGTACCCGTCTCCTGCCACTCACAATGCCGTTCTGTGCTGAGATCTGAACTTTACTCTCCTCCCATTCTATTGAGTTTTTATGGTAATGCCCGGTGTCCATGCCATGTAAATGAAGAGCACAGATTTAATTTGCAGTGGCTTTAACTTGACCAAGACTTTAAGCGACTCTTAATAAGGATGTGCACGGTCGCGGGTCTGGTGGGGGGTATGGGGAGTACGGGTACGGTGCTGGTTTTTTCAAAACCGCGAATACCGTGGAACCCATACCGCGGATTAAGGGGTGCGGGTCTGGAATTCAATATAACGAGGTACGAGTTCAGTATTATTGAAATGTCTGGCTGCGAGAGAGATCAAAGTTGTTCGGAACAGCCTTTTATCTTATCTCGCTTCTAGTGCTGTCCACATATTATATTGATATGATAGATATGAAATTTTGCGTATCATATTATATCAATATCATATTATGGGATCTGAGGCTGTATCATATGCTCGTCGTTGCAAGTCCAAGGAGAACGGCGTCAAACGGTATCAGGACAATATTGATCGCTCTTCCACTAGCAGTCTCGGAAAACAAGTGTTAAAGTTTGCCGTCCGACCCAGATGGCGCTTGGATGCCGCCATGGCCAGACCAAATTCCAAGCACAATGAATGTTGTTTGTCGCCGTAGTACAACATCCAGTATAAACGAGCGTCAAACGGGTGAAGAAACCCGTTCCATGCCACGGTGGCATATAGACCCCACCGCTGACATCTGGCTGACATCTCGAATGCAGCTTGAATGCCGCGGGGACCGATTAACTCCGCCTCACCACTCGCACCTGGACCCACAACCCCTATCCTTGACAACACGCTCGGCAGTGCTTCGGCGCCGCAGCCGTCAACTCCGCAATCGAGGGCAAGACTCAGCTGAGCCCCGACGGCTCCATCTTTCAAGCTTTTGTACGCACACGCCAGGCCCAGACGACCCCGACCTCTAGGACATTATCCGATGCTGAAATCCGGTGAGTGTCTCTTACTCTTTCAGTATGACTTCACTAACCGTTCGCGTCAGGGCCAACCTCGTTCGCTGGGTGACGGAGAGTAACCTTTTGTCAGGGAGGAAAAAAGTAAGGTATATTCACCCAGCACCTGCAGTTTATATACATGCACGTAACTATGTGAGCAGGGATATGAAATATAAAGTATGTTTGATAGTCAATGAGACGAGAGGATGTGAAATATAATGTATGAAATATGTATGTATGGCAATGAAACAATATAGAAACAGGGTAGGTATAGTATTGCGAGGCTTCGGACGCCATCCGACAACATAACCACCCTATCACTATCGTCGAAGACAAGACCTTCCGGCACATTTTCCTCGCCGGGAGACCTACAACCCCCCTTCCATCTCGATTCATTTTGGCGCGGGACATCAAAAAGGCTTTCCCCCGCGGCCTCAGCCCACATCGCCCGGTTGCTCAAAGTTCGTCGTAGTATTCTACTGATTATAATATCCATCCATCTTGGTCAAGGACTACGACGACCGTCTGCATTTTTTAATTAATCATGGACCAGTCCCAACCCGTACCCCTGTAGGGGTGAGATATAGAGGGGTACGGGTACGGGTCCGCTCGAGGTAGACCCGCGGGTGACCCGTGCACATCCTTATCTCTTAACCCCGCACGGATCAACCCACGGGCTCCACCAGGCTCCACTCCGCACCCGTACCCGCATCGGACGTAGGTGTTCGGAGTCGCACGTACATGGATGGTTCCCCGCTCTCCCCTCCGCTCTCCCATGTCCCCAGGAATGCTTTTATCAGACCTGGTCCCCGAGCTCATCTTTGCCATTTTTAGCTCCTGCGATATCTCCTCTGTGGTTGCGACTGGCCAGGTAGACCTCTATTTCCCGTCTTGCCTGTCACCGAAGATAATCTGCTCTTTACAGACTTGCAGATATCTGCATGAAGTCGCTTTCGACGAGAGCGTTTGGCTGGATCTCCTCGAGAACCTACGACGCAGATCGCTTCTTGACCGCGTATTCACTCCGAATCTCGAAACTCTCGCCATGGGTGAAATGCTTCAACTCGTCAAGCGGATGACCACTGGCCCAGAAACATGGACTGCTGAAAACGGCCACTTCGTAGCGGAGGTCTGGAAGGAAATCGCCCTACATCCTCCAGAGCTGACGCGCAGCTCCCGCTATGAGGCTAAACTGTTGCCCAGCGGGCGCTTCATTGTATTCAATAACAACAATATAATTGAATGCTGGAGTGTACTCGATATTCGACCGATCTGGAGGCACAGATTAGCCGCTGCAGGTCACCGTCTGGAGAACTTTGCCGCAGATGAGACAGATAGCGAAGACTCTGTCAACATTATGCTCTGTGTTGCAACTCCGCACTGGAAGTAAGTCGCAAGCTTTGGGGCCGGACGGGGAGTAATTGGCCTTCTTTTCAGCTACGTGGAGGTAGTGCGCGTGGACGTTCAAACTGGGACTCCAGGGGCTTCATTGTTTGTCCCATGTCCGCGATATTACTGGTCCATACCCTTCGACGGCCCAGTCATCCGAGGAGCACTCGCTGCTGTACATTGCAGAAGATCCAAACAGGCATGTCATCATCAACTGGAAAGCACGCTTCGTACTTCGTTCTCGATGATCGCGAGGTATGTGTCTTGGGAATTATGGGCACAATGTTGTTGATTCTACTATACACACACAGGCCCGAAAATCGCCAGATTGTGCCCGTCCGGCGGACATCTCATTCTTCGGTCTTCGTTCAAGACGGAGGACCACATCCATATCATTTCAGAAGACGCGCTCAGCGCCTGTTGGGCGCCGACTATTGCCAGGGACGCTCTGCCGTTGCGCGACGCCGGAGGATACTACCGTAGTTTGCGCAGATGATATCCCAAAGCTCAGGACCTTCGTGGGGGATGCTGACGTCCAACCCGCCGGACTAATGTTCGTTTATGAAAGTCCCCTGCAGGACGACTGTTATCGTGTCTGGATACACGACGAAAGCATACAGTATAACGTTGGTGGCTCCCTCCGATGCTACCAGCTCTCCATTCCCACCCTCGGACCGCCTCGGTGCAAACTGAGCCGGGTGTCGAAGGTGCTTGACATAGTCCAGCACACCATCCCCTACTCAGGCCACATTTTCCGTCCGGGATCCAGGGACGACCTTGTGGATTCCATCCTTTTTGCCGAATTCTTCTACGCGCGTGGATATGCCGTTCCATGCTGAGTTCCCCGATCTTATGGCGTACTCCGGCGTGCTAACATCTGCGACGGACTCGGCCATTGTGATTCGATATTTCAAATAAAGCTTGCGGCGTGGTTGATCTATAACGACACCATGCTATAACTTATTTCGAAAACCAATCGTTCACGATCTTCCGCCGTTCATCTTTGCCTTTGAAAATTGGTTGAACCTGATCATGGTACCCTGCTTTTCACCACTCAGTAGAAGTCAGGCATCCTCAAAACTCATCACCTTGTGTGCCTTTCGGTGGAATTCTGACCATGGTGGGTTTTTGCATCCGGCACGGTAGCATACTTGAGTCCGGCATATCAAAGCATAGAGACGAGATCATACCCGTAGCGACCTCCAGAGATGCCCGACTGAATCCTCTAATCGACAGGGTCCGCTGTAACGCGTGTTCGCGGATGCAGAAAATCTGGCACATGCAAGTTATCTCCATGTCCAATTTGGCCTCATTCTCCCAACCTAAACGTCTGCTCCGCTTCCCTTCGCGGCAAACACCTCAGGAGGTATAAAAAGCCTCAGGTCCTGAAGAAGGTTCCCTCTGAAAGGTGGGGCCAGTGTATCGTCGCACCAGTGGTTCCATACTCGCAGTCGGATGGAGGACAAGGGGAGAAATATGGATTTGAAATTGCGAGGACTTTTGGAGTCCACAAAAAATTAACAGGAATTGCAGAGCTAGCTACTAGTAGTTGAGAAAATTTGAGGAACTCTCACAGGCATATAGGCCGGAGAAGTAGCTTCAAGCAGCCGTCGAAGTTCAAGAGCCCTCACGTCGGAACCAACTGGATAAACCGGCATGACTCTGTATATGACAAGGTCGAGAAGCTGCAGCCGTCGTGTCTCGGCGCCGAACCACGGTTGGGATGCGATCGTGTCCGGAAATTTCAATACACCTGGAAGGATGAATCGGCGCTCAAAGCGACAACGTCTGGGTGCACATCAGAAGGATTTTACATCCGCTCCCTTCGATTTCTCATTTCATCGAAATGTCATTTCAACACAGTACCACATATGTAGGTTGATGCAGGTCCACTTCGCTTTTCCCAAGTGGGTCAAGCTCAAATGACCGGCTCCAGCTGCCAGATCTACGGCGCTGGTTGAGCATCGGGGATCTCTGAATTATTTGACTATGATTATACGAACCTGATTCGGGTTCTGGAAATCGCACGCCCACATTTGAACCTTTAAGTATCACAATCTGTCTGTACGAGTCGATCGAAACGAAATTTAACAACATACCGGATTCCCACTAACGTTAATTCCGTCCGTGAGGTCCATGCACAGACCTTGATGCAGGTACCAGCCGATGAACTCAGTGGGCAACGTCACGACGCTTCCGCCTCGGTGCAAAAACTGCTGGTTCGCGGCACCATCTACACACGTCCAGGTCTGTAGCCGCACACCGTTGGTGTTAACGCCGTTTTTGACATCGATGCATTTGTTGCCTTGGAACATGATGGAGCCGTTGAAGGCCCACTTCTGCCCGGGGTTTCCGTGGCGGTAGTCACAATCCTGATCATCAAGGAGGACAAACTTAGGACAGACGGAGAGGGAGAAATATAGTAATCTGGAGGACTGACCCGGATTTGAACGGGGGCACCGTCGGCGTTGGATGTCATTGTAACACACTGACCAGGAAGTTCTAGAGATGTCTTGATCAGGTAAGTACCCGCTAGTGGGCAAGTTGCTGGGCAGTTTGGGTTGCTATCGACTGGGATCGGGGTGTTCGGGTAGTGATACAGTGTGTAGTTGTGAAAGTCCTGCGAGAGAGGTGATTTCAGAGAAAAATAACAAGAGAAACGCGAAATACGGCATGGGAAGCGCACATAGAAACAGTATGCTCCGGTTGAGCTACCATCGCCGTTATCATGCAGATAGCTTTAGTTGGTTGAACTGAACTTAGATCGAAATGAAACCCCAGAGAATTAGAGTATACGCACTCGCATTGAATAAACTGGCTGAAGGTATCGGTGCCGACGAGCTTGAACACGTCGCCATTCGATGTTATCTGTGCCGCACAACCACGGATTGTAGGCTGCCATGGGGTAGCTTGGACAGTGAGAAGGGTCGCTGTGAGAACAAGGACTGTGAGCGCAGAAATCGGTGCTGGCATGGAGGCGGAAGACTTGAGCATGCTGGGCAGGATGACAGAATGACAGCGGGTACCACCTTTTATATACATAAACCATGGCCATTCCGGAAACTTGGCGTCCAACATAAATTGATACGCATCAAGGGGAGTAGCCACATAAAGCCAACAGGTTAGCCAGAAAAAACGTCCGTCGGGATGGCAATGAATATGAATAGCGGCTCTGAGTTTGACTCATTATCTCAATAGTGAAGCACGGTCGAGAAGATACCAATGCCGCACGTCGTTTTGAGTTCGCGAGGCAGCATAGGAGCTGATGACAATCAATTGACAGCCTCTCTGTCAGCTTTGTATGGGACATGCTGATACGAATGTTCACACGGATGATAATAATCTCTCGCCAGACCAACCGCACCGAAGAATGGTTGCTCTGGCTAAGCAGCCTCACCCTGAGGAATACACGTAACTACGACACCATTAGTGACTGCACTCACACAAAATATTAAAAACCAACGTACAAAAGTCGACACACATTTCCAAGCACGGTTCGCACCCTTTGCAAATTGTCGGCCAGTAATACTCGCCGGAGCACTTGTCCAAGGTGAGCTCGCAGCCGGCGTTTGGATCGGGTGTGCAGGAGCAGGTGCTCTGGAATCCGCACCCTACAGTGAGCACTGAGTAGCTGGCACACTACAATGAGCACTGCAATGGAATCGAACGTACAATTTCTCTTGGTCAGGCTCGAGTGGGGGCCTGGAGTGACTGCGGCATGGACCTGGACAGTGCCAAGAGCGAGGAGGACAAGTGAAGACACAGTACGAGTGAAGTGCATCGTAGGTAAGTAGCTTAGAGCAATGTGCCCCGGCCCTGCCTGGACCTTTTATATCTCGCCCGATATTCATCGGAGCCTCCGACAGTCGGCGCCCTGCGGGCGTCGACTAACTTGCCCCTTGCACGGAACGTAAAGCGAACTGTATATGACTGCGGCAGCACGTACTCGATGCCAGTTCTTGGCTGCAGTTTCAAGGGGCACTGAATATTTGACGCGCCAAGCCTGGCTAGACCCATACATAACGCCACACTGATCAGTAAAAATGCAATTTCGTCTTTGACGTCTTTGGCGTCTTGTCAAGTCTTTTGCGTCTTTCACAAGACGCGAAAGACGTGAACAGTGCTGAGTGGATGTGGATGACTAGAACTCCGATCAACGCAGGCTTTGACAGCTCCCGCCCAAGAGGTAGGGAATTCCCGATCAGTACTCCCCTGAGTCCCCTCAATTAGGAGACACAGCCACATCAGCGACTTTTAGGCGCCAGAATCAGAAACCTTTAATTCGGAATGTTCTCGTCCATCCTGAGGCTCCAAAATTTTGCTTACCCTCCCATTATTGTACCTTCTGCGTATCCTGAGCCACTCAAACCATTTTAATACCTCTAGCAAGCATTTGAAACAAATTAATTCTTTCGGTGATCATCACCAAAACCGGGAACTAATTGCAACGGTATGCATACCCTTGCAGACCCGCATATTCGTCAAAACCACGGCAGACCCAAATAAGCTAGGTGATGTTTCACCCCCGTATATACCACACCAATTTTCCTGTAATCTTCACCTACACGGTGTTGTGTGTAAACCATTGTGAGATGTACAGAGCATTTTTTACATTACACTCGTATGTACTGAACCAGCCAGTCGGTAATATACTGAGGGTTTATAGACGACCCAACTATTGTAACGCCACCATAGCTCTTATTGGAATACGAAACCGGGCCTTAAATTCACGAAAAAAACAGAATAAAAGCAAATAAAATCATATTCGGTAGCGCGTAGTACGTATGGGACACAATAGAATAAATGATACAGCTAGTTAGAGGCGGAGGCGGAGGATTCGGCAGCAGCGGCAATCTTGCGAGCACGCTTGGCCGCACGCTGGGCTGCCAAAATGTCGAAATCCGTGGGGCCCGTGGTAGTGGCAGGGGTGGCCTTCTTCGCGGAGGACTTGGTGCCAAACACCTTCCTAAGAACATAATCCATGTTAGTGAGTATCGGAGAGAAAAGCGATCAGATGGCGACACACATATTGAAGCGGTCGAGAATCTCTTGGCCTTCTTCCCCTTGGAGCATGTCGACAACGCTCCAGTAGAAATCGCGGTAGTTGAAATCCACATCCATCTGGTTCCAATGGTCTTGAGAGGAGACCCCAAAGCGAGCCTGCAAGAGTATTATCAACCTCCACTAGTATCGAGAAAAAGTGGAGACGCCCCTGAATTGCAATGTAGCCGACGTCGCGATCCGTCAAAGCGGTGATCCCATTAATGGATGCGTTTCCAGCCCGGCCACGGGCGCAGCCGTCGGGTTTGAGCGCCGTAGATGGTCCTTGGTAGATGTGTTTCGCGGTCTGTCGAAGTATTAGTAATGGATCAAGGATGCAAGTGAACTCGTACAGCAAATAATGTTGATCCCTCCAAGAGGCCATCCTCCCTGTCGTCGGGGTTGAAAACATACCCGTCACGATACATGAGGTAGGGCATGTCCGTTCCCAAGACAGCAATGTCGCCGTTGCGGATGGCGGCATAGGTTCTGGCAGCATACAGGTTAGCGTGAATGGAAGCGTGGCAGAAGAGCTTACTCTTCAGTGGCGGGGAACTTGACGGGGGTGTTGAGCCTTGCAGTGTGCGGGTTGACAAACCCACGATTAGCCTTGGTGCCACTGGCGCTGAATTTGATGACCGGCGTAGGAAGGGGATCACCGGAATCAGAGAGGACGACGATGGGCTGGATGTATTCGCCAATCGGGCCCTTGAGAGAGTTCGTGTCGTCCCCGCGAGCACCGCGGACACCCTCCTGAACCTGGAAGAACCGATGTGGCAACACGTTTGGGGATAAGATGAATGACACACCTCCGAACAGATCTGCTTGCGAAGTTTGCGCTGACCAGCCAGAGCTATCATGTCCTCACCGAAGCCAGGAATCGGCCCGCAACTTCGAGGACCTCCTGCAAGTATGTGTGCTGTATTTTTTCGCCCCCTGTTCAGCACTCATCGTGTGCAAAGTGTGCCCTCCCCGTTTTCGAGGGCCTTCTCAATGAGGAGCACGACTCTTACATTCAAGACCTCCTCTTTTCTCTCGCATATTGGCACGCTTTAGCCAAACTCCGTCTTCATACCGATTCTACAATCAGCGCACTCAAAGAGGTAACAAAGCAACTCTTTCGACAATTGCGCCACTTCACGAACAAAATCTGCCCTGCGTTTATGACACGCGAGTTGCCGAGAGAGGAAGCAGCAAGAGGCCGCCGGAACGCCAAGAAAGCCGAGACTGCAAAGGCAGCCGGCAAGGCGCCACCGAAGGGCGCAACCGGTGGCAGCAAACAGAAGATATTCAACATTTTTACATACAAGGGCCATTCCCTCGGAGACTACGTACGCACCATATTGTTTTTTGGTACCGTAGATTCGTATTCCACCCAGCCGGTGCGGTATTTCCATGCCTCCTGTTGCATTCACTGATTTTTGCTTTGGACGATGCAGGGCGAGCTCGAACATAAAAGAGTAAAGGCATATTACGCCCGCACCAACAAGAACGATGCTGTTGGTCAAATAACTCAGTTGGAACGGCGCGATACTGCACTCCTGAAGATCTCTCGCGAACAAAAGGAGGCCGCAAAGAAAGCCGACAACATTCCCCCAGTCGCCTCCATTCCGCAAAAGCGCAAGCGTCCTCAGGGTCGCAAACCTGCTCAGAAGACGTTCCCTGCGCTTGATTTCGCTGAGTCGGAATCACTACCGTACACCCCTCCCGAATTTCACTATCATATTTCTCAGTCCCGAAATTTCCACTTCAATCTGAGGCACTGGCTGGGCGAGAACCACGGAGATCCGGCAGTCAAGGTATGATGTTCAACATCTTTATAAGTAATAGCTGAGAACTGTACAACAGGATTTTCGTTCCAAGCTACAAGAGCACTTACTCGGCCGGCTACTCCATCCAACTTGGTCTGGTGACGGCCAAGAATTCTCGCAGGAAAAACGGAACCATCTCTTGATTGTTAACGACCGTATCTATCGCCACAAGGTCCTTCGAGTCAACTACACCTCATATGATGTTCGCCGGGGCCAAGACTCCGTGAATCCTCGGACTCAAGCGGATATTATGACGCTGGCGCCTGAAGGCGCAACGGACGGTCATCCATTCTCCTATGCTCGCATTCTCGGCGTATTCCACTGTGACGTTGTCCACAATGACAATGGTACCCTCACCGCCCCTGTTCCTCTCAGCTTCCTCTGGGTCCGCCGCTTCTGTCTCGACCATAGCTTTAAGGGCGGATTTAAACGAAAACGGCTTCATCGGATTGAATTCCTCGACGAACAGGCCGCAGACGCGTATGGCTTTGTCGATCCCGACGAGGTCATTCGAGCGTCACACCTCATTCCGGCTTTCTGTCATGGTCCTACAAATGCGGTCGCCTACACCACGCTAGGCAGGAAACCAGACGAGTTTGATGACTGGCGGTACCACTACGTGAATTTGTGCGTCATTTTAATTCTGCCCTTCGCGCGGGTACTGAGGTCTTCTATTTTGAAAGCTTTGTCGATCGTGACATGTTTATGCGATACCTCGGTGGTGGTGTCGGTCACTATCAAGTCAGCGTCCCGGGCGCGGATGCCGATGAGCCGAGTCTTCCTGACGACGATGAAGACGTTGCTGGAGGTGCCTCGGATCTCCCGGCTAACGAGCCAGAGGAGACGGATTTGGACTCAGACGAGGAGAAGGAGGAAGAGGAAGAGGAGGACGAGGAGGAGGAGGACGACGAAGAGGAGGATGAAATTGAAGACGAGGAAGAGGACGAAGACTCGGAGAAGCACGAGGAGGAGGAATTCGGACCAGATGATGGCGAGGATGGGGTCGATGATCTTACTGCACAATTCGGGTATGATGAGCTTTGATATTTTTTTGTTTCATTCTTGAACTAGTACTACAATTCATCTAGATTTACATTTTTTATTACTGTCACCCCGTGAAGTTCGCCCAAGTCCAGCAAAATGGCATGCAAACGCAACACAAGCTCGGGCTGAGATCTGCAAACTCTTCACCAACCTTCTGTACCTTTGCAAGTCTTTGCCAGCATTGCGTAGCATTTACAATGGTAGGTGGTAGGTCTGCAAAGCGATTGCACACCGCCATCAGCGCGTCGTGTGATTGCAATCGTCACCGGCGATCAGCGAGATCTCCCGGTTTTGGTGATGATGGATGGGTGATACAAGCAGTGAAATTTACGTGACGCGAGACGCGTCGCTGCCGTTCTTTCCACATCCTCGCTCGTTCTGAACACATGAATCCATCTCCCCATGACCCTTCAACACCGTCACGTCTCCCCCGCCTTAATTCTAATGCTCCCCTGCCCTCCGAAGATGTGGAAATGGAAGATATGACGGGCGCTCGGACTGCGGCTTCCGCAGCGACGGCACCACTTTCTGATTGCCCGAGATTCGCGCAGGTTGCACCAGCCGTCGCGACGGAGCCAAGCGAGGGAGGATCTTTCGGCGGCACAGAGCGGAGGTCCGAAGGAGAGCAAAAGACGCGCTATGGGTTAGATTAGACTTGAATTAATATATTTCGGATACTCGCACACAGGAGGAATGAGGATTTATTGGCTAGAAGAGACGCAAGAGGTGGACGAAGGTAAACTTTACCGCGACAGTATGCGGTCCGTGATCCGGACCCTCCCTCCCTCCCTCCCCTGCACAGCATGCCAAAACTTTTGGAGGTTGGTCCGAAACTTTGATCCCGCCTACCTCTTGCTCCCGCCACTTAGATATTCCCACCTGGGCGGGCACGCCAGGGACTCGGGGGACCTCACGTACGTTTTAGTTCCATTAGGGGAAGTCAAAGATCGATTCTGCGAGCCGAGGGAAGTCATTCCCGTGCGCGGCGACTCCGTTGTTACGAATTTTAGTGGTGTCGAGGGGTTGGAGGTGATCATGGTCGGGGAGGGGGAGCCTGGTACCAACGGCATTGAATTCCACGGCGAGGGACATCTTTCGATGAGCATATCGAGGTACTATGTTCGAATGCTTGCTGCTTTGTGCGGCATTGATGCCGACGTCGTCGAGGTGAAAGATGCCGAAAAGCGAATGCCGGCAGCTTCTCTATACCGAACGAGTTAGTGACGATAAGCGGGCGTGGTAAGGTTACTGGAATAAAGACAGGATTCATCTCGACGCTGCTGGGGAAATATGGAGTCTGCTTTCCCCGCTAGGATGAGTGTTAGCGGAGGGTATCCGAGGGAACGCAAGCTTCGTGCGGTACTCTGGTCATGTCATAGTCAATACCCGCTCACCGGATGGCGAGAATGATTGTATGCAGAGGATTCGAAATTCTCAAGACTTTGGTTTGGGGCGGATTCGGCGCTGCTGGAACAAGTGTTCGACATATGTTCCGGGAGATTGCCTGCAGCGAATGAATCAGGACAATGGCACGGAAAGGGCAGACTAGGAAAGCATAAGGAGTTTTACGCATGCCCAAGAGTGACCGGTGGGATCTCAGTTGCGAGGGTGTGGGGCCGCGCAAGGACGCAATTGCAACGCATGCGCAATGTTTGGGGTGGGAGCCAATACGAGCCGCCAGGAAGGAAGGATGGGCATCAGAGAAGGATAGGGTAGAATTTACCTGATTTTTCCGCTCCACCACCAAAGAAGTACAGCACCTGTACTGTGTCGGACACCGCAAGGCGAGCGTGTCTGGGTTAATTTTTAGTGCATAGATATTGCAGGTGCAATGTGAGCAGAAGATAACACAAGAGACAGTCAGTAAGACGGCACAAGGGTCGTGCAGTCGAGCGCAGTCAAGACGGGAGTAGGGTTAGACACGGGTCAACCCGCGGTTACTAGACACCCAACCCGTACCCGTACCCGCCATTTCCATACCCGGCACGGGTCGGGTCCAAAACCCGTACGGGTTTACCCGCGGGTCGACTGCAACCCGCGGGTTTGGCGGGTTGAGAACTGGCAACCCGTACCCGCGAGTACCCGCGGCCCAAACCCGCGGGTAGACCCGGTACCCGTGTCCAACCTTAGGCGGGAGTGCAGCCACAAGCGACGCTGCGAAGGAAAGAGCGCGACGGCGCAGAAAAAGCCACGCAAGAAGCTTGCAAGAAGCTAATTTCGACGGACAGACGACAACAGCAGTACTGGGAGAATTCTGAGGAGAGGAAAGACGGTCAAGAACGTCTAAAAGCAAAGGGGCCTGGTCTGACCAGTGGGAGCTTGTTGGCCGAATACCGGATCAATTCCAAGTTTGCTGATGCGTGCCCGTTGCATCGCTTTTGCGGCACATTGTTCCCGACCACCATCGTCTGTAACTCATCCTGAGGAATGCACCCTGGACTCATGTGGAAACAAACTCCAATTTTCTGTGTCTGTGATCGCGCCGGGGAAGCTGCAACCAATTTCACTTGGTCTCTTGCTCCCTCCTACGGACTCGGCGATCATCGCCGATCGACGGGGGTGGGTTGCGTCGAGCAGGCTGAGCTTCCATATACCGTCGTCATTCGTTGCTCGGAGGCTCGGGGTGCATCTTAGCTCGACTCTCGGCGCTTGCTCCGTCCAATACATTCCGCTGGCGTACTCTCAATCCAGTGCCGCGATCCTCGTTTCATTGCTCCTCTTTTCATCCGGCGCATGCTCTTCGACTTGCGGCTCCGATCGCACTTTCCTCTCCTTGTGCCTTGGTACCAGCATCGGAAGCGTCCTCTGCTTGTGATTCGAAGTTCCCGAGCTGATGAGCTCTACCAGGCAATCGCCCCGCATTCTCCGTATTTGAGGAAGCGCCCCAAGTTCCTAACCAGCCAGATTTTTTCTTCCGGCGCGCGCCACTCATTAAACCCTACTCAAAATGGCGTTCTGATCCGGAAACCTACAACCAACCCGCCGCCCTTGTCGCTATGAACCAACCAAGAGTGTATTCCAAATTGTTTCTCATCCTGAGACATTGGTCCTGACGAATTCGGAAAGTAGGAAAAGAGACATACCGAAACCGATTGTTGGAATTCGTCATGGCGTATTCGGAGATCTCGGCCCATGGAACCGCCGCGGTTCGATTTCGATTTCCTCCAGTCGCACGTACAAGACCCTGTTCTATGGCCGGGCGTCCGCCACGGAGCCATACCATACCTCTCCTCCTCGCGAGACGCCCGCTGCAGCCACCTCGCATGGATCGCGCGCGAATTCCATAGCCGTTGCGCTGCCTCCACCTCCGGATCCTCGCCCGGGTTGGAACGGTAGGACGAAAATACCTGAAAATACCTACAACAACACTCTGATGATCATGCGTCGCCCTCAAGGACAGGGGGTCACATGCAGCATTCCACCACATGGTCGGATGGCAAACAAAGATGGACCCCGCAACGGAGTCCTGAGATCTTCGAGCTGAAACGCGTCAAGTCTCGCCGCGTCCGCCCCAAAATACTAGCCTTCTCGGCCTGGGGGCGATTCCGCACGGGTGGTGGAGGAGGGCGGACACAAAAAAGAAGGTTCACTTGTGAGCACTGAGCAGGAGGTAGGGGTTTTTGGTCGGAACCAGGGATTGAACTGACTGGTGTAGCCGATCGATCGGCAATGTGGAGTATCAAGAAAATGAATATAAAGGTGTCTGATAATCGCGCGTCTCTCAGAGGTTTCCTCTTCCACCACCCAAAAGCATCCCGCCTCCACGCCCCCCCTCCACGAAACCAAACCAAAATGCGCTTCGCCCTTACCGCCGTCCTCGCTCTCACCGCCTCCGCATTCGCGCAGTCCTCCCAGGGCAGTTCCGCCTCGTCTGCGTCGGCGTCGAAGAGCTCCGTCTCCGCCTCGAAGAGCAGCGCCATCTCCGCTGGCGAGTCGTCCGGCTCCGCCGCGGGCAGCGCGGCGCAGGCCAGCGCCACCGCCGTGCTCACGCCGTGTGTCCTCGGGTGCCTTACTGCCGCTGCGAACGCGACAGAGTGCGGATCGCCGTGCGTCCCCTTCATCCCCTCCTCGTACCGTATTGATGACCTTTGTCGACGACCAGTGCTAACCTAACCTGCGCGTGCACGAACGCTGACTTCCAGTTCAAGAGCAGCTCGTGCCTGCAGGCGGAGTGCCTGGCATCCGAGCTCGGCGCCGCGGTGGGACTGCAGCAGGCGCAGTGTGGTGCTCGTGCGTGTCGTTTGTTGTCCCTTTTGTTCCTTTCCCGTTTTCATATTCTCGAGCGGTGGGCGCTGTTCGCGCTCGCGCACGCTTCACTCTCTTCCCTCCTGCTTGATCTCTCCTTTCGCTCCATCGCTCCCCCATCTCTCCTCATTCCATCCTCACCCTAATCCGACCCTCGCTTTACCACACCTCTCTGGTCTGGTTCCTCATCCCTTTTTCACCCCTCGCCCCTTCTCCATCATTTTCCATACGTCTCGTCCCTATCCCCCCTTCAATTCCCACGACCGACACTAACTTTGCCTTCCTTTCCCTCTTTCTCTCCCTCACTCAGTCTCCCTCTCCGCCACCGCCGCCCCCACCGCCACCGCGCCCTTCACCCCCTCCAACCCCGCCGCCGACATCTCCGGTGCACCCTCTCAGTCCGGCTCTGGGTCCCCGTCCGCCACCCCCGGCAGCGCGAGCTCGCTCTTCGCGCCGAATGGCGGCAAGGCGTTGGTGTTCGCTATGAGTGTGGCGATTATGGGCGGGGTTGTCGGGACTGTTGTTGTGTAAGTGCACTCTGGGATCGTTGTTATATAGGTGCGAAAATATGGAGAAGAGGGAAGAGGGAAGGGATGGGGGCGGAGGGCGAGGAATGATGAAAGCACTCTACTATATGCATTGTGCACGAACGAATATATACCGCTTGTTGATATCGATTCTTGTATGAAAAGGCCGCACGAGTGCAGGGGACTCAAATATTTGTACGCGATCGGAGATGACTAGCGAGGACCACTGTAAGCACGAGTCCCGACGATGCATCGCAATATGTGTATGCGCCCCATTTTCGCTGCGAGTGCGTCCCTCCCCCAACCTTACTTGTTCTTCGACTGGACTCAGCCTACACACCTTCATTTAACACGACCTCGATATAAATTTACTGGCGCTCCGTTTTCCCGTTTTTGCCGTCTCTGATATGCCTTGCATGGAAACTAGCCTGTCTCACGATACAACGCGAATCGGTATTGGCATTGTTCTCTGGATAGAGTGGTCTCCTCGTAGATTCCCAACGTCTCTCGAACGCAAGTGTTCGTAATTGTAAGACAACTGATCATGATTTCCAATACAATATCGGGCTTCCCAAAAAGGCTTCCACAATTGAACGTTTGAACAGCGGTATTCGGTCTTCACAAGGCAAGACTGGGTTTATCCAGGAATTAGATCGTTAAATACAAGTTATTCGTGGTCGTAAGTATCAATTAAAATACATTAGGGTATCGGATACTGGATTTTGCGGCCGCTGCATGATCTAGTAGGTCGCACGCCCGCCTCTCCGACGGTGGCGCCGCCCGCCGGAGCGTCGGGAACCGCAACGGCAGCACAGGATGTCGACGATGACGTCAAAGATCGTTACGATTACCTGGACCTCCAGTAAGTACCAGGAAATGAGATGAGGTAGGGATCGACGCACGGTGGTAATAGCGCCGACGATGGCCATTATTACGCCTGCAATGGCGGAAATGATAGCGTTGATGCCACGGCCGATTGCGCTGAAGATGGAACCCTGCGAGCAGAAGGGTTAGAACGGGAATGAAAAAGAGGGGAATAGGTTCGCACCATGATTTATTTATGAGGGGTTGATTGGTTGAGTTGATTCGTCAAGTGAGGTGGGTGGTTGAATTGGGGGGTCGTTTTGTTGTAAACGAACTAAAGATGCTCGTTGTTTTATACAAGGAAATCTTGTGGGGCCATAGATGTGCGCTCATTGCCCTGCGCTCATCATTGCCTCATCTGAGGGGCTCCACTCGTGACATCATCTCGTGCCATCATTCACGTGGAGCTGTAACGCGACGCAACGGGTTGTGTCGATGACGTAGGTCCGGGCGTAAACGTAAGAGAATTCATCATTGTGATCACGCCAACTCTGATCCCATTTTTGTTCTTTCTTCCCTCTTCCTAGCTTCCTCCTGCCGCCCCACTGGCTGCCATGGACAACGCCCGGCTGCTTTCCATCGCCCTCGACCGCTCGACATGATGGAGAGTGGAGATCTCGTGTGATTATTGGGATGAGCCGTGCTGAAAGGTGTTTGTCCACTCCTCACCAATTCAATTACCTGCTCACGCGCTCAGGTCCGGCGCTTCCCCACCGTGCATGTGCAGAAAAGGTGAGTACATACGTCTTTACGTCTCGACCGGTCGCCCATTCGATCTCGGCAGTCATGCCTGCCCACCCGAAGCTCCCCACTCCCTTTGTACCTCCTCCGGAAGCGTGGTAGGAAGCGATTTTTGCCTGCGACCACGCAGAACCATCACGCTCGATCTGGGCGAAGCGTGCAGGGTGCTCTTATTAGTAGCGGAACTCGGATGCCGGACTGCGAACAGGCGCAGAATGCAGGCGCCGCGCACTCGAAACGCGCGCGATCTTCGCAGGGGGAGAGCGGCGGACGCGCCGCAGTGCTGACGCACGCGCGTTCATCCGCGTGGTGGCACAGCCGCGCGCGTTTGCGGGGCGTTTTTTTTTTTTTTTTTTTTTTTTTTTTTTTTTTTTACCTAGATTACATTCAAACCTGGACACACAAGACCTGGCAGATCGGCGTCCCCATTTCGTTCGCGAAACGGCTGATATTTACTCGTTCCGAAGGTATTCGTGCGGATATTGATGACGGTTACCTCGATGCGCTTTTCCCTTAGATCTAGTTCGTTTCTTCTACCGTCACCGATACGATACCCTGATATACCCTGGAACATTTGAACTTTGAACTACCAATGGACTGCCTCCTATTCTTGTTTCAGCTAGCCTCGTATCTCGCCGTTCACGGTCGAATTCAGCCTTGGTTTTCAATTGCTGCCATTTATTGACTGACGACCTTTCTTCTATTAGACTGATGGGCACACTGAGTCGACATTCGAACAATCGAGTGATTCATCGGCTCCTATCGATGGCTCGCGCCCTTCGGCACTGAGGTACATTCGAAGAAGGGACGGTGAATGGATCGCGCTCGTACGTGCTCTCTATTCTCCATTCCAATCCCAAGTCGCTCATGACTTCTTTTGTACGCGGGTGGTTTCCTTCCAGCGACTGCAAACTCACTCTGCAAGCAACACCAATACAGGTGACATTCGCCTGGCAAGCACATAAGTTCTCGTTAACATAAGGAAGGCTGTTCAACAGAACGTGTTCAACATATGAGTCTATTGACATGATAGCCAACAAACTATGAAATTTCTCGTCGGCATAAGCAGCGCTATTCAACAGAACGTGTTGAACCGAGCAGCGTGTTGAAAAGCCATTAATCTATGAATGGTTAAACAGAACACGTTTGAGTTGCACGTGTAACATCAACCTCTTGGGCCTTGCAAGAGTGTTCAATCGAGCCCCGATTAAGCGGGATTATGCGTTGAGACGCGAGTTGATGCTCCCTTTCAGCTACCGATCCCGTTTTTTCTTGGCTAGATAGAATCAGCATCGCGCGTGGCCTCGCGCTTGCCCGCTATCGAGCCCAATACACCACTGGAGCAGCACACATCCACCGGGATTCGAATTCGAATCCCGTCGGTGTGGGTCAAGAATAAGCCTGATGGTAAAAGGGAAGGAGTGATACAGCCACGCACAGCAGTTACAGAAACGGAAGACAAGTTGTCTAATAAATAGGCGATTCATATAAGTACAGATACTTACATCTTGATGGTCATCCGTTTCGGGTCTGACTAGCCATTTTCCATCCGTTCTATCTGGACTCAGGTCGTCGAAGGTGGATTTAAAAGACTCGCGAGGATTGCAGGAATATTGTTATTCATGATATACGTGACGGGTATCATGGGTATTCGAAGGTACGAGAAAGGCATTATAAAATGTAGATCGATGTCGGTCCATATGCTGCGCTGCTGTCCATCCCGACCATTCCCTCTCTGACCGCATACCCCGCCGCCACACAAAGACCCGCTCCCATTAGCCCTAGGTGCCATGCGCTCGAAGCGCGCGCGGGAATCCAGCTGCATGGGTGGTGCAATCTGTCACGTCAAGTTCGCGGTGCGCGGGAGGTCGAGTTTTCGAGCGGAGGCCGGCCTCGGCGCAGAAGATGGGTGCGGCACGCGGGCGGGCGATGAAGCCAGTGTAAGTCACAGGGAACGCCCGCCTTGCTGCGCACTCCGGTGGTGCTCCAGTAGTACTCCCAGGGTCTGACGGGGAGCTGGCTTCGAGCAGAGGGTGGAGAGACACTGGAGACGGCTGAGCAGGTTGGGGGTGGTTCGTCATGTTGGAGATGCGCAGAAGCGCCTGCGTGGACGGGGAGAGTCCTGCTTTCCAGAGACGCGCTGGGCGTGCGAGGAGGCGATAAAGGCGGAGCTGGCGATGCGGAATGGCCATGGCGCGCGCTGCAACGTAGCACGTCGTGACGGTGGTCCGTGGAGAACTGTAGGTGCATGCTCCAAGCGGTGAGGGCGGTACACTGCTGAAAAGGGTCGCAGTGTGCGGGGAGGCGATGGAGGCGGCATGGGCTGCGCAGAACGGCAGCGTCGCGTGCTGCACGTGCAGCTGGTGGTACGGAGAGCGGTTAGGATGCGCACCGGGATAATGTCGAGCGTGTGGAGGTTGTACAGCATCGCTCATGCTATGGTGCCCGTATAGCGGCTTCCAAGTCATACGCGCGCTGCCGCCAGGCTGCAGATCGTGCTTGCGGGCAGCAAGCGGGCGGTACTGATCGGGGTCGCATGTCGTCTACTACGCTCCAGCGCAGTCGATGGTGTAGAGGAGCGAGGAGCGGTGCAAGAGATGCGCGGCAGCGCAGCAGAAGATCGTCGGGGGGCGGCCTTCTTGCTGAATAATGGCATGCGCGTGGCACGACGGTTGTCGAGGATGAGTAGAAAAAGGTGTGCCTCTCGTACTCAACGAATGAAGGAGAGATGAAAGGGGAGTGAATGCATACCTATTGTGTGAGCCTCACAGACGTGTCACAAGTACGACACCGCGCCGGGATGACAGAACGCGGCGTGGATCGCGGTAGGTACGCTCTGGACGACAGCAAAGACCGATGGGACTAAAAGGGCAATCCCTAGCCGTACACGCAGTGAGACGAGGATTCTCGTCTACGCAAAACAGGTGCAGCGAGTCGTATACGGAAAGCGCGAGAAGAGGCGCTGCAGTACCTCGGAACGACGGCGCGGAAGGGACGCACATGGGGACACATTTGGGACGCATTGGGGACCCGAGGATTACACACACTAACGCGTGAAGCACGCTCACTTCCTTCTCACCAGGGCCTGCTTCCAGGTAAATGAGAGGACTGGAGATGGGAAAAGCCGCTTTCGAGGCATAGCGGGGAGGCCAGGGTCAAGCATCAGAAGAGCAACGTGCAGTCCTGATCGCCGCGGCAGCGACGGACGATGGCGCCATGCAGTGCCAAATAAGCGCGGTCGGGCCGAGGGCGCAGTAGGGCGGGAAGGCCGCAGTGTCGGCGAAGTCGCAAGTATGGGCCGACTGCGGCGGGGCGGGCAGATGAGAAAGTGTGGGCGTGCTGGACGAGAGCGTCGGGACATCGGGAATTGATCGGGAATTGTCGGGCAGGCGGTCTACTTACCGTATGGAGCGAGAGAAAGCGCGGGTAGAGGACGCCAGGAGTACTTTTCAGGGCGTAATATCGTGCGGTGGAAAGGTGGTATGAATGTAGGTAAGTAGTTTGATTTTGCGTATATATCTCGACTCATGAACTGAATCCAACTCCCAGCTGAATTAAAATGTATTCTCGACAGATTTGCCTCTTTACAGCTACAATCTAGGAGGCGATTGGAGCCGACCCCGTCTGGACGGCCGTCCCGTCGCCCGCCGTCCCGTTCCGTCAAACAATTCCCCAACCCCTCGACGACTCACCCGCCAAAACGACGACCGTCCCTGTCACGGGCGCGCCGAACAGCCTTACTCGGGCACCTATTTCATTTGCACAGCCGTTCCGACACTCAAAACCTTGGCTATTACCAGGTTAGGAGCAACCCTCTCTCCGCACCGGCGAGCTGGTGATTCTTGGAGAGAGGTTTGGTACAAACCGCCAAAAAAGGGGTCATGTGTTCAAACTGGGTTTTCTCCACCATCTGGACTCGGATCCTCATAGTCTTACCTGATAAAATGTTTATCGGATGTCATAAACGAGACCTGGTAACTCAAATTGAGCCAATGACCGATCAGTATTGGAATGAATCCTATCTTTGCACGGAAACATGTACTTCCAATTTTCATCAGGCACAAATTCTTGAGTGTCCAAGATCCCCAGTTATCCCTAACGCTCCAGAACGAAGAAAGGAAAAAGAATAAGAGAACTCAAATTTACATAGATAACATTCACCGGACGCACTAGTACTACTGGGGCATACTGACCACAACGACGGCGAAGCCCCCGAGCAGCACCGTATCCGATGACAACTGCTCCTGACGTATCGCGCCTCCCGCGCTGAGAAGGTCGACGGTCTGCAGTCCACCTCCTGTCGCACCAGGCACCGTTACGCTCGTCGCGTTCAGGTGCTCATTGATGAGGATGACTTTTTGCACGCCGCCGCGCGTATACGTCAAACTCACCACCGCGTCGGGTAGCGCGATCGGCGCCGCGGGCTGCACTATGACGTCTCCCGGCCCGATATTCTTGACCAGGAGCTCGAGGACGCGGAAGCGCGCGTTCGGTGCACCCGTGTTGTAGTCGATTTCCGTCACGCTGGGGAATCTGCGGGCAATTCAGATAAATTCTGGGGCGGGAGGTGGGGTAGCGCACTGCGTGATGTATCCTACGAGCTGAGACTCGCCGGCGGTGCCGTCGAGCCCGAGCCTCGCGAGCTCGACGTAAAGGTATGCGTATAGCGCCCCGGCAGCGTTCCAGTAATTTTCCGGGATCGGCGGGCGGTTGGCGTCGTTGTCGTTGGGAAGGATCACGCCGAGCTCGTTGAGCATCGACTTCGTCCCGGGAGAAAGATTGTTGCGGATAGTCTCTATGGATTTCACGGTCGAGATAAAAGAAGCGCCATCAGAAAAGAACGTCGTCTGCCACTGCTCGGCTGACTGATTACCACCAGGCTGAGAGTAGAAGTGGTACGAAATGTAATCAAGCGGGATGCCGGGCTGGTGGTTCGAAGCGTTTAGGAAGTACTCGTAATATTCGAGCCGTGATGCCTGCGCCATCGCCAGGCCAACAAATTGGGTGGTGGGGCTCGCCTTGAGAATGCCGCTCACGATGGCGTCGTACCGGAGCGTGTAGTCCTCCGGCGTAGTTGCTGGTGGCAAATATCTCAGAACATCCATATTGTGAGACAGATAGGCTTACAATGCTCAGAGTCCACTTCGTTCAAAACCTCCCAGAATGGAATGTCAAAATGATATCCAGAGGTATGCTGGACGCCCAATTCGTCAGTGAAGCCCCCGAGCGTGTACCACGATACTAGTCGCTCATAATAGTCGGCAATTTGCTGCCCCGTAGGATCGACGAGTTCCGTCCCTTGAGTGTATCCGAAATCCACAGCATTGGGATCATCGGGATATGTGACGGGCGTGTCGGTCTTGAACATCCACGCGGGGATGGTGCTGAAATTGATGACGGGCTTCCGGCCCACTGTCGCATTGAGAAAGTTAATGACGAAAGGGTCGATGAGCGTGAAGTTCCAAGAGGTCGAGGTACCCGTCGGGGGTTCGAGTTCAGCCACCACGAGACGAGGGTATGGGAACCTGACACGGTTAGCTTCGGGACTATGTTTTCCAATTAAGCTGCCATGCGCACCACGGCACAAACCGCGGAAACTCAGGTGAGAGGCTGGCTAGCGCGGCAAGAGCTCCTGCGCCTTGAACTGTGCTGGGAAGGACATTTGGATTCACAACAACCTGCAACGTAGGGGTAGTCTTGATGATTTGGGCGTTGGTCACCTGCATCAAGTGTCGGAGAGTGAAATGGGGTTGCACAGGCGTAACATACCGAGAGCCCAAGAGCAAACGCAGCGAGAGCCAGCATCCTGAGAGACAATGACGCAAATTGTGGCATGAGGTCTCGTCTTATAGGTACCCCTGAGCAGAGCGTGACTGAACACGAGGGCAATCGGAATCGAAGACCGCCGAGAACTGATGACTGCACCAGTTACGATAGGCGAGACGGTCGCGCTTGGTTTCGGTGTCCGGATCGACGGAGTTGCTGAAATTCCGCCTCCGCTCCACTTCCTTTCTGGGAAAACACTGCCACCGTTTTTGTCGGCAGCACGGCAGGTTTTGATGTGCCGTGTCTGTGCCGCCGCCCTTCAGTTTATTAGATGTGGGCACGCCTCGTCGTCGAGCCTCTTTGCAGGAGAGAAGAAAACATTGAATTGATCTACAGTCGACTGGGATACAAAATCTATACATCTACAAAACCACTGGAGATATAATAGTGCTATAGTTGTATTGTGCTGTCCTCAAGGAAATAGATGGTGTTGCTCGAAGATGAGCCAGGGGAGGACAGAGAGAACGAGGAGGAAAAAGTAGTAAAGTACTGTTGTAGAGGGAGGGAGTGGACGGGACGGTGATGCCGAGGCATGGCGTGAACAACAAAGCAGCGAGGCGGGAGGTAGAGGCGGTGAAGGGCTGCCGGCGCCAGCCTGAGGCAATGGGCGAGTGGATAGGCAGGCGGGAAGATACAACGGCGGCCCTTGGGCAGAGCCGAGGCAGGATGTGGGTGGTGTGCGCGGCTTGAGCTTAACCATGCGGCAGACGTCGCTAATCTCCAGTTCGTCGGAGGAGGAGTCGGTGACCTCGCGCTTGGTCTTCTTGCTTGAGCGCCGGCTCGGCGGGGTCGCTGCGCGCTGGCGCTTGCGGCTCAAGGCGATGGGAGCTCCACACATCAGTGAAACATGTGATGAGGTTGTCCTGGTCGTTGGCGACCATGCCCGAACGACGCCGCAGGATCGGCTCATCAGTCACTAGGTGGATTCGTCGTGGAAGGCGTACACTGTAGTACAAGGCGAGGTGGAGGAAACGAAACGTACGACGGTGTACCGCTTGCTGCGTTTTGGCCATGCTGGCACTAGGGGCGGGAATGAGAGGAGCACTCGGGTTCGGGGCAGCGGACGCGCCGCACATCGATTTTCATCGTGTCAAGGTCGGTGAAAAGAGGTATCTTGAAACTGGACAGTGGACTCGGGGTTGAGGTATCGCAAAAAAGGGTGGGAGAGGAGAACTCGAGGGAGGACACTTGTTTGGCGCAAGCGTCACCACGGCCGTCCGCCGGCTCCAGTTTCAAGCTCCGCGAGGAAGCCGTCGGCAGATGGCAGTGCTCGTCCCGTTATGGTAAAGGGGTGGAGGCGGAATTTATCGAGTGGATCGACGGTCACCCGCGGTTCCCGATCTGGAAGTGGTGGCTGATGGCGTGATCACATGAGCGTAACTTCTCACGTCGCGTCAACGTCGCGTCTTCCTTCTTTAATGAACAAAATTTTCCCTAAGCAATGTGTTATGAGACATGCCTTCAAGCTGACAGCATTGACACCATATGTACATGTGTATAAATTTCCATAACTACTGAGAATATACAGCTATCTCGCGTGCCATTTCCACAAATACATCCCATCCGCTGGCGAATGTGGGTTCGGGCTCACCAATCCGGCTATATAAATCTGTAGCATAAACGTTGAATTCTGGGTGAGGCTGGGCCAAGTTGATAGTCCTCTTTTGGGTCTTCTTCTGTCAGTTGCTCTCGTAGATTGTCAATTGGTTCCTGTGGAATTGCAATGCGACAGCCCAGCGCACCAAACAGCTCAGGGAACTCCAGTGCATCATGGGCTGGGACATGTCCAAATGGCAAGATTTTCTCATGCTGGTGGCGAACTCGGTGATGGTTCCACCACAGCTCGAAGTTGTCTAGCTCCACCGCCCCGAATTCTTTCAGATTTCTTTCTCAACTTTTCTTGATGTGCTTGAGCGGGTACCGCCCACTCCTTGTAGGAAAAAGTAGGAACTCGACAACGCACGGCCACAATTCTGCTCACAGAATTCCGCCGAACCTGTAGGCTGTAGGTGAGCTCCGCTGCCTGCTTAAAGTGAGCTGAGAAAAGTAGGTAGTCTAATACGGTGTCGCTGAGTGAGGGGTCGAGAAAGAAGAGAATGCGGAGAGATGAGACGCCATTGCACAATACTTACGAATATGTCAGCAAATACTATCCGAAGGGTAAAAGGGGACGACCGTGAAACACCTACCATGCTCCGTATTACCATACAAAGAAAATTAGGACTGAAACCGGTTCAACAAAGCAATGCTCGCTACACCCTGAGCGTACTTTTAGCACAGCATCTGCTTAATGATTTAAAATGTAGGAACCAACATGCGAGAAGAGAATGAGGTCCTGCAGAGATTGATGTCTTGGTAACTGTTATGTTGAACACAGGGTAGTCAGAGGTATCTAAGAATAGACAACTGGGAGGTAAAGCCTTGTGGTTCAAATCGCATAAATCCCAGCCTCAACAAGAGCCGAAAGTCAAAAATGTTTTGGCATGGTATTGACGCGCTGTAGATCTCTCTAGAAAAAAATGAGTTGAGACCCGCCAGCTTTCCGCCCGATCTCAGGATGCGAGGAATCACAGCACAGTAAGTAATCACCGGGCTGCGGTCAATGCCAACCAGTTTACAGTTGCCCAATCTCAGCGAGACCCCTGTTTTTGAAAGAATTGCAGCAGTCTTGTAACTACATGTTGACGCGTCGTACTGCCGAGGATGATGAAACGTGTTATGTAACTCTGTTTGGTTGGTTCGAAATTGAAACTCTGTGCCGACTGAGCCGTGATGGCCGAGGGGAGTTTCCAAATAGTCATTTCAACGGGATTCTTGGCATGGAAGCGGGGTTTCCAAATGGAATTCCCAATTCATATCTGGGGCAACTGCCGGCGTGATGTGTGGCATTTATCTCGTCACACTCGGAATCACTGGACGGCTGCTGCTAACCACGGAGTCTGGGCGATGGAAACGTCGTTCCGAGATCAAGTGGATAATCGTTGTTGTCTCCGGTCTGCTATTTGTGGATGCTACCCTGGACCACGTTGTAGCCGAGATCCAACTTGTACAAGGCTTTGTGCTGTACATGGGCCCGGGCCACGCTGAACATATTTTGAATTACGAATCTGACTTGCAAACTATGACCAAGGTTCGCGAGTTGTATATGATCCCTGTTCGTCGTTCACGTTCATTGAACTGTCTTCTGTGTTCCATTTCAAACGCTTCTCGGTGACGGTATATTGGTAGGCGTATATTGGAAGCTCTATGGCGCCTTCTATAGACCGGTTACAGATTTACCGTTGCTGGTTCTTTTGGAATAGATCCTGGCTCGTCGTTGCACTGTACCACAGGGAGGATAGCCAATTATTTACTAGCCAAACATCTGAAAAACATCGAGAACCAATTTGCAATCCCCTCTACATTTTTAAGGGGGCCACGTCCTGAAAAACTTTTAAAGCATCTTTCACATAATGATCAGTGTGACATGATGAACACAATTAAAATATGTTATCACTATGTGTTGGAAGTCATTCAACAAGGCTTTCACTTATGTTCTCCATGTGTGGCCAGATAAAATGGGATGAAGATTCAAAATGTGTGCTGGGTGCTGGGCAAGCCTAGACACAGAAAACATTCAAACAAGAGCTGTATATGTTTTTCATGTGTCTTGCATATGTTTCATGGTGTGTACCAGATATATTCAATGTTTGGGATGGACCCACTTGTGAAAACTCTTGAATAACATTTAATATTCTGTTTAGCATATGTGGTGATCCCATGCAGAGGAAACATCTAAAATGTGCTTCTTATTACAACCATATGTGATCTGTGTAGGTCTTGCCTGTGTTTCACAGAGGTTTTGCATGTCTTGTCAGCACAGAGCAGATTCCGGGTTCTGAGATGACAAGGGCGACTGAAGCACAAAGAGTTCCAACAAATAAGCCTGGAGTTTAGACTTGAATAGTGTAAAGTACAGAGAAATAACTGCAGCTTCACCCTCTTTTTAAAATTACGGGTGTCCGAAGCCTTTTTAAACTCTGCCATCAGCTTTAACCTTTTTGTCGAGCTCTTTGTTTCCACTCATGCCGTGCTTGCCGCGGCCCGCATAAAATCCCATCATCACTCAATGTGTACAGCCCCGGCAAGTCCAGTAAAATGGGTCTTGAATGTTCAGTCCCCGAGTTGAATTCATTTTGATTAGATTTTGCAGGCACAATTCATCTCTGTTACAGTTCCAGTTCGCACCAGAGGAAGGCATCCGGTGTTGAGAAATAGGGGGCTGCAGGATCTGCCAAGTATTTAGTCATTTGTTGTTGATTTATACAGGGGTTCTTTCCTTGCTTCCTACCATCCGGGTGCGCGGAGTGCGACGGCGTCAACAGATTCGCAGTCAGATCGCGAGGGCAGCCAGCCCTCTACGTCGTCGATATAAGCCTCGGGCGCGAATACAGGCCCGGTGGTTGTGCTGCAGGACGAGCTCCCTGCCGATAGGCCCCTATTCACCGTTGCACCCCGACATCCTCAGCCTGGCCCGAAACCCCTCCATTCTCACTATCACCAACAATCTAGAACTCAACCTCGGTCCTCCATCCCTTCAACGGCACATCATTCTCACCTTGAGCTTCCACGAACGAGCCAGAATTTTCGTTAGGGGGAGTATAGGGATAGGGACAGCCGAGGGAGACCAGAGGGCGGACAGAGCGATAGGGCGAGAGAGTGAGGGCAGAGCGGTAAGAACCCCAGACCACGCACGCGGTCAAGGGGGAGCAGGACAGAAGGCGTCGCAGGTGGTGCCAATGGAATGATGGATGGGGATGGCAGGTACGGAGTGGCGCAAGGGTCGGCGGGCGTAGTTCCCGTGGTCGATCCGAGTGTTGCGAGGGCGCTGCCCACCAAGATGACAGCGGGGGACGCCTGGGACCGATGACAGGCCTGCCGAATGCGATGCAGGTGGTCAACTGGTGCTGCCCGAGTCTCGAAGGGAGGCGCGTCAACCAGATGTCATGGAATTTTCAGGGCCCACGCATTTGTTGCGTGTAGAAGCAGCGGTTCTATGCGCGAGGGGGAGTGTCGAGAGGCTGGGTTTGCATAGTGGGATTTTTCACAGGAGTCTCCAGTGTCAAACGGAATGGATTCTGGAGGATCTTTCGCAGAGGTCTCACGGAATTCATTTTGGTCGCGCGGAGACGCAGGGTCTTGTGCGCGAGGGGGAGTGTTGAGAAATAGGGGGCTGCAGGATCTGCCAAGTATTTAGTCACTTGTTTGTTGATTTATACAGGGGTTCTTTCCTTGCTTCCTACCATCCGGGTGCGCGGAGTGCGACGGCGTCAACATCCGGATGCGAGGCCGTGAAGCGGCCAAGCAGCCGCTTGTATATACTAAAGTCCCTAGGGGTTGTAAATTAAGGTACAGTGTCCAAGAGCAACGGACAAGATCAAAATAAATGAAGGGGTATATGAACATAGAGGAGGCGATCGGGAAACCAATCAAAACCGTTTGGAATCCTAAAATTGTATCCTGGTCTGATTGATCAGAGAGTTGATCTGATCAATGATCAGGTTGTTCAGGTTCTGGAAGTAAAATGAAAAGATGGTTCATGACACCTGTGCCCTCTCATTGGAGCCCCTGCTTCCTCTTGGATCGTCAACATCCGGGTTGCAAACTTCGAGGCATCCTCAGTCGGCACCTCCAGTTGGGGTTCGGTACCCTTTTTCAGGTGGAAACCCACGGTCATAAAGAAGGGACTAAACCCCGTAGTCTTGCTCACTTGGTCATTGTGGTTGGACTCTGTGTGAGAGTCAACCAGTCCGCCCAGTCGTCTTGCAAGAAGCTAGTGAAAGCCCGGAGGTATTGTTTGATGTTCTGTTGAGGCATCCTCAGTTGGCACCTCCAGGCGGGGTTCGGTACCCTTTTTCAGGTGGAAACCCATGGTCACAAAGAAGGGACTAAACCCCATAGTCTTGCTCACTTGGTTGTTGTGGTTGAACTCTGGGCAAGAGTCAACCAGTCCGCCCGGTCATCTTGCAAGAAGTTAGTGGAAACCCGGAGGTATTGTTTGATGTTCTGGTTGACTCATTCAGTCTGTCTGTCGGTCTGAGGGTGGTACACCATCAAGGTGTTCAACTTTAATCCCAGGAGCTTCAATAGATCCTGCATGAAGTGTTCCACAAATTGCATTCCTCGGTTGCTGATCACCACCTTGGGCAACTCAAAGTCCTTCCATATGTGATCCCAATAAATGGATGCCATCCCTTTTCCTCCTAGGTGTTCTGTGCAAGGGTGCAAGAACCACAATGCATAGGAAATGTAACCAGCAATGCCCAATGTCAAAACAATTGGGAAGAGGATGATCTTAAACTAGAAATTCCAAATAGCATAGCAGCAAAATCTTGAGCATTATCAGAGCAGAATGAATGCCGCCGGTATACAAACAAAGATTGCATCCGCTAGTATGCTTACGTAGTGTGAGGCATGTCAACAATCAAGGAACCCCGAGAAACATGAGGCAAACACTTCACAGTCACATATACATTGTTTGCCACTAGCAAAAGCCTGCCCACTGCCAGTATCAACTGCAGCTTTGGGGACAGAGATCCTGTGAAATGCACAATACATTCCAGCTTCAGAGGCTCCTTGTTACAATAGCAGCAAGTACGAGAACACAATGGGTGGTGCAGAGGATGAATGGAGCAATTGCCACAGCAGTGAGCAAACAATGTTGGCCAAGACCGTGTTTCTGGAGGACATAAACATAGAAAGCAATCATGATCAAGTATGCGCCTGAGGGCAAATTGTTAAGGGATTGTTGGCACTATTGTATCCGTGTTGGCGCCGTCACCATAAAGGAATGTTTCTACCTTTTGTGGGCTTCAGTCAGACAGACAAATACATGCCGCATATGCTTACCGCAGCGAAAGCCCATGATGTCGCGAGTGGATCCAGGCTACCATAAATAATGTTTGGAAGGATTGTGGAGGAGAAGGTGGGAGATATAGCATTTGGTTGCAGATGCATCCTGATATATAGGACCTTCACATTTAAGGTTGTGGTATGTGAAGGCTGTATGGTTGTCAGCAGAACAATCATGACTCAGGTCAAGAAATAGATTCAACTCGCACACAGTCATACCTGCACTTCTTTAGATGAAACAAAAAATCTAGTGATATCACATCTATTAGTGGTGTCTACAGGGAACGCGAGTAAGGAAGCTGATTTCTATTAAGTTTCCTTCCAAGTCCTCCCTTCCTCCTTGACCTGCCGCATTTTTGGTTCAAAGATCCGGGTCATTACGATCAGGCTGCGGGGATGTAGACTCCAGCATTGGCAACAACATCAGAGGCAATGTTGAGCAATACAGGCCAGCACAGGAAATGCATCTTTTGTGCTGTGCATGTTCTGCGAGCCTGGGTGCAATAGAACAACCTCTATTAGATAAATATAAATACCCCTCTATTAATTTAGTGTTTTGTTAGAGTGGTTTTGGCTGTTGAATACCCAGACGTGTTGCATTCAGCGAGGAGGCCTGTTTGGGGTCTGTGTAACACTGTCAGCGACGAAGAAGACGAAAGGAGGAAGACATATGGGTGGCATTGTCCAGACCATCAGGAAAACCCAGAAGTGCCAATTGGTGATAATTGGTGATAATTGTCAGAAGAAGCATGTTAAGAAAAGACCAAGAAAATAATCTATTGCCAACATACAATACAATTAGAAATGAATAAAGCCGATGTGGATAGTGGAATCGGCAAACGAGATGGGGAATCAAAGAAATCAACTCATAGGAAGTTTTTAGAGATATAGCAGGGAAGATGGCAGAAGAGAAGCAGTTACTCACTGCTGGTCAACCAAGAATGATCAGAGCTGGGAGTTCAAGAGGAGAGACAAAGGAAGCATTGGTGAGAGCAGGTAATCGAGAACAACTTAAACAGAATGTTTCAATCTTGCATTTGATTCATCTGGCAAGTTGCACCAGCCAGAAGTGGCGGAAGGATTCAGGATATGAAAGCGTGAATTTGGTTCATAAATTGTTGCCAGCCAGAGTGAACAACAGAAATGCGAGAACACCACAAATCTTGACATAAACAAAAGCCTGCAAGACAGGTTCGCAGGGCAGACAGATTGGAAGCAACATGGCATAGGTTGAAGTGAGACAAAAAGAAATCATGGATGGGGAAGTGGCAGACATGACACAGCTAGCCCGAGATTCGGCATTAAGAGCATTGAGAGCATTGACACAGTAGCAGTTGCAGATATATAAATGTTGAGGATAATTGAGCGGATGCCCAGAGTTGAAGTCATAGTTTTGAGTCAAACCCAGTTAGAGGACTATCCCTCTAGCATCAGATCCAGAGATTGGACTAAAAATGCAAATAAATTTGAGGGGAACAGTGGGCGAAACGGTTCCATTCACGCTGTCCTTATATGTGAAGAATCTGCCGGGAGGATATGTGGTTGCCCGGCTTGATGAATAGAATCATGCTGTGCCGTAGACAGCATGGCTGTGATTGACTGCGACCTGTCAAGAATAAGCTATGTACAGGTCAGCAAATGAAAAGGCAGTGTTGAAAAGCGGGGAGAGACGACAACAGAAGGGGTTGATCAAAGAGCAGGGGCAGAGGAAGAACCAAAGGAGAAAGGTTACATGGGGATACAGCACAGCCAAATGAACAAAATTATTAACCGTTCTTTAACGAAATGGCTCCTCGGCTGTGCTCTTTCCCCATATATCCATGCTCTTTCGCTCTTCCCCTGCTCTTCGTCTCTGCTTAGCTCCATCTGTCCTCAATTTCCCGTGCTTCTACCACTGCCCCACGACCTTTGTTGCTCCATCTGGCCAAGTCACCATTGTATTTCCATCCCCACCGTGTTCCTGGACCCCATTAGGTCCGTTCAACTTCCCCATTTCTTCAACTGTTCACTGCCCAAACTGTGCTGCAGTATGCACAGTCCAAATTCACTCAAGTCGCAGTAACTGCTGCCTGGGCCGCACTTCATTTCCATTATAGTAGATCCGGTCGCAATGTATGTTTCCAAGCATAAATAGCGCGGTTTTCCTGACCCAAAGCCCCGTATGCTCACCCTCCTCAACTATCCTCAAAACTACTGGGCCCAAACTCTGCTTTCTCTGCACACGTTCAGTTGCTGCTCAGGACTGTTGTCTGATCTGGCTCATCTTGGAAACTGCTGATTGCTCCGGTGGATTCGGCTGGCGCTACCATGGGCAAAACCATTCTCAACCAACGCTCTCAGGGGTTTCTCATCACGCCTACCCTCAAAGTATTTGCGATTCTGCGACCGGAATGAAATCCAATATCAACATGCATTCTCCAGACCTGTGTGCTGTGAACATTTTCTGCCCTTAGATATTTTCCATTCCTTCAACCTTCACCCATGAACAGATTCACACTTCAGATTCATTGTTCCTTCTTCCTGTCTATTGGTTTGTGGCGTTGGCATGGTTGAATCCCCGATTTTATTCTGTATTCCGGAGCTCTGAGTTCAATTTCTTGCCGGCTCTGATATTGTGTTGTTATACTGAATGCTGAATGAATGCTTCCTCCTGTTTTTTTTTGACTGACTGTGAATTTCTCACTGAAGCATTCGTGGTGCTCCCATTCTTTGGTTTCCACAGAAATGAAATTGCCTTTCTCCCACACTTTTGGATTCCGGAGCGAAGCGGAGGATCATCTTGTGTGTAGTACCAGTCAGCTTGATTTACCTTCCCCTCGCAGTTGTCCCTGGTCGCGGTCCGGAAAGGTGAGATTGGCGCATCTCTTTCCACTCGCGCGGCCGCCACACTGGCGCAACTCATCTACTCCAGCCGACGAGTCTGAGTGTGGGTGTGGTGCCGTTGACACATCCCCGGAAAACCATTCTATGAAGATCTCGCCCGAACGCTTGCCATCTCGATCTTTTTCTCGTTAGTGCCTCGTCTTCATTTCTTCAAAACGCCTTCACATTCGTCAAATTACGCTTTGAAATGGACTGTTCACTCGGTCGTTGTGTGTTCATCTTTCATTGAGTTCCCTCAATCCGAAATCCGAACTACTAGTCAAAAAATCTGTGCGTTACTCAACTATTTTCCAACCAGGCTTGGAGGGGTCCCCCTATGAAAAAACTCAAAAAGAGCCGAATCGGTATTGTTGAGAGGCGAAGAAACCAAAAGTACACCGCTCAGGACCATGCCGCCAGTCACCGTGAACCAGATGCAACTGGCACTATCAAGTGGTCCTCAGTCCAATCTTCCTCTCCAGGCGATTCCACAAAATGCCTGGGTAAAGACGGAAATGAATCCACTGCCAATAAAGGGAGGTGGATGATACACACTTAAACAGGATGTGCGGCTGGATGCCCCGCAACGAGAAAAGCTTCACAACTTCAGGGAGGTCCTGTGCGCATCGGTTGCATCGGTACCCGTGCGGGATGCTCGCCGCCCACCGCTAACGAGGCGTGCCGCCGCGCTGGGCGCTCTGCACTGGCGAAGGATATGAGGTGTTCTCCCTCCACAGGTTGTTGGATGTCGTGCCTGGGTAGTCAACAAAATGAGAAGACGGGTGAGAAGTAGGAGCGCGAGTACACACATGGTACGGATGTGATATTTCATATAGTTGTGGGTTTCGGTGCCAACGCCCGGAGCGTGATTGTGGCAAAGCATGCATGCCCAGTTGCGGACGGAGGAGTAATCCTCTGCTTCCTCTCGCCGCCGCGCGTCTGCGGTAGCCAAGTGAGACAGAAGAGCCCAGGATGGCACGCTGTGCGGCGCGGTTGAGTGTCCAATCCTCTCAACGTCGTGCAAAACCTAAGCATAGTGTGAAATCAAAAAGTGAGTGCTCGATTCCGGTAGGGGTTAAAAACGAAACACAAACGCACACAATCGTGCCACGGCAGCGCCTGCCTGCGGATCCCAGTACAAGTGGTGCACATGAAGCGTGCATCCAACGCGTCCAACTCCACCGCGGTCGTCGTAGCAGGATCCAGTCCGACGAGCCCCGCGATAGCGGCTACCGTCGCAGCGCCACCTCCGTCAAATTGTACGATTTCTTGGCTGCACATATCGGTCGCAGTATATCCAGAGCACCAGTGAAGATACGCTCGCGCCTCGTCCCACCCGATGGCGGTCCAGAACGGCGTCGGCATAGCCAAGTCGCTCGGTTTCTGCACCCGGAAGACACTTGTTGCGCGCGCGAGCAGGCGGAGATCGGGTCGGGCGGCATCCGCAGCCGGGAGGAAAGACACAAGTAGCGTCTGCATTTCCAGGCACCATGCGTCCACGAACTCGGCACCGTCAGCAAGCGCGGCGACGATTCGGGGGTCGTCGCGGAAGAAAGGCTCCTCTGATTCTTCATTTATCAGCTCGGCGATGGGCGGGAAGGTGTCGATCGCACGCGGGGCTACGTGAAAACAGCGCGGTGAGCCGGTCACAGGCGTACGAAGTGTAAGCTGGACGGTGGCGACAATGGACCGCTGCCTGTGACGAATACGCCACTTGCGCTCGGACTCGAGGCGCTCTGTCTGCGCATTAATGATCAGGGCCACTATATCTGGCCGTGCGCGGTGCCACACTATGTTGCAGATTGGTCGGCATTCAATTACTGACATGAAAACTCACATTTAGACGTCAGACGTGGCTTGCGCCAGAGGGCATCACATTCCCCGATGTCATACCGAACTTGGTAGATATCTTCTTCGTCAAAACCCTCCGAGATCAAGCGTTTTTTAATGCTTGTCGTCAATCAGCGGCGAGGATGAACAAAAAAGCAAACAGTCCGGACACACCTAGCTGTAACTCTGTTTAGCATACGATAGTATTCACGTCGAGAATCGGAGAGGACCCTGCGGGCCCAGGATTTGCATAGTTCCGCGCGCTGCGAAAACAAGATGAGAAGTACGAACGCTGCGGGGAAGAACCCGCACACTTTTTGGTTTTCTGATTCTACGGCAATTAGGGATTTCACAAAACGATGGACTGCCTGAGGCACGTAGTGGGAGTTGTGAGTTTCGCTGCGCTCCGCGTCGAGGGTGGCTTGGTCTTCAAACAAATTGGATCACGAAACATCGAATATTGAGAAGCAAAGGTCTTACCGGCACAGACAGTCCGATGGACCATTGAGTTGAATTCATGGACGTACTTCATGTCCATGCAAGCAGTGCATATGCGTTGGCATATGGTATAGTCAGGCTCCGTGCCAGGCCTGCCACATTCCTGTCAAGGGAAGATATTTGAACATATGGAGAACTATGCATCACCGTTCTACGCACATCGCATATATGGGGGCCGAATAAAAGCTTCGCCCAGCGCCGGCCAGAGATCTGAGGGGAACACCGAAGGAGTTGAGGATCCGCCGAGAATGAATTCCGCCACGTCGAATCGGTGATGGGAGAGCGAAGGAGTTGGCGGAAGGTTTTGCTCGCGCGCGAGACTTGCAGAAGCATGAGTGGATGCAGATGTCCAAGAATCTGGAGTGCTGAAGTTAGCTGGATTTGAAGTAAATGAGCTGAAGAAGGAACGACGGACCTCAAGGACGACATCTAGGTGCATGCTGGGTAGCCTACTAAGATCTTGTAGAATGGGTTTTGATTTGATGTGGGGAATACGGAGAGATTTCCAGATTTCAACCGTAACATAGTTGACTTGAAAAACTTTGAAAATGTTGGCATAGAAAGTAGAAACTTCACCCACCAGTCGCAAGGTTCCTCGCAGAGACCAAGCTCTCAAGCAAGTCGTCCGACTCAGAGGTAGTAAATGGCAGTGGCATAGTCTCCGACTCTGAGACAGAGGTTAGGCTCGAGCGCAGGGACATGAGAGGCTATAACGGTCGGGCTGTTTCGGCAAGGGTTGTTATAGACCTTTTTGCATGCCGCATGTCAGATCGAGTCAGATCGCAAACTAACATTCGGCGCGGTTCCGGGTGACTAGATTTGACGACGTTTGACAGGTCCTGTAGGGATTGGAAGCCACCATACATACGGTTTCACAGATCGATATCAGCCAACTGATGAAAAAGCTGTCGTATCGCGCAGAATTTGAGAATATCAAGCTCACGCCACCCGCTGGGAGTGGAATGCAAGTCAATTTTCACTCCACAGCCTGAACGACCTGAGCCGAGAGAGTGGGTCGAGCAAGGGTCGAGTGAATAAGTATACGATGTGACAAAAGCCACGTGTGCATTTGATGAGAACGTCACGGTCCAATTGCGGCCCAAGACAGATAGGGGTACTAGGTGAGAAGCTGATTGGAAGCAGACCACAGGCGTTGTCGAATGCCGCCAAACCGTCCAGCATCGAGGGTATTGGAACCAATGACGTTCGATGCCTCAGACTCCTTGCTGAAAGACTTGGAGATCAACAGTCACTCGAACCTGAGAGCCAAGAAGCGGATGCTGATTGGACGACATTGAAGTACCTGTACAGTTTTAGCCCCACCACAAGCCACGAGATTCCCGTTGTAGCGTTTGTTTATTAGAGACTATGTTAGCGCTGGGTTAAACAAGAATGTCTGATCCAGAACAAGTGGCTCGAGCCCGACTCGAGCGGGCTACTTTGCACGACCATTCCACTCAACCACAGCTCGAATCTTCACAACCCGCCATCGAGCCATCGAGCCGACTGAGGCTGTGGCGGGCGTCAGATGGAGGTCTGGAAGGGTTAAACCCGTGGAAATGTATTCAGCATTCTGAACCATCTCTGGACAAATCCTTAGAGAAATGAGTTTTGGGGGAATATGCTCGTTTACGCCAAAAACAGGCGAAATTTCAGAAGAACGTATGTACCTACATGTAAAAAAGGGACTACATCAGAGTGCACATGGTTGCCCGAGTCGAACGGGCGGCTCCTGAAAAATCCTCTATCGACAGTGCGACAGGTATTTACTACACTTGCCGACCATCCGCTATCGAGTCGGCATTAGCCTTGGTCGAAGCTAGTCTGTAATTTACCGCGCCACCAGTGATTGTTCACCGACCTTATTACTAATCGTCTGAGTTTGAATATACTCTGGGAACCATTCAACACACACGGGGTCCTCTCTGCAGAATTGACGAGGCAAAATACATTCTAATCTATTTCTTCAGGAAACTGTCTCTTCAGAATCATTCCATGGCTTCTCAGATACGAAGCTCGCAGACGTGCACGCCACACACCCGGATCCTGCTAAACAATCCAAGTGAGTTCATTTCCTCAGCGGATTTCATACACCTAATCATGCGGCAGGTGGATCAAAGTATGTATCCTTGATCCGGACCTGGCACGATACAAGCATGTCGAGTTGAAGGACCTCGCAAGGGGTCCTGGTGTTCCTGCCGTGCCTGTAGCTGGCCCATCGACGCTACCTGCTGCCTCGCACGACAACAACAACGACAACAACAGGTAATTCCGTTGATCGACGGGAGCTCATCACGCCAGGATGCGAGTAGATATTCCTAATGTATACATATAGCACCACCTATTTCATGTACATTCAAACACTCAAATAATCATTTCTTGGATAATGATGGGTGTGTCGCTGGGACATCAAACTGGAAATACTGGAAATGTTCTGTACTTTGATTAATCAAATGTTGCATACGACCTGCCAGCAATGTCGGTCTCAATGTTGCGGAAACATCATGCCACCGAAGCCTTGATTAAGTCGCTCTTTTTCATTGTGGCAATGTATCTGGCAACACCTGAGGATGACCAAGCCAACATCCAGAAACAATCAACTGCCAAATATTCACAAAACCTTTCTATCAAACGGCAGTGTGTGACGCCTAGTCAGAGCCTGTGCAGTCAACTACACTTACCTTTACAGACCTAATTTACCTAGACAAACTGAGTCCAGGGGCACCTTTAACGCAGTGCTTGTTAGGCAGAGGCTGCCCTGATGCTCGTTGATGCAGGCTTTCGGATATATGAACGCACGCACCAAGCATGCATGCCCTTTGTGTCAATATCATTATTTAATCGGTGTAATATCTGTAGTCGTCTAGTCCCTGTATACCTATTGTCTCCTTGAACTTGATTGAATATGCTATGAAACTTGGATTCGTGCTAAGTGGGGACATTATGAGCTATTAGAGAGCAGTCTGGCACGACCGAGGAACAGAGTAATCAGAATCAGAATCAGAATCAGGGGTCTCATCATGGGTCTCCAAAGGAAATTTCAGGTTGTCGGGGAGATTTAGACACGTTATTGCTCCGTTCCAGCGTTCTACATCCCTTCTCCATTCGCCCTTGTCGCAAATTTTATTTTTCCTCGATAGGGCCCTGCGGCGGCATAGGCCGCTGATAGGCGAGGACAGGGCGTTGACTGGTCCCCGCAGGGCGGCAGGGCTGGATAGGGCGACTGTTGGGAAGGTATAGGTGCTGTCCAGGGCGCTCGCAAGGCTCAATAGAGCCCTGATTGAGCTCGAGTCTGGTGGCAGAGAAAATGGTGAATTTTAATAGCATACATGTGTTGTACTATTCAGGCAGCATAGGAACATATCACCGTCGATGACGTCAACAAGATAATGGGAGTGGGAACGACCAGATGGTGCCGGACGCACGGGAGCGAGGAGTGTACCACGCATGATGTGCTCAACCAGCAAGAAGTCGATCTCGCGGCACTCGTCGAACACCAGGCAGCCGTCCCAGTGCGTTTGAGGGCCCCAACTGCTCTTCTGCACCAGCTGGACCATCGCGACGTCAACGATCCGGCCAGAAGGCAGCTGGCAGCGAACGAGGGAGCGCAGTCGTGCGCATGCGAGGCGCCCATCGGCGGTGTCGAATAAGAGGCAGTCGTAGCGAGGGCCGCATTTGTACCAGTCTGTAGAATGTCCTCGCCCTCCCGCCAATCGTCTTGCGACTGATAAGCGATGTAGAGGCAGCGGAAGAGCTCGATCTGCGACAATTTCAGTACACTCACTGCGGATAAGAGCAGGGATCGAATGTAGCTTGAATGTCGATGATTTCCGGTGAGCTTGGTGTTTCTTGCCCTTGGACGGCATGGGGGGAAGATGTTGGACACGGTCACGGCACCATACCTCAAAGTCGACGTCATGATTTGCATGAAGTCATGTTTGGAGCGCGCCCCGTTGACTTGGCAGTTGGCAGACGGCGACTCTCCACTTTTGACTCCTCGGAGAGTGGCTCAGTTGTGCACAGTGGTGCTTGAGAGTGAGGTAGCGCCGCTGGACATCGGTGCAAAGCTGCATGGAGGCGGAGGAAAGTCGCACGGCTGGGCCCCGTGATGTGCTTAAAGACAGAACACCTGCGTGTCTCAATGAACACTTCGGATGGATAGCTTAGCCATGGGCTGAACCTCAGATGTAATGAGAGTATATCTATCAAAACTGGGGTCTCAGACCCTCAGGAAAAAAAGTTGTCTGATTGCATGTATCCGGTCAAACAACTTTGACCACTAACGGTCGCGTAGTGTAGCAGTAAGAGTGCCTTCTACAAATTTAAGAGCCCAGAAGATCCCTCGTTCGATTCATACCATCCGAACTAAAAAACTGAGACGTTGTAAGACCAGCAGCACATACTTCAGAACAGCAAGCACACGATGCGGTAGAGAAAAATGGACAAGAAAAAATAAAAATAAGAATAAAAATATTTTATTTTTCATCAGGGAGAGCCTGACCTGCAGGGCTGCATAGGGCGGACAGGGCCCTGCAAGGAGCATAGGCCCTGGACTGCCCTATGCACGCCCTATCAATGGCTGATGCGGACCTTTCCCAGTTTATAGGGCAGGCACAGGGCCTATGCCCTTATAGAGCCCTATCTGGGCCTATCTACGCCAATATACGGAAAATTAAATTTGCGACACTCCCACCCTTGACAACCACGTATAGCCCACCTAGCCGCATTTGCAGCATCTTCAGGTGCTCTCTCATTCCTCCAGAATGCGATGAGTTCCACTGTAGGTTCGGGGAAGGACTGAACGGAACCTTGTCATTAAAATCCCAATTGCGGATATTGCTGTGCCTCACCTCAAGCCACTTGGAAACGTGATAGATGACTATTTCCGCAGTGGACAACCATTACCTTCGGGGGAATTGGATGGACCAAAGCTCGCGATAGAGTTCAGGACAGGGAGGGGACAATCTGGCGAGCAATGCAAATCGTTCCCAAACGTCGACCCTAGTTAAATGTTGAGCAAATTATCTGTTCATATCGCGGAAACTAACTCGACTGTTGGCATTATCGGTGACAGAGGATTTCTTAGCATTCTGGGAATGCATCGTAGGGCTAGGTCTCGAGAGCCCCGGGAATAAGCTTCGCGTTGTAGTCAGTAAGAATGGCTGGTGTTGCTCAGAAGACCAGAGATCCCGCGGTATCGCAGCGCAAAAGATCATATACGATGGTTGTGGACAAGAGGCTACTAGTAAGTACTTACTAAGCTTTACGCGACCAACCCCATCTGGACAGCGGCTGGCTTACATCCTCGACCCGATATTCCCACTACATCTGCCCACCCAAGAAAATAGCGACGTCCCCGTCGCGATCCTAAATGGCCCCTCTCTCTTCTCTTCTCCATCCCATCGAATGTAGGACACGATTCAAGTCGGAAAGTCGGGGATTGCGGTCCCAGTCGAGAGTCGAAGTCATCGCAAACACTACTTTCGAAGCTTCAAGCGGGAGACCGGGAGGGAGCGTTAAATGTAGCAGGGCATCTGTGCAATGGCAAGCGGGATGCGTGGAAGTGAGGAGCTCGAGTGGAGCGCTGTTTACGGTGCACGCGGTACCGGAGCGTGCTGAACGGCGTCGAATTAGATACATCCGAGGGCAGAGCAGAGAAGTAAAGCTGTGATGTACTAGAATAACGGTCCCGTCACATTAGTAACACGTCGCCGGTGATGAGCCCCGAACGAGCAACCGAGCTGTAGCGAGCTACGCGATCGGGATCGAACGAGCCGATCGCAGTGAAACCCGTTTTTAAGCCGGAATTTCCGCTTGAAGCCAATCAGACTGCCGTGTCATACAGCGAGCCGGCACTTCGGCTTGTTGGTAATGGCACGCCTCGGCAATTGGTGGGAGAGGTTTGGGCTCCAATGATTATCTTATCAATCCCGGCTGCCAGGTTCTATTTGGCAACCCTCCTCAGAAATTGGGGGCCAAGGGGTTGTCAAAGAAGCCGGGTTTCCAAATAGAATTATCCATCTTCAACCAGTGAAGTCTCCAAACCTTTTCCCTGCAAAGTTACAAAACAGAAAAAACAAAACAAAACTGATTGTGCTGATTGTTTGGGTCGGGCAGCTTGTTAACGAGTAATCTGCATCGGCGTTGAACCTCAACGTCGACCGTGCTTGATGACATCATTATCCTTAATCAACCATTGGGACGAGTCTGCGAAGGAGGCTGAGGTAGTTACTGAATGGACAAATTTTCATTCTCTTGACAACGCTTTAAGTTGTTTCGTATCAAAGTTGGAGCTCTTAGCGGTAACTGCAATTTGCCGGGGTCTTCCGGTGTGGCTATTGGGCGCAAAGCTACAGCCACAGGAAAAACACATAAGCACGAATTTCGGACAGCCATACACCGCAAGTAGATACAGGAAAAAATGTAAATTTACCCTTGTGTGATATTTCTATCTTCACAACCCCACCGCAGTCCTGAGCGCCGTATAGTTGGGTGTGCCCAGCCCGGTGACAGCATCCCACCCGGTGTTTGCGAAGAAGCCGCTACAATTCTCGTCAGCGTAAGACCCAAGCTGACAAGTGAAATAACACGTACTCGGTGCCGCAACCGGGGTTGATACCAATGGTAAGGTCGTTGAGCGCTGCACGGCCGACAGAACTGTACAGGAAAGGGTTCAGGAAACCCAGAGTGGGCTTTCCGACAGCTACTAGCTTAAGGAATATAATAACGATTAGAACTTGAGTTTCCCCTTAATTCAGGAGAGAGAGCTTACCTCGTCGTTCAGGAGCGCGATGATGGAGGCAAAAGTGGGGCTGGAGCAGGAGGTTCCCGCGACGTTGCTGAATTGGTTATCTGCCCGGATATTATTAGTTCCTGCGGGTATATGGTGGCATCCAGAAAGAAAGAAAGATGAGACGCGCCCACTACGATTTCAAAGTTCTCTCCCTGCGCGGATACATCGGGGAAGCCACGGCCGCTCCGATTGAACCTGCCGGACTCAGGGATGGTGCCGAGGCTGTCGATGAATGCTAGGTAGGCTGCGACGTCTTTGGCCTGATATTCTGGGATCGCGAAGTAGTTCGAGAAGCCTGAAGACGCGTCAGCGCACTAGTAGTAAAGCACGGATAGAGCAAACCAACAACTGACCTCCAGAGGTGAATGTCGACCCCCTTTCGATGTTCCCGTCCTCTTCGTCGAATCCCGTGGAGCCGACTGAAGTGATGCTATGGAAACAGAGCGGGAAACAGAGCGTATCAGAGAGTAGAATGGGATGGGAAGAGGAGGAATTTTACGCACAAGGGGCAGCCGGCAGGGAAGGGGGCGGTGAATACGACGCTGCGTGCGAGCCGGCGTTCAGTGAGAAATCTTCAACAAAGGCGTGAATGGAGTTTGCTTACCAGCTCCCGCTGCCCTCAACACCTCCTGAAAACCAAGTAAGCATGAGACGTGGAGACAGATTTGAATCATGGTCCTAGGACTAACCATCGCCGGAGGAGAAGAGCAGCGAGGGTACCGAGGGCGCCCAACTGCATGTACGTGTTGCACAGGTTGCTAAATAATGGCATCCGTCGTCAAAATTCGGCGTCCAGGAAGCACAGGAAAGGCACTGACATAGCAACTGATATTGGGAGGTCAGTCTCGGAATCGAAGCCGTAGCTGGTGGTCAAGACACTGGGACGGCTTGGGTCGTTGATCAGAAGAATGATCATGTCACTGTGTTTGAAGTATCAGAAGCAGGGACGCGCACAGAAGTGCCAACGAGACTTACAGGAACCCGTTGAGGCCATCAGGATTATCATCACCCGCCGAAATAAAGATGACTGGGACACCGGTGGCGATGCCGATGGTGTACTGCAAAGTCATTTTAGTATAGAGAAATGATGAAAGGAGTGCACAAGAACTGTACCTGAGTATCAAGGTCCTAGGAGCAAGACGAAAATGGGTATGAGTTCAAAATGAAAGCGGACCACCAACCGCTTCGACACCGGCCTGGGATCTGTTCTGCGGGTTGGATCCACCATCGAGGGTCTCAAGAGCAAAGCTGGTGGACGAGTTGATATCAGGACGGTCCCTGGTGAGGAACGTCTGTGGCGGCAATCAGAACCCATGAAACAGCACGTCGGCCGAAATCACCGTAAGATCCGCCTGATTTGCCCATTCCTAGGAGTAACGAGCGCAATAAATACAGTATCGGAAGGTAATGAGGATGATCAACGTACGTCAATGAAGCCAGCTACACCGAGGGTATTGGACTTTTGCGTTGCAGGGATGGTGGGGATGCGGTAGAGCTCCTGATCATTTGGTGAGTGGAAATAGTTGCGCCGGATGCGAAATGACCCACTTGAAGGCACGCGGGGTTGATAGTCGAGGTGCATGAGTCGGGGAGATCATCCGAGTCGGCGGTGGCTCGCTTCGCAGAGCTGGCGGCAACAAACTTGGGCTTCGAGCGAAGGGGAGACGCGAAGATGGTCGTCGGGTGGAAAAACTCGACGTGCTGGGTCAGCAGCGCGGGGAGGGAGTACTGGAGCGTTCGAATGATGGTCTTTCCCGTCTCGACATGGGTAAAGACGGAGAATTCGGCAGAAAGGAGGTCATTTGCCTGGGAGACAGGGATCTTGATCTCGAGCATGTCACCGGCGGGCGTAACGGGCTTGGCACCGATACTGTTCCCTGAGAGCCAGCTGGACACAGCAGCAACAGTCTCATTCGTGGGCTTGACAAATTCGGTAACCTGGCAGCGACAACAGAGGTTAAACATATTCGCACTACAAAGTCATGGAAGTGACACCTCTTTGAGGGTCAAATGTTGCCCGTAGACTGCAGAACGGTCAGAGAAGACAGTGGCGAGAAGCTCGGAACGCACATTCGGATGTCGGATCGCTGACTTTGTATAGCTCGGTCTCCAGTCCAGCAATGTTGTTCTGCTTTAACGCGATGCGGAGGGTGAGTTCTTGCTCTGCGGGTGCTGCGGCAGACTGGACGAATCCTTTGGCAGGCGCAGCACGCGACTCATGGACAACCATGGTACGTGGAGCCCTGGGCGTCGCCGCCACGAGCAGAAGGAGGGACGCGAGGAAACTAGTAGCCAAAACCATCTTTAGGGGTTGAACCGGGAGAGGTTCACACGGTATCTCGAACTATGCATCGGTTTATAAACCGCTCACTGATTTTTCGGCAGGCCGTATCCTCGTGGAGACGAGTCCATCGAAGCTACGGATCGTGTGCTTCAAACATCTTGGTAGGAAGAAACAACAGGCGGGTGACAGGCTCAGAAGCATGGCAATGGAATCGAGCTGTGTGATATGCGGTGAGTGCTGGCTATGGTGGGGTGGAGAAGTCTCTAAAGATTCGCAAGATCAGTTATATACTCGTGGTCATCATCGCAGTGCCTTCTCACTGTGCTGTAACATCTGCGCAGAGATTGAGCCGACAACGAATGACTCTGATAACGCAATAACTGTAGCGCACAGTGTATAGGCCACCTTTTGTAGGTATACTACCCATATGTTCCTTTGTGAGGGGCCACAGTGGATATACATTTCCTTTCGTTGCTTTCCTCATCCCTCGCATCTTAAACAGACGTCGTGATTTCGACGTTCCTGTCATGATATTTTGACATTCGTATGTACATGTTTTGTGATTCCGTATCTACCCGTTATGTTCTTCCCCAGAATTCCACCCACGATTTGGACTATTAGCCGTTGGCTGGGCATTCCCAGCATCTTTGACTTGTCGGCCGGCGGTATCCTCGTGGAAACGAGTACATCGAAGCTACAAATCGTGTAATTCGAATATGGCAATGGAATCGAACTGTCTGATATGCGGTGAGTGTTGGCTATGGTGGGGTGGAGAAGTCTCTAAATATTCACAAGATCAGCTACGTACTCGTGGTGTCACATCTGTGCAGATATTGAGCCTACAACGAACGAGTCCCATAGCGCAATAACGGTAGGGCACACTGTAGAGGCTAGTGTTTGTGGGTAAACTACCCATACGTTCCTTTGAGGGACCAAAGCGGTTATTTCCTTTCCTTTTCTTCCCTCGTATGTTCAGCAGATGTCGTGATGTTTGACGTTGGTGGAGTCACGATTTTGATATTGTCTGTACATGTTTTGCGTTTCCGTTTGGTTTCCGTATCTACCGGTCTGTATTCTTCCCCAGCTCCTTCTTTCACCCCACTATCTCCACGCCAACACTCTTCCACGGACATCTGAGTCACTGACTAATTTTGATACGCGCCGGAGAGCGAGCGTGCAAGTACTTATATCGTCGTGCAACGTGTTGCATGCCAGAGTTTCTGTTCGTTCCCGACACGCCTCCCTGGTCACAAATTTCAGCACAGGAATACCTCGTATATTAAGCAGATGCCTCGTATCACGATGCACATGTTTGCCCATCTGATTTATCTCAATTTGGTTTCCCTCCCCCATGTTTCCGGACCCTCGCTTCATTTGTGACCTCGACTGCCTTCTAGCCCCGGCTCGCTCCGTGATGCTCCATTCCGAGCATTCACGGCGACTACTTTCGCATGCCTTGGCTCCAAACGGCTAGACTAACTCTGGATCAACTCTGGATAGCTCCGTAGACTGATCACAAGGCCATTTTGTCGCACGCTCAAGGCCCACTCAAAAGGGAAGCGTCATTCAAATCACCTTTCGCTCTTACCCCATCATCAGCTCGGCCCCAGCATTCTTTCTGCTTCAATTGGTGCATCAGTGCCGATTACTCCCTCAACAAAACCCTCAAGACCTCGCACCCGTCAAACCCAGGGACCGTCGAGTATCAAACCGTGAAGACCTAGCTCAACGCCTGAGTAGCGCTATTTCTCACGAATGGGACGCCCAAGGGACCGTCATGACAGTCCACGACCTCGAGGATTCCTCAAACGCTCGAGTACCTCGCTGAACCACTCAAGTCTCAGATGCAAGGTATCCTGGAGCGCGCTGAAACATTTCTCGAGCCTCGCAACATCACCTAGGGCAACATCTTAAGTTGTGTCTAATGCTGAGAGCTGTCCCCCGTTCCGTTCATCGTGTTTCCCATCTTCCTTGAACATTTAAACTCCCTGCTTGAGGCACTGGTATCGCACATTCTGCACTGCAACCGAACCGTCCTGATTATTTTGGAAACAGGTTCGAAATGCAACATGAACGGTATGCACGTAGACACACCTTTCGATTAATCAGCTGAAAAATCGCAGCAGAGCAATTCGATGTACGCCGGCGTACTGCTTGATGGTGGACAGCGGCGAAGAAGATCGGCACGATCCAGCTACGTCGCAAATTTCGTGTCATTTATGTGCTTACACTAGCCTTCTCAACTGTCCGTCTCACCTTCAAACTCTTGCATGCTTTGCATGTTTGACATACCAGGTGAGATTGGTCCCATGTCCCGCTCTGTAAAAACTGATCCTACTTTCTATTTCATTTGCCACACGGTCAGCTCAAACAAAATTTACCGCTTACATCCTCCTGTATCTTCCAACACGTTTCTGGTATGCTGGCTGCTCATTCTTAACTGCTCTGCCACCGCCCATATTTTCTGTGACCCAGCGGTTGCCAACTAATTTTTACACTTTCAATGTGCGGCTCCTTGGCCTGAGTACGACTCAACTTCTGTTCATCTCCGTTTGAATCACTTGCTACAAGGTGGTACGTTCTCCAACTATGTTGCATTGTCTTCTAAACCACCCTGATGATTTTCGGTAAGACCTGGCGTCAGCACGGATTCCCCTGGCGCGTCATGCAGTCCGTGTTCCGCCGCGTGTTTACTCTTCCTTAATATGCATTAGTCTCGATGATGCTTCGCCTAAGTAGATTTATGACCACTAATCCTTACTTGACTCATCAAGCCCGATGAGCAGCAATAACCTCATTCTGTGTGTGCCAGCTCTGTCGAGCCTCTATTGATTGAATGGTCCGCTGCCTGTTCCATTTACCTTCCAGTCACTAATTATCGCAGCACCTCAAAGTGCGCCCAATGAACAGGAACTATTCGTTCACTAATAATGAACTTTGTAGATAAATTAGGCGCCTATTGTACTGCTGATTAAAACATGATCCATGGTACCATCTTCTGTGATTCCAACGGTTACCTTGGTTCAACAATCTGCACTCATTTCGGAGCGAAGGCACACTGGGGGCACGGCCCATGGGCGTGGTTTCATGGCATTTGATGGACACAGCACCGACACTTGCCATGGCACTTGCCGCATTCTCTTTATACTATTTTTGTAGGCTTGTGGACCAGCCGGTCCGGTCGTTATTTTGACACGATCACACCCTTTCGCGTTCACGTGCACCTTCGGCCAGAAGCGAAATTAGCGAGGCAGATCGCGACATCGCGTCGGGGGTACAGGAACTTCTGTTGTGCAGGATCCTTGTGGTTTTGTTAGCTCGAATAACTGGGATCCAATCACACAGATTTCGCAGCAAAACAACGAGGCAAGCAGTGACTTGATGAAACAACAATAATCCAGATCCAGTAATACAAGACGTATTAACCGCCGCTTTGCTTCGGCAGCCCGGAAATCGAGGGAGACAGATCTTATTTCAGGTGTGTTTTATATGGTCGAGAATAATAATTCCAGGTCACCGAGAGCGATTCCCACCGTACAAATCAAGGATCCCGTTGATGGGTTGGAAATTGCGGAGAAATCGGTCACCAGAACCGGAGCCTTAAGAGACGCGCGCAATTAAGTCAGATTTTTGGACGAGTGTATCGGAGGACAATGAGGTTGGTGAATGTTCAAGAATTTGAGATCCGCGGGTGAATTGAGCTGGAATGTGCAATTGAGACCGGATTTTGTCAAGGTATTTGAAGCACAGGGTTTTGGCCTTGGAATATTCATTTGTATCCATAGAGAAAAAGGACCGTCAATTGATAGACAGATTCAACCCATCCAGCGGTCGACAGAAAATGACTGGGAAATTGCCAGTGAGACCCGTAGTGAGTGCGAGGACAGTGTGAAGGATCAAAAGAAGTCTCCCCCCTACTTTTTTATACTGCAGACATGGGAGGCAGTTATCAAATGAGGTGCTTGGCATTGAGGCTGTTAAACCATGAGGCCAGTCTGGTAAGCTCAACATTCTCAGAATGGATTAGATTCAACACCTTACCGTTCGCAGCATAGTTGATGGACAGTTAATTCCGGGCACCGTGAGAATATGAACTTCAGACAGCAGTTGCTGGGAACTGCGAACTTGTCAAGAGGGTACTCCGGTGGGTGCTCAGCTGGTTGAATATTGCACGGTTTGGGGATAAATGGAGTGTGCAAAGGCGAGTTGGGCAGTGTAAAAAAACCACACCGAATGGCGATGCGACGAGATCACTAGAGGAAGACGAAAGACTTTGAGACGATGGAGAAAAGCGCAAATAGGTACAAAGAATCGCCGAGGTAATCGTTAAACGACCAATTAGCGATGGGACGTAATCCTCAGCGCTAATAGCACATGTAATCCTGAGTGCTAATAGCATATGTATTTCTGTGGGTAAATAATACACAGGATTAAACCCCGATTATCTACTACCAAGGGCAGGATTATCATCCTGCGGGTAATTATTCATGTCGATAGGAGTATTATCCACTGAAGGTTATCTCTGCGCTGACCCGCAATATTGATCACTATGCGGATTGTTTGGTATCGGTTCCACCGGATTATTGGATTAAACTTGGTATCTGCGTGCCCCGGATTATCCGCGCATGGTCGCATTATTATCCAGTGTTAGGAGGATTATCGGTGTCGGGTTCCAGGATTACTTGCAGCCAGGATTGATCGTGGGGATTATCCCTTCAGTGGGAGATTATCTGTGCTTGCCGGGTATGGGCGTCAACCATGTATGTGTGTGAGGATTATTCTTGAGGGGAGTGGCAATTCAATGGCAATCAAGTGAAAGTGAAACAAAGCCGATAAGGTATACGCGCGAAGCAGGGTGGAAAATACGTGGAAATAGGAAGGAACATATGTGAGGAGGAAAACCAAAGGAAACACCATGGAAGTCCCAATATCGAAATGCACGCATCAACACATTGGAGTACAACAAAAAATCTCAAAAAGAACCCTCTATTCAAATGAAACAGTAGGGGAGAATGGATTGTAACTGCACCTGTCAAGTCCGCGTCGAAGGTATCCCATGCCGAGAGCCTTCTTTCTGGAATATGGATGACCGAGTATACGCCACCAAACTTGCAAAGGAATTTTGAACGCCCAGATTGAGGAAAAGGATAGTAGTTCCTGTACCCCCGACGCGATGTCGCGACCTGCCTCGCTAATTTCGCTTCCGGCCGAAGGTGCACGTGAGCGCGAAGGTGTGATCGTGTCAAAGTATACCGGACCGGCTGTCCATGAGCCTACAAAAATAGCACAAAGAGAATGCGGCAAGTGCCTGGCAAGTGCCATGGCAAGTGTCGGTGCTGTGTCCATCAAATGCCATGAAACCACGCCCGTGGGCCTTGCCCCCAGTGGGCACGTCTTGTACTCAAGAATTTTTATTAGTGCTGGCCAAAAATAAGACACGAAAAATTTAATTTTGAATATATTCAAATACAAGTTGCTCGATTGTAATATAGATGAATCAATATGATACGGCCCTGGACCCTACCGCTGAACGTGATATGATATGATATGGATAATACAATCTAGTGGTCAACGTATTCAAATATATTTGGATAAGGTCATAAACTGATTCCGGCTCGGCCATCAGTGATCATGGATCATCTCAGCAGGCCTGGGCGGCGACCGCGCTTAGCACAAACGAATCAAGCTGTTGTATAGCTGCGGAGATTAAAGCACCACATCAGCAAACAGACAAACGACAGAAGACAGACTTCCTTCACCAGTGGGCGCATCAATGACCGCCTCAACGTCAATTGACAAGGATCTGGAAACTTTGCTTACTGCCATCAAGAATCTTCCTGCTTTTGCTCAGTCTGGGCGCCGCGATGATCCACTCGGAAAATATCTTACTCCAGGCCTAACCAAGGGCGACAATCCCAAACCCGCCTGTCCCTCCCACAAGGATGGTGCCTACTTCGCGTTCAATCAGGAATGGGAGCGTGCGTTCCAAAAAAAACCTGGTGATCCCGACGACAAACTCCAGAAGCTCGTGTCCCATGGCCGCGGAAAACACGGCTTGATCCTGGCTCATGCCTGGGCCGAGCATTACGCAACTGTGGCAAGAAAGCGGAAAACAAGGTAAAATTCTGTTGTTTGTACTTTGTAACCTGACTAGTAATTTAGTCGTCAGAGGGCTCCGACAGCAGCTCCGAAAGCTCTGAGGGAGATAGCTGAACGCTATCGCAGTACCGCGACCCGAGAAAAGCAATGAATGGGAACGCCCGGGTGTGGCAATTTTTGTGTTGTTATTGCACGCACCGTACCGTTTCATTCCAATCGACATTGACGAAGACACTCTTCTTGCCATCGACGTGACCGTCGAACGCTTTCACGACGCGTGTGAGATCTTTCGGGTCATTAACCAGATGGATTTTCATTGCCTCGCCAACATTCTATGGTGCATTACGGGCTTCTCATCGAGGTTTTTGGTGCCCCAAATGGATTATGCTCCTCTACCACAGAGTCGAAGCATATCAAGGCAGTCAAGAAGCCATATCGGCGCTCAGGCCGCAACAAGCCCCTGAGTCAAATCCTTCTCACCAATAAACGCCTGGATAAATTGGCGGCAGCACGAGTAGATTTCACTGCCCGCGGAATGATGGATGGTGCGCTTTCTTCTGCTTCCACTTCCGCTTCCATCTGTGCCGGAGGAACCTGCTGTTGTTGCAGGGCTGTAGAGCCGGGCCGTAGGCTCTCGAATTGGGTCGGTAATCCGTGTAGCGGTAGAGCGAAAGATGTGGGACGAATATAAAATCAACTCCCGAGCCGTAGAGTGCAAAAACAGTAGAAAAACAGAGTGTGAGAGAGCGAAAAAGCCGTGTGAAGAAGGTGAAGCTGTTATGCGAAATTCGAGTGGTTCTGGGATACCAGCTTGTGTGCCGATAAACTCTGATTTGAGAGTATCCTGGCCATTAAATGAGTGGTATGAGCCATAAGTGTAAATTTGACATCCTGTGGTGATGATTCACTTTATTTCGCGATTTGTTGAACGCTGGTGGTCCGTGCACGGAACACGTGAAGTTGATCAACCAACCAAACATGTCATAATTTTGCCCACCTTTCTTCCTCTTCTTTCACGTTGTCGCCGCGCACACACCCATCTTCAACCCTACGTTCGACTGGCGCCCGCACTGTGGATGCATCAAGTCAGCCAGGGACCTTCCGGGCCTTCTCCTGCCTCAACGAGCCAAGAACCCTCAAGACACAGGACCAGGCCGACTTTGTCTGTCAAGGCTTGAAGCTGTCCGAGCTTTTGCTCTCAAATATTTTCAAGCTTTTGCCTTAAATATTTCTAAGTCATGAAATCTCCTACTCCTAAAGACACCACCAATTCCGATGCTGATCTGACTTCGCAACATTCTCTGCTCGCATGACGGATACTGAAGTTTTCAAGTCTCCAAGTCTCAAGATAAATTGCCCTCTTCTTTTCCTTCTCAAGTTTCCTCTCCAAGTTTCCCCTCAAGTTTGGCTTCAGTGGCTGTTTGTATCTGCTCTTTCCTCTGTGGTTTTGTTGTAAATTACTTTTCTGAATACATTGCTTCGTTTGTTTTGAATTCACATTTATCACAAATTGATGAGAGCCTCAGGTTAAGCAGGTCTGGAAGAGCTGCGGTCGGGAGCTCTGAGGGATATACGATCCCAGAATTATTGTGGGATTCTACGTTTTGATATCCCAGGGACATTTTCCCGGATCTCCTCGCGTACAAGTCCCGATATGGCAGGTCGGACGTCTGTGGGAGCTCCGACCAAATTGGCGGTGTAGAATGCCCACTGGCAGCGCCACAAGAGTAGGGTTGAGGAGCTCGGTGCTACTTCTAGGAGATTGGCCTTGCACTGGTCACGATGTTGGTGGTTCGTGGTCAAAACGTGTTCTGTTGGCCTATTTACATTACAAACAGATGCTGTAACTGATAATAAAAATAAAGTACTGCAAAGTCGAAACCAGCGTGTGGAAAGAATTCCACACACCGGTCGTCCGACCCTGCAACACCTTCGACCCGGACGACAACCGCATTGACCATGGCGATGTTTGGGGAATTGACGTTGGCCAAAAGCTATGGCATGTTTTCGCATATATATATATATATGACACAATTCTCGTGCTAATCCCATCCTTTTGTAGTTCAAAAGGTGCCTCGCGACGTCCATCATCTGGCCGTGCATATTTGTCAGCCGCGCCTGCACGAACTTATTCGGCGGTTCCGCTATGACCAACTCAACCCTGATGCGACCACGGCTGGCGGTCAAGTTCCTATATCCGACTGCCCTGGGTATGGTTGTAATAGTGGGTCATAATTATTTGTTGCACACGTCTACACTTTTTTACACCACCTTGCACAATTTCGCAAAAATATTCACCACCTCAGGCCCACATGGCAGCAAAGCTCACCACTCCAAATATCTGCTCACTAAAAACCCCCACCCCACTGTGCCGCACAAAATTTACACCCCACATTTGTAACTTGGGGGGAGGCCGATGCTTCGCACGGCATAACTCGTACTTTGAGATAGATTTTTTATGAGCAAACCATCTGTCGTATAGTGGAATACAATCGGGATTGGTTTTTGAAATAGAGTTGGCGGTTGGCCGAATGCACGACAGGGTTGCACCTGAGCATACACCACAGCAAAACTGAGATCATACTAATTGGCAAAGTTCAATTTTCGATTTGGCATATAGTAGGCCTTTGCCGATGGGCTTGCTTATGCTTATGCTCTTTCATTTGTAGCAGTTGTCAGCATAGAGCAGATTCCGGGTTCTGAGGTGACGAGGGCGACTGAAGCACGAAGAGTTCCAAATGAATAAGCCTGGAGTTTAGACTAGAATAGTGTAAAGTACAGGAGAATAACTACGGTTTATATACTAAAGTCCCTAGGGGTTTGTAAATTAAGGTACAGTGTCTAATGACAACGGACAAGATTAATGCGAAGTAAATGAAGGGGTATAGGAACGTAGAGGGGTGATCGGGAACCCGAAGGTCGGGAAACCGATCATAACCGTTTGGGATCCTAAAACGGTATCCAAGTTCGATTGATCAGATAGTTGATCTGATCAATGATCAGGTTGTTCGGGTTGTTCGGGTTCTGGAAGTAAAATGAAAAGACGGTTCATGACAGCAGTCGACAATCTGCACTGGGGTCTCATCTTAACAAACTACTATGTTACAGATGTAAACAGTGTAAGCTTTACATTCGACAAAGCCAGTGTGCCTTGCTCAGTTCCAGATATATTATAACCCCATTCATCTCTCTGTATTACATCCATTCAATCCAACACCCACATGTGTGTAGCCATCCTTACCCTGATCGGACGTGTAAGTTATGGCTGTGCTTGTCCTGTGTACGCAAGACTTCAGATAAGACTGAGGAGTTGATGTTCGGCTTGATCGCTGGTCAACCGTTGGGCATGAGCCGGAATAAGCCCCCCATCTCTAGACTCGTAAACCAGTCTCTACAATGAGCAACAAGAAAGGAAAATTTCAGTCCAGACTGAAACTGTAATTGATTTCTTGAAAACATCCAAACGAATCAGCACAACAAAGACGGTTGAATTCACAAAGCCTGAAACTTGAATGGAAGGTGTAAGAATCAGCACTAGAATCAGCTGTGTGGAAACAAAGCAAATGCAGTCACACTGAAAGGCATAATGAACATTGACAATCAGTGTGTCTTTCAACCTTTGAGAAACAAAGACTTTCAGTACAAGTTTCAGCACAGCTGAAATTTCCTCCAAAGCAACATTTCAGCATCACGGAAACTCATTCTGAAGTTCTTTGTTTCTCAAAGGCGCAAAGGTGATTTGATTTTGAAATTTTCAATACAACTTTCAGCTCCACTGGATTTGCTTTGTTCAGCCACGGCTGATTCTAGTGATGATTTTCACCATTTCTATTCAAGATTCATGCTTGATGATCTGTCCTGAATCCAATGGTGCCGATTCCTGTAGAGATTACGAGAAAATCAATTTGCATTTCAGTGCGGGCTGAAATTTGGGTTTATTTGGTGTGATTGTTGGTGCTTTGGGGCAGGCCTTTCCAAAACAAGCAACGAACCCACCAGTGGCGCGGCACGCACCTTGCAGATAAAAGCTGTGAGTACTGACTTGTGGCGACAAAAATCTTCCCTTGAAAAATGCTGCAGACACAGCTTGACACCTATATCACACGAAGCCGCCGTTCTCAGGAACCACTCGCTGTGCCCGGCCAGAACAGGGCCGACCTTACAAACATACTCGCCTCGTTCAAACTGAACTTTGCCAATGGTTCACACGGTACCCCAACGATGACACCCAGTCTTTCCACTCACTTCTGCGCATCCTTCGAGACCCCAATGTTCCCACCGGAGACTGCAGCCCCTTGCCTTACCCTGCCCCCAAGAATCAGCACGAAAGGATGGCTAACATCCAGTCAGTCCTGTGTCGTGCAGCACAGGCGGAGCCTGCCTTCCGAGAATTGTGGAATGAGAGGACCGCATGTACGCTGCTTTTTTTCTCCCTTGTGTTTAAATAACGGCTGTTCTGATCACACTTCCACTTCACAGTCGAATTCAACTGTGTGGCCGCGGAGAATGGCGCAGACTACCAAGATAGGCTTACGGAAACAGGTACGTCCCTAATTTCGGGAAGATTTATTGTTTAGCTAGCTCACATGTCAATGTTAGCACTATATGCTTTGAAGGCAAACTATCTCATATCTTTTCCTTCATTTCAATTGAGGATCGTTCTTTTGAAGTTGACCGAGAGCTTACACCTGGAGGCACACTGAGGTGGACATGCCGGCAGAGTGACTTCAGATATTGTAAGTCGGGTGGCATTCTCCCGAACGACTATGAAACACTTATGTATTATCTTCATGGCTATCTGCGACCGACAACGACAGCCGTCCGCTCGCGCTTCTACACTCGATCATCGCAGCAGAGGCTTGCGAGGCACTTGCAGCCACCGCTGCTACTGCTCGCGACGTCGCTGGAGATGCAGTTGCTGAAGCCACCCATGCACAACTGCATCTCCAGTTGGCCACCAACAACAGGGCAATCGTTGCGCCGATTGCATGCCGTCAGGCCGAGGCTGCATACACCGTTTCCCTAGACAGGGCTAGTACTGCCCAGGACGCGTACGTCTAGGGGGATCCTCATCCACTGATCTCTTGCCGTAGATTCGATATTTCCATGTACGATGTCTGACAGGTTTACACCTCCCAAATGTAACTCTACCTTCGTGATACATGATTCTCTACAATGAGAACGAATATCATCTACTGGTATTTTTTCAGTTGTGGATTTTTTTTCGGAGCTGGCCTTGAATGGGTGCTTGATGGGTGCTAACCAACTTGGTTGAATTTGAGGCCGGTGACGGCACTGGAAATTGAGTTTTAAGTGGAAAAAGTATTGTATTTGGAATGGGATGCAAAACACCGCAACATTGCTTGATTTCCAACTTAGCTGACCATGGGAGACTTGGAGCAATGAATCGAGGTTTGAACCAAATAGAAGATAACAACCCATCGTGACCAGATATGGGAATTTTCGACCTTGGCCCCTGAAAATGGGGGTAAAATGTGCGATAAATTGAGGGTGAGAAATCTGTAGTCAAACATTGAAGAGGATGAGAGAATATAAGTCATATTAACATAAATTACAATATGAATAAAATACTGCATCTATGAGGTGGTTCTTTTTGGAGGGGCTTGGCTATCTAAGGAAAACCAACCATATGGAGTGATTATGATGTATCCTAGTGAAGTCCTGGGAGTTTCAAATGTTGCCCTGAGGAACCTTTGAATATTTTGTTATGATACAGTAAATTGGCCATATTAAATAAACATTGAGATGGATGCATCCATAAGCTGGTTCAAAGGGTTAGGTGGATGCATCTACTCTGAAGGAAAACATAGTGGATGCATCCACCTTTGTAAAACAAGAGAAGTGGATGTAACCACTCATTGCAAATAGATGGTGGATGCAACCACTATATTCAAGGGGAGAATGGATGCATCCACCAAAAGCAAAAGGAAACTTGAGTGGATGCAACCATCTGTTTATGCAGGTGGTTGCATCCACAATGTATCTACTTATACAAATGATAGCAGTAGTTAGCAAGCCAATCACGTAAAAAGTTTGCCGCTGTTGCATGTCATTCTCTCCCTCTCCCGCTTCGTCGATGCCAACACGTCTTTACTCTGGGACACTCGGTTTCTCACAGCTAGACATCCCAGACATCCCAGATATCTACTTATACAAATGAAGGCTGTCACGTGTAGACGTCGTCAGCCAATCAGGTTATACAGACAAACATGAAAGGGGTTGACCAGCAAGCGGCGGGGCACAAACAGAATTCAGAACATTAGATTTGCCTGTGAGCCTTTTATTTTCTGGACAATTACATGTGCACACAGTCCATACAATTCAAAAGAGATGCAATTGATGCAAAGTTGATGTGTATTGTACACTTGCTGAATGAAAGTGAGTGACTTGCAAGTGGCGGGATATAAATGAAAAGGATAGAGATTTTGGTCAGTCTTTCAGACACCTCAATGTTCGCTCGGTCGACGCTTGCGCACCGACCAGCTCACATTGACCGCGTGAACTTCAGACTGCCGAAGTGGCCGAAAGGTTGTGTGCCGCTGTTGAATGATCCAATGATGCCCCAAGTCACATGCTAATTTTCGGACATTTTTAGTACTCTAAGTACAATCAGAACAAGTTCTGTTTGTGAATCAAAGCTTTGGCAGTGTCGGTCCGGCAGCTATGCCGAGATGTCCGATGAACTCCGACACTACTTCCGACGATGTTTTGTTGCAAGCTTGCTTCATGCTACTTTTTCTGCTTACTTACTTCTGTGCAGGCCGACTGTTGTCACACATGGATATGTATGCACTACTTAATTGCATACATTCCCTGTATCTAGGCCTGCACCCACAATCTGGAATGGCAGGGAACATGAAGGCTCTAGGGCTGCACAGGACGGCTCGATGGGTATCCTGACCCGTCCCGTTGGGTTCTTGGACTGTACTTTTAACGGCTGTTCCCGTCAAGAACACGCCGAACTTCGTTGGTTGCCGAAGTGCCGAATCGGTATTTTGGGTCACGGGTCACAACCCGTGCCGAATTGAACGAAATTGCGCAGTATAGGTAGCGTAGCAGGTATACAGCACAGGAAATGGAATCTAAGTTCCACAGAACTGATGAGTGTGAAGGGGGATATATTCGGTTCGAACTTAAGTTGAGCTAATAAATTAGCTGACAAGACGATATTGTGCCCCGAGCGAGACAACCGAACAGATCCTATTGTTCCTGCGGTGGGGGAGTTAGCTGACGGAGAGAGAAAGACAGGCTTGAAACAGGCAGAGCGCAAGGAAGGGGGAACGCAGCTGGGAGAATGAGATGACGTGGGACGGCGGAAGAGAGCGAGGGAAGCCATAGACGTGCCCCGATTCTAAATGTCCTGGCCCCTCTCGGTATCGTTTCACTTCTTATATTCGACGATGAAATGAGGAAACAAAAGTTTGCCTTTGAACGAAGCGGCGTCGAACTCGCAATTCCGTCGGGAATGAATCTCCGGAAACTGTCGAAGACATTGAACAAAGTACTTAATCGCCTTGCGATTCGTGGGGCCGTGATAGTTCTGCAGTGTGTCGTTGGCTTGTTTGCTATCGCAAACGCTGTACATTGTGCGCATATTCTAAATCGGCCCCAGGTATTTCTTTTCTTTTCGGACCTCCTTGGTCGCTTCTCAGAGGCGCGCTTTGCATATAGTCGCCGTAGCATCCAAGTCATTAACATTCCAAAATCTAAAGTCTATACCCAATGTTGCCCTAAAAACCTCGCCAAGCGGATTATCTCGTCCGCACACTCCCCCGTACGAGCCTCTCGTATGGCCCTGGCCATCCTCAGCGCGTTCGCTTTCAAGGCCTCTCCTCTCTTACCACGCGCAGTATCAAATACCTCTCGAAACTCCTTCGTTGCGTCCTCTACTGTTCCGGTAATTGTAGGACCACCCCGGAGGGACGGTGCCAGTTGCGGGCCCGTGCGAATCTGGGATGGTGCCATGAGATTATATGGTCGTGGCCATGCCATTATCAGCGCGAAAGGTGTGCCTACCTGGAAGAGCTCTATTGCGACGGGGTTCTGCCCTGTCGACAGAAACGCCGCATTGACGGGCTGTTCGGCGCCTGAAGGCCATACGATGAGCGGGATTCCGCGAGTGAGCGACTCGGTCACGGAACTAGCAAAGCGCAAGTAATAAATTAGATAACATGCTCGTAGAACACCGTAAACTCACTTGAAGCCGCCGTGCGTGAAGAACCAGCCGAGGGCGCGGTGTTGGAGGATCGCCTGCTGCTCCACCCAAAAGTCGCAGACAAGTCCCCTGCCACTTGCGTTCACACGCTCCGTGAGGTCTTTGGGGAGAGACGCCATCTTGCCCCCGAGCGCAAAGATAAAGGGGAAGGGCTTTTCGAGTGCCAGGAGCGTGTTCACAAGCGCTTCGATAAGCTGTGGCGTTGCGATTGGGAAGAAAAAGCGACCTGCGGAGCGATCTCGGCGTCAGTGATATTAATACCACACAGAACATGAACTGCATCGATCGACACGTACCCGAAAGAGATGTAGAGAACAGACTGGGGCCCATATTTGCTCGCCGCGTCTTCCAAAAACGCTCTGACGCGTTCGTTGCTCGGTGCGATGCGTGCACCGTCGGCGTACGCCAGTTCGTGCGTCTGCAAGCCAACAGTAAAAAGTTCCTGCCCGCGTTTCTTGTAATATTCCCTGCAGTACGGCACCCCGACAGGTTCGAAGTACGTTCCGGAGGGAATTATATAGCCGTCCACGAGCTTGGCTAGCCTCTGCGCCGAGCCGAGGAGAACGCCGAAGATATCCGCTGGGCCAGAGGCGTACGCGACGCGCTCGTGGTCGTACATGTCCGGGGCGCCAGGGTGTTTGACGATGATGCCGGTGAGCTTGTCGTCGCCGTTCCAGGCAGCGCCGACCTGTCATGCCAACCACTCAGCCCAAGTAATGAAGATCTTCTTTGTTACGAAGACGCACTTGCTGCAAGATCTCGTCCATGGTTCGCCCACCACGCCTCGTCTCATCTGCGTATATCTTCTGCGTCGTAGCGTCATGATCATATTCGTTGAAGTGTGCTATCATCGACACCGCCGCACAGCAGAACCACAAGAGCGTCTTGCAGTCCGGACCCATGATCTGCTTAGTAGGCCTCGATCACTAGGCCCGCCGCAAGCAAAGTCGAACTGTGCGACGATCAGAAAAATGAACACAGGGCAGGAGGGTATTCAAGCCAGGACATGGGGGCCGAAACGTACGTGAATGGCATGGGGGTTGGGCCATCCCTCGCTTCCTTGATCCAGTTGAGGGATGAGTGAGAGCCATCCCTCAGAGAGTTGTGCAAGCGCTATGTTGAGTACAGTGGGCCCAAACGGGACGCTACAAGGCGATGCAATCTATTAGCATTAATGGATACGCAGAAGCCAAAGACGAACTCGTTTTCCCCTACCCCAAGATTCGAAGTCTCGTTTTGTCGTACGTACACGTCGATAGCTCTTTCTCCATCTGCGCAACTGATCGTCATAGTAGCCATGCTTGTAGCAATCTGTTATCGGACTTGAAGCGTTATCACTCACCCATTATTCTGTGCTGGATTATGTCATGACAAGATTGGGATCCTTGTTGAGCAGCTGAACTGCGAGAATGGCTGTAGCTGACGGTGTGCCCCCAGGCAGGAGGGAGCATGGTAGCGATATGGTGGGTCGCCATGTCGAGCGTCGTTCGATGAATGAGCGATTGAGAAGCGAAGGGAGGAGCGAGTATTGTCGGACCTCGTACGATACCAGCCTCTTTAAGCACGAAACGGATGCCGTTAGCAGAAACTCGAGGCACCCAGGCTGTCGTGTCTTGCCCGGATCACCGTTCTGTTCCAGTCGGGGCCCACACGAGATACAGGCTGAAGAAATGAGACAGAGCAAGCAGTTCGGGGGGATATTCGAGTTGCAGGCTTTGTAGGAATGCAACACCACTAGTGCGACGTCGGCGCGGCCCGACGCAGCCGCCTCGTCGCTATCTGATTTTCAACAGAGAAATTTTACAAGCGGTGATCCGCATCATAGCGGGTTTGCTGGCAGGTCAGTCAGCAAGCTGGCCATTCGTCAGGTAATACGTGTCAGCAATTTTTACATAAACAATTACATTCCTCAGCGAAGAAAAGCGGCTTGTCATTTGAAGCCTGTAAGCCCATCGCTGCTTCAGTCAAACCGCCAAAATACGCAGAGAAGATTCATAAGACCAGGTGATAGGCCCGGACAACTCAAAAATGTCGTCTTAGTAAGCCTTAGATCCGTTTGCCCCCCCGTTAGCCCCGTTTCAGCACGACGTACTGCCTCCAGCCCGCTCCGAATGTGAGCGAATACACGCCTGCTGCCTCCGTCTTCGCGGACGCGCTCCCCCCCATTCATGCGGGCTCTTACCCGCTCGCCACGTACCCACAGCCGTATCCATACCCGCCGTCATTCTCCCTGCAGCAATTTCGTCCGCAGCTGCCGCCGCCGCCCGCGATGCACCCTCAGTATGCACCGGCGGGCCGATACTCCTACCCGCACGTCTCCCGGACTCGCAGGGACGCGCAGCGCGGTCGCTCTGCTTGCGTCCCACCCCCCCTCATCCTCGCAACACCACGGCGCCCATGACGCGTAGCACGAGCAACCCTCTGTGTATGAAACCAGCACATCACCCGCACCAGCGCGCGCGTTCTACGCCCCGTGGGAGCCGCTGCCGCCGTCGCACGCGGCCAAGTCGGTCGAAGCGCGCCGCAGAGAATGGAAGGGCAGAGTCCGCACCACTAACAGAGAACATGCAACAAAGAGAACGACACGGCGACCGACGGTGCCAAGCCCCTCGAGCGCCAGCCCTACGGGACCCGCGGCAGCAGCCGGGATGATTTTTCATCGAGGCTGCTGCAGGTCGAGGTGCGAGCCAGACAGTACACCAACGAGAACGCATCGGACAGCGCCGCGACAGAGATCAGGGGAAATCCGTCTCCCGATTTCAATCCCAACACCACGTGTCCACGGCGTCCCAGAAGGGTTGTACAAACCCGGAATATAATACCTTTCTCGCGGCAGGTTCGAATTCGTCGCGCGGTTCGGGCGATCGAGTCGTCCGGCGTCCGACCAGCGGCAAAGCAATCGATCTACTAAGGGAATGAACCAAAGAAAAGGAGATCGTGTCCTGCCAGACAACCGAACCGGACGGGTTGTACTGTTCCTGCAGAGGAGCGTTAGCTAACGAGTTTTTGAAAGGCAGGAGGGAAGGCAGAGAGGCAGAGAGGAGGAAACAGAGGCCGAGGACGGGACGGAAGAGAGCGGAGGACTTGAAATGAGAGGGAACCGAGAAGAAGGGAAGGGGAGAACACCCGAGTCTGCGTCCTGATGAAAAACAAACTAACCTTGTATCTCCCGCTCCGATGGCACGCAGCCGGCCCATACGGTCGTGGTTGGCCTCCAGTCGCTGTTTGGATCCGCGGCCAATCTGCGGGGGAAGAGAAGGGGAGCGAGGGAGCGAGGGACGGACGGATGGGTGGGTGCCACCGCCGTGCATGCGCGCACTCAATCCGTGGGGGTAATGCTAGCATGGCGTGCACGCGCAAAACGGAGCCTCAGCTAGGCGCTTATCTGAGTCCACGAGGGCTTCGGCATCGCCAGGGTGCCGTGTCGGGCAGTCTGTAAGTGAACGCCATAGCGTGAAAGCAGACGCAGCGCAGGCAGGAGACGTATTCGACGCACCTCGGGCTCTCTCTCGCCGACATGGATGCGAGGCGGCAACTCGAGGCAGGCTTCAAGGCTGAAGGCTTGAAGGCGGCGCACGCGGGCGCAGCTTGGGAATGATGGATGGGCCGAGCATCATGGAGAAGGAGAAAATGTGCAGTCCGAGGAGGGAGTGCTGCGAGAGATCGGCACACAGCCACATCAATATCCCGTAATCGGCTTCGGCTCCGAAATCCGACGCTGGTTTTCTCTTCCTGCCACCATCCTCTAGACTTCGGGTCCCAAGCTCCACCTCGCGCAGTATGAGCCGCGCAGCCACTAGAGACACCAACAAGATCAAAGATGCGAACAATTAAGAGGCAAACTCGGGTACCGACTGGGCCGCGAAGTCGTGCAAAAGTCGCGTGTTTTAGTGGGCCCGCCAAATGGAGGGCGCGGATTTCGCAGAAAGTGTCCAAAAGTGCCCAAAATTCTCCGGAAGTTTCTTGTCTGAGGATGGATTATTTTGGATTCTCTATCAATACGTCTAGACATGTTTTTCAGGGTAATAAAAACATGATTTGCACAATGGAGAGCGGAGACAATATAAACCTATGCTGCCATGTTAAATCGAGCCATCCCGCCCCAGAATTGAACGATTTGGCTTGAGATCACCCAATTGGGGCGCGCGATGTGCAATACCATCACTTCCATTCATTGTTGAAGCCATTAATAAATTCTCATACACCTCTGCTCATGGGCGAACGATCTCGTATTAATTGCAACGACCTGTGACGCGGGCCTCGTCCACTGCATGGAAAATCACAGCCTCGTTGCTTCTGATCAATTTATTGTTCTACTTCAATCCAACACCCAGTATGAAACAATGAAATCTTTCAAAAAGTATGTGACCCAAGTGCATAAAAACTGTGTCCTAGGATTGTGATCCCGCCTAGTCAATGAAATTCATGGCAAAGTGCATGAAATCTTATAAAAAGTATGTGAAAGTCTGTGATTTGGAGTTTGAATTTCACTTACAAGACGCGCCGCCGCTTCGCTCTGGCACGAGAGTGAAATGAATTGAATTGCACACTACATTAATAACAAAGGATATGGTTTGCCGCTACAGAGGATGATGCAGGCAACGATAATGTTTTTGAACAGTTTATTGAGGAAGAAATTGAGAGAGTTAACTTGAAAGCCGAGTGCGGAGGAGTAGCCATCGCGAGTGTAAGTGCGGGGCAAGGAAACAGTGACCATGCATGGTTGGACAAAGAAGGGGTGGAATCCGAGATGTAAAATGGAAACCGCTTCCAATGCACGTGCGGAAAAATTAGACGTCAATAGCCGAGAAGTGGGCATTTGATTAAGCAGAAACATTTCAAGAATCCAGAGGACATGTTGCGATGAAAACAAACCAGAGTAGACTAGAGTGTTCGGGGCCGGATTTGAGGAATCCTGAGTAAAGCTGTCCAGTGGCGACGGAAATTGCTGTGGAAACAAATCTTGTACAATTTTGACAGTACTTGAGATGTTGAGGAAGTTGAAGCAGGTTTTGGTGGTGAACAAAATACAGTGTATGAAGCTAATGCAGGAACGGTTGAAGCCAGGTAAGAAAGGGCAAGATGATTGATTAACACCAGTCAAGAAGGCTAGAATTGGGTGAGTAAGGTGAAAGTAAAATCAAAGTGAGAGGAGATGAATACAGTAACGGGGAAGGGGTGAGGAGGCTTGTATTTTATCCAGGCCACGGTGATACGGCCGGAGTGAGAAAAATTGAAGGATACGTGGACTCTCGGCCGTATGATTATGATCATGCTGCGTCGTGGGCAGCGGTGACTGCGATTCGCTGCGTCCTGTCAAGAAAAAGCTGTGTGTGGGTCAGCTGTTCGGCTGCAAATGAAAAGGCTGTGTTGAATAGCACAGAAAGTTGAGGACAAATGGGGTTAAGGCAAGAGAAAGAGCAGAGAAGACCCAAAAAGAGGACGAAAATATGGAGAAATCGCACAGGTTTCGTAGGATTTCGTTAAAGAACGGTTAATGCGAGGGTGTGAAAGTCATTAGCTTCGACACCCACAGTGCACCTGCGGCCGCACTGGCGGGTTGTGCAGCGTCGCGTCTTGGTTGGGCACTAGCAAGGGGAAGAGCGGTCAGCGCCTCAATTTCACGAAAATACGAGTGGGGGAAGGAGGAGGAGGGAAACGGGTAGGGTGAAGACAAAGGGAAGGACGAAGGAGCAAGGAGCAAAGAGCAAGGAAAAGGAGTGCGCACACTGCCTCAAAAACACCTTCATCTCGCCCTTGCCCCGTCCGCCCTTACTTATCACGCTCCCTCCTCCCCCACCCACACCGCCCCCCGCACTGCCGCCCGCGCCCTGCACCGGCAGCTTGCCGCGCCGGTCGCACACGAACACGTCCGCGCCGGCGCGCACGGCGAGCTCGAGGAGGCGCGGCTTCGTGGAGCTGCGCGGAGATTCGTGTCAGTTATTGTGTTGCTAGAAAGCGAAGGGAGAGGAGGGGCAGGGAAGAGGAAGATGTAGGCGTCGACAAGAGGACAGAGGAAAGTACATAGAAAGCAGCAGTGAAAAAAAAAAACGCACCAATGCCCTCCCACTCGCATCGTCCAAATAATCCGGATCCAAATGCTTCGCCCTCGGCGATCTCAGTAGCGCCAGCAGCGCGGGCGGAGGTATGACGCAGTCACGCGCGGTGCGCCCCGACGCGTCACGGAGCGTGTCGTCTACGCTGTCCTGCTCGAGGAGGTTGACGATGTCCGCGCGCCAAAGGGAGACGGCGAGGTGCAGGGGCGTGGTGACCGGGTGGGTGGGCGCCGTTGGGCGAGATGGCGTGGTGCGAGAGGAGAAGGGTGACTGTTTCGACTGGGGGAAGAGGAGTTGTTAGTACGATACGGATGAGGATTGGATTATTAGAGTAGAGATTGGGATTAGGGATGAGATTGAGATGGTTAGAGGGACCGAGCAGCACACGAAGCAAAGAAGGAAAGAGAGAACGGAATAAAGGAGCGAAGCATCTGGCAGTCCACCAGACCTCCCGTGTGCCTCAAGATGTGTTGTCGGATGGCGTCCGAAGCCTCGCAATACTATGCTTACCCCGTTTCTATCCTATTGTTTATCATCGCCATACATACATATTTTCTTACATTATATTTCACATTCCCCCCGTCTCATTGACTATCAAACATACTTTATATTTCATATTCCTGTTCACATAGTTACGTGCATGTATATAACTGCAGGTGCTGGGTGATATGCCTTACCTTTTTCCTCCCTAACAAAAGGTTATGGGCCTCGACAGCGCCTACTGATTCATTGACTACCCTCTAAACTCACTCTCATCATCTCCTCATACTTCATCGACCTCGACTCGGTCGTTTCGACGTTAAACTGACCCTGACCTTGACCTGACCTGACCAACCTGACCTTGACCTTGATCTCAACTCAACTCAACTTTGACCTGACCAACATGACCATGACTGACACCTCGACCATACTCCGACGACCGTAAGATCCTACTTACCGACAAACCGGGCTCTCGATCCGTGGGAGTTCCGTATGCGGTCGGACGCTCGTGCAAAGAAATTGTTGGTTACAAGTTTGGGAGACGACCTTGAAACCAACGACTGGACAGAGTAGCAAAACCTGGAAGGCTTGGAAGGCCCGACAGGACGCTGGTGTTGCCCTACTTATCAAGGGCCTGGATGACAGCCAGATCGTGCATGTGCGCGGTGTGGAGGATGATCCTTATGGAATGTGGGAGAAGCTACGAAGGATGCATGAACCTGTGGGCATTAGTGATGCCATAGGGTTGTGGATGGAGTTTTTCTCGATGAAATATGACGGATCGGTGCCGATGAAGACATTTTTGGGTCGTTTTACCGGCGTCACGGAACGGCTCAAGGGGTTTTATGAAATCGACGGCTCCGACGACCAGACGATGGCGCGCATGATCTCAGCGCTGCCTGCCGATTACTCCGGGTCCGGTAGGCGGGATGGTCAAGGTTCGTTTTTGACATTTTGACATTTGATATCGTGATCAGGATCCGGGATACCCGAAAAGATGCTGAACCAATTCACGATTCTGTGCGAAAGACACTGCACGAAAACCCAGAATATGTACGCCGGGACGTGTCCACGTGCTACTATTATTCGCTAACTGACTTATCAAAGATAACAATTTGTTTTAGAACCGGTCCATCGAGTGAATTGAAAAAATCTTCCCACGGAAAGTGATCTATTTGATGTTCAGCCGCTAACTATTTTTCTCGTATCTGTTATACCCTCTCCAAATGACTTAAAGCTTAATAAGCATGTATTGATCTTCAAATAACTCTAAAACAGCAAACACCGTACATATTTTCGCTGTCATCAAGTGCTACGCCTCGTTTTCGGAGGCTTCATGAGAAGGTTCGTCACAATCAAAACCATCACAAGAGAGACGAAGATTGTAACAACGGTTGCCGCACTCATGCTTCTTGAGGAAACCAGTTATGCCAGATTTTCCATGGTCACCGACACCGCTCAAGCTGCGAAGATTAAACTTGAGTTGTAGGCCAAACGAAGGGCAATGAAACATACCCATTGAGTGTGCGAGTCATAATATCGAACAAGACCTGAACTCCTTCCCCATTCTCATTGACAACCCTAGCAGCTGAAAAGCAGGTTAGCACAAAATGCAAGCCAAGTTAATCATAACATACTTTGAAGATCAGCAGGGACAGTTGATTCCTGGCTGAATAAATACACGTAGTGAGCAAATGCATTCAAAGTGCTGCCAAGTTTATTCTGGTGCCAGGCCGGGTATTCATTTGTTCCACTCCAGTGCTTGACTGGACTGGAGCACCGTGGTTCGAACAGCCAGATGACATAACCTTGAGCAGATCCATCCAATTGTGCTGCTTCATATTGCTCCATAGAAAATCCCGAAGCAATGGAGGGTCCCGAGCCGTTTGGAATTAGCTCAGCACCAAGTTTGAATTCCGTGACTTTGATTCCTGAAGGTGACAGTCGTTAGTAAACTGCAAATTGACGGGGATCGTAAGATGATACCATTTTCAATATCAACAGTCTGCCTTTTCGCTTCGCCAATGAATCGTTCGAGGATATAACCAGCCCTTGCTCAGCCGAGCACCTTCTTTTGTAATCTGGTCGTAATTATCCTGAATTTCAACTAGTCCTTCCCCAGTACCAATGTTGAAGAACCGTTTTGCAACCCAAGGGAGTCCGTCATGAATGACCTACTCTTACAATCAGACCAGGGTTTTGAAGAATGAGGTATAAGCACCTTGTGAACCATCTTGGTTTTGCCTTGATCAAATGCAGCATCTTGGAGGAGGCAAATGGAGGGGCACAAATTTCATCATCGAGGTTTGGCCAAGCAATTGTGACGGCGCCGTTTGTGGCGATGGATACAGAGGCAAAGAGGAAAGGAACTTTTGAGAACCCCGGCAGGTCACCAAACTCGGAGCGAAGTGGAACCGGCGCGGAAATCTGGGCTAGTTGGATTTAGCATTCATGATCTATATGACCAATTAAAAACTTACTTCGTGATCGCTTCAAAGAGCCAAGGTCAGGTGTCATAGGCCGTGATGACTGACTCGACTTCCGCTTGCGATTCTCCTTTTCGGTGTGGACAAAATAAGGTGCAAGCACACCGGTTGAATCCTCGAACTGAAAACAAGGTGAATTCTGGATCGGGATGTGCTGCGGTAGAACCATTTACATCTTTGACGGAATAAAACCTTCAAGATACACAGCAGGAGATGGCAATCGAAGTGTTGGCGGGCCTTGGAGGATCTTCTTCGTGTTATTTCCGTGAATGCGATCATGAGCATCGAAGAACTGCCCCAGGGTACCAAGATCGGTGTTCGGCTGACACGCAACATTGCCGAGCAGACGGAGTGAGATGTGTTCCCTTGATAAACCATTGGAAAGTACAAGAAGCGAAATAGACTGAAATGAAAGACTCACGCGGCAAGGTTAGGTGGCAAGAGCCACAATTATTTCAACTCTGCTTACCAACTTCACATGTGTGTCCGATTTTCTTTTGTGATTGCTGCCATTCTAACTGTTGTTCAAGTGATCTCTTCAACTGGCTGTGATCAAAAATCATCCAATTGACTCTGGACAACTTTCTTGATTATTGGAACAACCACAAGATTCGCACCCAGCATAACGAACTCTTGCCATCCGGGTTCTCTCCCAATTATATCTGTGATTTCCCTGAGAAATTTGGTCTCACTCATTTCGGAGTGGCTGCTCCCCAGCCTTTCATTGATGCTCTCCGGCAGAATATTCCGAAAACGCGGAAGGAATGTTATAGATGGGTCCCGGACGAGTTTGATGCCAAGGCATCCGAGGTCTATGCGCAGATAGGCGAGCCAAAGTTGGTTTTGACGAATGGTTGGACCATGTTTTGCCAGATGCTCCCACATTTCAATTGATATTTCATGTCTACTGCTCAATACACTGTCGCTACCGTGCTACCTACTTCAGTCGAAGAACCCAAACATGAATTGGTTCAGCCAAGAGGTGATCATCCGTAAAATTTCCTACACAGGGTCGGAAAAGTGAATTAAGACTGTCTGACCCCTCCCTCCCTCTTAGCCGAGCACAGCCACACCCAAATCGAGTAATTTCACCCATGCCGTGTTTGGTTCGGACAAAGTGATGGCTGATCTGAGTTTGCACCCAGGGATATTTACATGCTTTGCATGAGTGACGCTTGTCTCCGTATCACATCAGCCTCTCGTGCTAACTGATCACTTGGCCAAAAAGCGTGGCAGGTGCATGTAAATATATGTATTTTAACAACGTTTTTTTTTCCTTCTAAAACACATTTTTGAGGCATTCCAAAAACCTTTCCAAAAAGTGAAATAAGGGATCCGAGACCCTCCCTCCCTCCTGAGGCTGTGTCTCGGGATCTTCCGGTGATCACCTCTTGGGTTCAGCATCTTTTCGGGTATCCCGGAACACTGATCACAATATCAAATGTCAAAATGTCAAAAACGAACCTTGACCATCCCGCCCACCGTACTCCGGGCTCATTCGTACCCTCAACGATACACTGCCTTCACGCATGACACTCGACTACGTGCAGAGGAAAATTTTGGTTGAAGATGGAACCGGTTCGTGCCGAGAAGGGGAAGAGTGGTGACACTTCGGGTGCCTTGGAGCAAGGATCTTCCATTGCCTTGGCTGCGAACTCGGACGTGACTTGCGAGAACTGTGGAGGTGGAGGGCATACAAAGGCACGGTGCTGGCATAAGGGCGGTGATCTTGAGGGCCAGTATCCGGACTGGTGGAAAGGGAAGCACATCCCCAAGACCCAAATGGCCTATGACAAGGCTGTGGTTCTCTGAATCATTTTCGTGCGGACAAGGTTTATTTTTTTCACCATTATTTCTGATTGCCATTGTCCCCGTCAATCTATTCATGGCTGCGACTCTTACTGCGTCTTCGTTCGCGTGGGAGTGTTGTCGGATGGCGTCCGAAGCCTCGCAATACTATACTTACCCCGTTTCCATCCTATTGTTTCATCGCCATACATACATATTTCTTACATTATATATCACATCCCCTCGTCTCATTGACTATCAAACATACTTTATATTTCATATTCCTGTTCACATAGTTACGTGCATGTATATAAACTGCAGGTGCTGGGTGAATATACCTTACCTTTCCCCTCCCGGACAAAAAGATGGCATGCACCCGGTGGAACGCATGCACCATCACGCAAGACCATTGCTGCTCGAGGTATTCTTGCTAGAAAGGTACTGTTCGTCCGCGAAGGTGACGTATTCGCAGTCGAGTCCTTTCTGGATACCCCTCTTGCACGGCGTTGACAAGTCTTCTTCTGCTATGCACTGAAAAGAAAGAAAAACGGAGCTTAGAACTGGAGTGTATGGTACCAAATTGAAATCCTTCCCTTAATCTTCTGGCGTCGACAGTTACGACAGGCGATATAACCTCTCTTGTTTGGTTGGGCGGGAGAGCTGGACATTGTGAGTATGTCTTCGGACTGTGTCGACTCTTTCCTTTATAGTTCGCCGTCTTGATTTTCAGACACGGCACTGATGAATTGTCACTTCAGAATGTTCGTGCGGCATTGTCTCCGTTCACCCTGGGTTGAAGTTCAGAGTCCTCAGACCAAGGTTTGACATCCAGCACACCGGGCACTCTCGGGTGAGTCGCGATGCTGAACGTCAGGAGCGGTGGTTACGCCGGTATGATATCTGAATCAGTGGTATGTGGAGTACGACCGGCAGTGTATTATAGAGTTGGGACCGCATGCAAAAAGATTCGCAGAATGAACTTTGAGGAGCGGTGCACGGTCATTTCCAGAAACCGGATGCTACGGCCGCAGCGAGTCCTCCGCAGCATCTTTGACTCAAAAGATGCTGCAGATCCAAAGCTTACGGTTGACTGGAAACATTCCATGAGAACCGCCTCGCTACCATGATACTCATCAAGGAAAAGTTTTAGCCTCGATTTACTACAACTTCCTCGGCGCTTCTATGTGCGGCTCAGTTCCTCATTGATATCGTGTGATGGATGGCCATCATTCGGTCTTCTGCGGGGTCGTGTTGTTTGGCTCCGAATGTGCGTTTGATTGGCCTCACAGGTCCCGGACGAAGTGGCGCGGCATGCCCAAGAATATCAGTAATTACAGCATGATTGCTGCTAGACTCTGTCTGATCTTCTACTGTTCGATTTCCTTCAATTTGTATGGTCACAGGTCACAAGCACAAAAATCTACGAAATATTTCGTAGGTCACAGGGTCACAAGGGCTCAATACGAAAGGTTCTCACCAATTTAACACCAAAAACTCGCTCCGGGCGACCCTGCGGGGCAGTGTTATATAAAACATTTCATAAGTCACACAGGTCGCAAGCCCGCATACGAAAGGTTCATCTCGTATTTGATGTCACACGCCAAAATGCCGTACGAATTGAACGAAATGGAACAGTAAATACAGCCCACCCTGGCGCAAGTTTCAAGCCTCCCAAGGTTAGCCCTAGACGATGGAACGATGGAAAATTGTGTTGGAATGGGCGCCTGGGAGTTACCATCATGTTGACGAGCCGTTGTGGCGCCCTATGCTGTTATGAGCAGTGTCAATTCTGTCGTTGAAATACTCTCCTTGATCCATTCAGCCGACTGAATAACTCCCGTTTTTTCCCGACCCAATAAAATTGACTATTGGACCGCCTCGTCCGTGGAACGCGAGGGGCAGCTGTAGTCCTGAATTCGCGTTCATTGGTTATCACTGGTGAGCAATCCTGGGGCTCCCTCCATCTCGTTTGAGGCTATGTATCTATCTAACTCAATCAGGATGTTTCAGAGACAATACAGCTCACAACTACATCCACGAGCCCACGATGACAATTTCTAGTACCATCTTTCATCATCTCCAGATTTATTCCAATTGCCGTCTGTCATGGATAGTCACAAATATCGCACTCGACACGAAGTTGTTGTATTATCGTCAAGTCGGAGACGCTACCTTTCCGTGCGGTCTTAAGTGTCGCCCACAAAGGTGATATGGCCTTCTCGGTACCAAAATTGGCTTGAATTTGAAGCATTTCTGGACGCATCACAGGTAATAACACATACCAATATTTTTTCTTTTCCCCACGTCGTCTTGATTGCCCGTTTATCGCTTGTTCGCCTGCGATGCAGTTGTCACAAGCTGTACGTATATAGATAGATAGGCCCTTGAACTCCTCTTGAAAGAGTCAAAGACACACACACTTGTGAAGAAAGTGACATCCCGAATATTCCAATGCAACTTTTCTCATCAGGTAGTCTCTTGTAGACAGACACTATAACAATTTTGTACTCACAAGCTCGCATGTTATACAGTGGCGGCAAGATCATTTGTCTTTCCTTTTTCGGAAATTCCCATCAATTTTCGCTCTGTGCCCGTCCTTATGAGCCGTAGACCTATAGAAAATGGGGTGCATTGATTATATATTTATATAAAGTGTGACTGATGCAGAGGCTCAGTTATAAAAAAATAATTCTTTATCATTGAGACATGATTACAAACAAACAACCAGCATAAAGTAATAGTGTTACGTGGAAATGAAACCATTGTTTCGGAGTCTGAAAGTGATTCCAACAACCATATAGGTTACTTCTCTCACCTGCAGATCTCCAGCACCGGCTGGTTGGGAAAAAGCATCAGAATTGATAGGAATTTCCTAAAAAGACAAATGATCTTGCCGCCACTGTAGTCTGTTGACTAATATGGGCTTGCGCAATCGGTGATAAGCTTATCACAGAACTTTGCGGTTGCAAGAACACTGTTTGCGGTGTGATTTTGGCAGATATTCAGGGTCTGACTACCTATTGGATGGTAAAAGAAATCGACTTGTGATGTCTGTTCAATGCAAGAACAGAAAGTCTTGTAGCAGGATTTCCACGGTATTGAAATATTGTGATATAAAAAAGAAAGACACTCATTCTGAACAAACAGAGCTGTTAAAAACATAATTCCAAACAATTTGGCTTCAAATTTTCATGAAGGGTGACTCCAGCAGAGGCGGAAAGAGACCGAGAATTCGAACTCCGATGATCCCATAATGACTTCATTGCCAATCATGTGCATGCCCCACGTGTCTAAGTGTGTCCATGTTGGGGTGGTGATTTATGATCTGGCTCGCAGGTCAACCTACAACGAGCACAATTCTGCTGCTCTATATTGTCATCAATATCAATTTCTACACAGTGTCCCAGCTCGTTCCTCGACATCCTCTCGCATTTCTCTAGCAGTGTGTATAGCATCCTGAATCATGGAACAACTTGGGATCAGGATTGTCACTGTTTGGCTGTTGTTCGGCCCACCGAGCAGCTGTGTCCTTCGACATGAAGGACATAGTGAACTGGATGAGTTTTTCCTCCAAGACAAGCCTGTCCACCATGAAGGCCTCCAGAACCAGTTGGAGGTAGGTAAGGACGGAGTGGAGGAACATTCATCCCTGCGTCCGGTCACCATTGAAAATGGCTGGAGGGTTTGGTCGAAGGACCATTTTTGCGGCTGGGTGGAGGGCCAAGAAGTCTAGACCTGGGGCTGGAGCCAGAGCAGCAGGGGCGGGGGCAGACAGCAGATTTTGGTTGTTGAGCAATAGCTCGAGTGCGTGCTGGATGCTTGCAAGGGAGCCTTTGATGGGTGGTTAGCCAGTCCATGGTGTCAGAAGCCAGATCTGGAGAGCAGGCACCTGGGATTTCAGGTTGCGCACTGGCAGGGGTGGGTGACTGATCCATTGGAATGGAGGAGGGTCGAGATTGGAAGTGGGGGAGGATGGAGAACTGGAGTAGTGGTCTGAGTCCATACCTGCACCAAACTTCCCAATCTTGACCGGTTGATCCCTTAGATCCTTCCTTCTGCTGTAAGGGCAACCTTAAGCTCAGCACAGGGCACGGAAACCAGCAGGGGAACTAAATACAGGAGTGGAAATACCACACACCTAGTGGGGGGATCCAAAGAGAAGAAAGGATGGGGATTCCCATGCTAGGCGAAACTTTATATACTAGTAGGTACTACCCAGTAGCACATGTCCGTAGGTATCGACAATGATCCTGGGCCTGATCACATAACATGTGCCAGTGCGAGCAGACAGAAGGCTGCATTCATTGAATTGGTATTCTGAATGTCTTGGTGAAGTTACGTCCCTTGGACCAGACAGAAGTTCCAGACGGATGGACAAACTTCCAGACAAACAGCTGGACAGATGAACAGATGAAGTGGCCAGATCGATGGTCCCCTGACACCATGGTTCAAACCACATTGGTTTAAACCGTGGTTCAAACCCATGTGGTTTAAACTGTACATCTAGACACCAGTTATATAGGCAAAATAGTCATGGTTGGAACCAACATGACTTAAACCAAGAGCCATTGTAGGATATGATGTGGTTTAAACCAGAACCCTGCTAGGGTATACCAGCCACTTTATGTCATTGAAAGTTTGATGATCCAAGCCAGTTTCACGAGTAATGCCCTATAAAAGTTGTTCTGCCAGCCAAACAGCTTGTGGTGGCATGTACATTTTTGAACTCAATCATGTCAGCTCAGATTCTCTGCTTATGCATCTCCAACAAGGTACCGTATGCCATAGACGTTGTTTGGGATGTGCAACAGCCCCATAGCTTCAGTATTGATGGTAATGTTGTTGCAAGCCATGCTGAGACAGCGACTATGGGACTAGCGGTGAAATAACCACAAACCAAACCTTGTAAATAAATACGTGGTTCAATAATGGAATCGTTCAACTCAAACACTATAATCCTTGTGCAAGTTTGGGGTTCCAATCCAGTATAGATTGTGGCAATTTGAACTCTACTTCTCTTTTGAAAGCAAGACTTTACAGGTCCACAAGGTGTATAGATAAATTGCTCGAAACTGTTCTAGGCACGATCACAGATGGTCAGACAAGATTTTATGCCAACGGTTTTGTGTGATGTGGGTCTGGGTTTGGAGATGGTACTCCAATGTGAAATGCAAGTGATTCTTATGAATTTCCGATTCTTAATAATATCTGTGGTTGCTAATCCTTGTGAGATTATACACTGGTTGTCGAGTCTGATCTGTTTCCTTATATTCCACGCATTTATCCAATATGTTCACGCATAGTTTATAAAGATCCAAACCAACACAGATGGATGAAATGGACAATGATCTGGACCTGGGCATAAGGCAGAGGAATTGATGTCATGGAATACAGTTGTTTTGGTGAACACAAGACGGGACAAGAGGTGATAAGGTGCAAGACCCCACTACCCAGTTTGCATGACTGCAGGAAGATATGGCAAGTGGAATGAAAGCTGGAGGCTGAAGTCCGAAGTCCAGAACATCGGGGATCGGAGATTGAAGGATGGAGGCTGGAGGATTGAAATGGAAGGAAGCCGGACGATCAACCCATAAGGTGGTCTGACGGTTGAACCAGAAGAAGGGAGGCTGGACAGTCGAACCAGAAGGTCAGAGGCAGGAGGACCTAGGACCGAACAAAGGTGAGAATAATGAAATGGAATAGAATCCCGAGAACTCCAGGCAGAGGTCTGGGCTGGAACCAGAGGCTGGAGATATCCGGAACATAATCCAGAAGGCCATGGACAAAAGGATGACCGACAGATGACAACTGGAGGCGAGGCAATGGCGAATAAGAGGAAGAAGTCGAAGCTGGAGGAGGAAGGCCAGAGGGATTTGGCCAGAGAAGGAATCAAGTCACGGAAGTGACTTGCGCACAATGTCTGCCCACTAAATGTTCGAATTTTGAAGCAAGGTACTTGGACAATATACTCTAGCTTATATAGGAGGAAGTTTATTGTATGTATGAATCTGGAGAGAAGTCCAAGGGAAGTAAGATATAACAATAAGTACAAACACATATGATGAGGCAATGATGGGATCAGTGATCGGATCAGATAGGAGCATGTGGGTGAGTAGTGAAAGACAATAACTACGAATTGGTAGTATACAAGTTCGTAAGTCAGTGTGTGTCTCCATCTTTGTCAGTTTGATGTCCATCTTTGTCAATTTGATGTCCATCTTTGTCAGTCTGGATAGCCGAGCTTCACTCTTCGTCAGTCGATGGAGCTGATGGTGCAACCTCGTCAATCGAGGTTCAAACTTGTCAGTCTGGATCTCTTGGTGGAGATCATCCTAATTTGGTAGGTGCCGTGGATCCGTGTAATTCCGCTGCTTGCTTCTTTGCTTCCACACCGCTGCCCCACAATGAGCACATTGGGCATCGGACAGATTGTATGGGTAAGCTTATGTCCTCCTCTAGCCTGACAGGTTCTGTCAATCTTCCTCCCCCAGCTGTCTTTCAAATATACGGCACAAGCGCATATGGGCTGCACAGCAACTTTGTTCCCCGCCGTGCCAACTGCCCCCATCCCACCTGCTGGCGCACAGGATCTGCTGCAGGTGTGTGATGCTTCCCTTCGTTCTGTTGCGGTATATTTTGACTGTGGATTAGCTACAACTCAGAGCAAAGCCTTGCTCAGAGCCCATTGTGCCAGTTGTCATGAATCACCTGGGTTCTACTTTTTCGCGCAACACGTCCGTATGGATACAGACACGTCTTAGCAACACGGGACTCTCATAATGCCACCACGTGACCTTCTCACGGTTGAAACCCGGCCTCGGATTCTAAAAGCCGCAGACTCGGGGAGTCTGCACCATGGGATACAGAAGACGTTAGGGACTAGGAACCCGTACAGAGGGATCTAGTCCCCGGACGCACCACAGATGACAGAGAAGTGTACACAAAGTACAGGAGTGGTTGCAAACCCGATCGGGGTTTGAACCACTGGATACGATGACACTCAGGACTAGGAAACCCGAACGTCGGGTCTCCTAGGTCCACCGACACCACGGAAACCAACATAAAGGAGTCCAGGAGTATCAGCATTAATGCTCCTTAATGCTACGATACAGGAACTGATCGCGATTGACCGCAATCACTTTAATTTACTAGAAGCCTATATAAGCACGGTAGAATCTCCATGTACAGTAGATTCTACCTCGTCTAATCTCAGGCTTCTACCTTGGCTTGACATAGGCATTGTCTCCACCCTGCCCCGCTTCTGCCGCATCGTACTACGGGTTGTATCCATGCCTCGGGTTGTATACCTGGGTGGATATCACACCCTCTTCGACTCGTTCCGGGTTCCACCTCGCATCCCGACCTACGACATACAGCCTCCTAGGGAGGATGCCGTACGACTGGTCCTACTGCTCGGGGAACACACAAGCTATTAGCGTCTATCGGGTTTATCTTAGTTGGGGTTCTCGTCGGGTTACTCGTTGTTTAGCCGACCCAGAGGCCGTTGCTGACAGAAGGTAGAATCTCTTCTGCCAGCCCCGACAAACCAATCTACGCTTGAAACGAGAAGATGGCTCCCACGAATATTATGGTTGCTGGAAGCATGACTGGCCAGGGTGCTGGAGAGTGGGTTGGAAACCTACTCTGGTGGGGGGGGCGTACTCGTGGGAATCGCTGCGCTGTGTGTCACCCTAGTATGGGCAACCCACAAGGGATGAGTCACTCATCCCTTGGGTGGACACAGGCGGGTTCCAAGGCGTGAGCCTTGCAACCCCTGGGTGGAGAAGATCTGGTGAATGACGGGATGTGTTGGAACCTGGTTGATGAAGATTTCGGTTCCACAGGCGGAACCGAGCCAAGAGGCAGAAAGAAGGAGAACTTGCACCAACCCCGAGGGACAAAGCGGCTCCTCGACATACAGAGAAGCCATGCCCAGACAGGGACGCCAGAACGAGACCCAGCCTCATGGAGGCTCAGCGCCTAGGCATGGGCGCCAACGCGGAGCCGGATTCCAGAGGGATCCCATGTTCCTACCCACACAACAGGGTGGAGTCCAAGGCCCCCGCTCCAATCCTAACGGACAGTCCTATGTCGTCAGGATGGGCAACACCAATAGGGCGGCGCTCTCCGTGTTCATGGATGGACTGGAAGCCACTCAGGCGCAAGGAGAACCACCCGCTCCCCCCTATGCGTCCTCCGACGTCCCGGACCTGGTGCCGATTGAAGAACCCGAGACAGGTCTTCCCTTTGAAGAAGGCCTCAGCCCTAGCACGAGGGCCCGGTTGGAAGAAGTGCACTCGGAGATAGCGCGAAGCCAACAATAAGGGGAAGAACGGCGGCGGAAATGAAGAACCTGTGGAATGGGTTATACCCATACCCTTCGCTCTCGAATCTGTCTACAACTTGTCGATCCTTTGGTGACGAAATCTTAAATGAAATCTAATCTTATCACGCTGAAAAGGGACAACACTATGTTCGCTTCCGGATTTGGAAAAAAAAAAACTACAGAAAATCACAAAAACGCGACTACGACGCAGCCCGACCCTTCCCTTTCCTGTCTCGCTGATGACGCCCCAGCGTATTGCCTGCCTGGCTAAAGATAGCTGACATAAACAGCAGGGCACTCTCGACACGTTCCTCGCCTGCATCACTCTGGTCGGCCCAGTTGACTATTTCATCAACAAAAGCCGTACACGAAGAAGGAGAAAGGGCCTCCATGGGGCACAGACAGAACCTGAGGAAATGCGAGTCTGGGGCGTTGGACGGCGGATCGTCCAGTGTAGATCGTGAAGAAGAAGCGTGCTGTTCTGGGGGAACAGCCGTGGGGGCAGGCTCCAGAGCGGGGTCGTAGTTGCGAGGATCCGCTCCGATGGGAGGTTCAGGAGAGTGCATTAACACGTCCTCGTCCACATCCTCCGGATACCGCAAGTCCCCATCCTCGTCTGTCACCACAATCACCTCTGGGGAGGACACTTCATGAGGAAGAGATGCCTTGCGCCTCTTTGAAGGCGGAGCATCATTCTCTGAATCCGAGGAAATGACGACGACGGGGTCAGCAGATCGAGTTGCAGCAGCAGCAGCACGACGACGTGCCTCGGTGCGTACTGTATGCTGGGCCAGGTGCAGTTCACTGAGGAACTCTCTATAGGTATAAGAGAGGCCTATGAGAAGGGTATCCGTCAGATGAAGAAAACCGGACTGGAGGCTCTACGCACGAGTTTGCGTTAGATCCATGGACCGGGGGTCGGGATGCAATGGCTGGAAGGAACCCGACCCTAGGTGCTCCCAGAAGGCCACTCTGAAACCCCGCAACACCATGTCGTTCCCACCCTTGTAGGCATTGGAGAACCTCGTCCAGGAACTACATGTTGCGTGGGCAGACTTACATGGGGAGCAACACCGCGGGGTCTTCCTGGGTAGCTCTCTCGTGATCTCCAGCACACACAAATGGCCGGAGTTGTTGCAACGTCGACAAGGAGGAAACAGAGTGTGCACAATGGCCCCCTGCAGGCAGAACCCCTCCAACGGGAAGGAGCGAAGAGGCTGGGAGGGGTCTTGAGTTGCGACAAAAGAAGACCGTGTGGGGAGAGTCGACGCGGTGGAAGTCGGTTCAGGACGCGGAGGACTAGGACACCGCGCTCTATTTGCCTCACGGTCTGCTCGTGGTTTGGTGGGGGTTCGCCGACGGGGCCTCTTTTGCGTTCGAGGCGGTACGTCGGAAGACAGGGACGCACTCTCCCCAGCGGTGGTTGAGGGCGGGAGTGTGGCGCCCAGGAAATTGTTCAGTGACAGTCCTGCGGTGGCGATCTCCCAGTCCAACTCTTCGCCCACAGAAAAACATCCAGGAGGCGCAGGCTCCTCTGTAGGAACCCAACGCCCGTTCGAAGACGCCAGCTCTGTGGAAAACCTTTAGCAACCAGGGTTCCAGGAGATTGATAAACGACTCACCATCCAGGTATTCCAAGACTCCGCTGAACGAAAACCTCACAGTAGCACGTTGCGCCGAAGTCACGTTGGAGGAGGGGTCAGGTTGAAACCCGGACCGTACGTCGGAGCGGGAGCCATCCCAGGGGATGAGGCGGAGATGAGCAATACCCGTGGGAGTGTCCAATGGGTTTATGTCGGACTGAACATCTTCCGGGAATGTCGAAGACAGGTTATGAGAGAAGAAGAGGCGGGCACGGAGCCGATCGAACTCCGCCTGGTGCTGGGCAAGGGGAAAGTCCGAGAGGACTGTCGGAAACAACTGCTCTAGAAGTTCGTTGTAGTGGACGGACCACGCAACCCAGAACCGAGACGGCTCATCCAGAACAAAGCGTGTTCCATGTTGAGCTACGCACGAGGGTTTAGCACGATGGTCCCAGGTTCCACAACCGAAAGGACTCACGACCAGCTTGAACAGCTGCTTGCAAAGGTCGTCCTCCTCCACATGATCCTATAAAAGCTTTTTTCGATGAAAAATATGAGGTTCCACAAATGAGGTTGAGAACAACAATTTACAAGCACAAGGTACGAAGTTTTTGTGCTATTCCAGGTTGAGGTTGAGGATGAGGGGTAGGTTGAGTACGAGTTTTCATAGGACGAGCAAATAGCTTTAAGGTTGAGTACGAGACACGAGGTTGTGGGGTGTAGGTTGAGTACAAGTTTTCATAGGACGAACAAATAACTCTAAGGTTGAGTACGAGACACGAGGTTGTATGCGGTGGTTTAGAACGAGGGTTGAGGTTGAGGGCGAGACTTGAGAGCTGAGGAAAACAGTCAAGTTTTGATCATCATTCTACCAATCAGTTGATCAATTGCTAACCTTAGCTGTGACACTGTGACACAACAATTAAATTAGAAAATTGATAAGTAATTTGAGGTCTAGTTTCTGGCTTTCTTCACAGTTCTGGTGAGTAATTGCTGTATACTAGCTGGATAACAACTGGTATTGGTTTCCAATACTCTTTCAATGTTTTTAATCCATATAACTGGGTGGCCACTAGTATTTTTATCACACACAAAAAAAAAAAGGGCTGATTATTAGTAAAAGTTGGAGCAGCTACATTAGGTAAATGCTGATGGTAAACTGCAACTAAAATACTTGAAGTGGAGAAACTGATTTACTACCAATTCTGTTCTCCAGCAATTGATGGAAATGCCACATGGTTCACAGAAAGTATTTTGCATTTTGTGGGTCACATGGAACACTGATTGGAAAATGGTATAGGTGACTCTTGTAGCCCTTGATGAGCTCTACAATCTGAGCATAACTTTTCCATTTGGGACATGAACATCTATCATCCAAAAATGAAATTCCCTATAATTCCCTATATCAGCCCTTCTTTCACTCATAATTCAACCATTTTGGGTGATCTAACCATATAGGGATGTTATTCTAAGCTCTTTGAATTTGATCAGGCCAACTCAGAGCCTATTATGGTACAATAATATGGTGAAAAAAGCGAATTTGATAAATTGTATTCCTAGGCATATGTCAGCACAGAGCAGATTCCGGGTTCTGAGATGACAAGGGTGACTGAAGCATGAAGAGTTCCAACAAATAAGTCTGGAGTTTAGACGAGAATAGTAAATACTAAAAAGTAGCTACAGCTTATATACTAAAGTCCCTAGGGGTTGTAACTAAGGTACAGTGTTGGATGTCCAAGGACAACAGACAAGATAAATGCGAGGTAAATAGAGGCTTTGTGCTGAGCCACCAGAAGCTACCAGGTGGCTCTGAGCTGGCTCATCAGGCATGCGGTTATGGTGGCTAAAATAACACAACAATCATATTTTTAGCCACCAGTGGAGTTACTGGATGATGTTGTGGCTGGTGTAGCCACCAGACACTGCATGCCAAAATAGCCACTGGATGGCTCCGAGTGGCTTGGTGCAAAGCTTATGAAGGGGTATATGAGTGTAGAGGAGTCAATCAGTAACCCAATGGTCACAGAACTGATTGAAACCATTTGGGATGGTGCAGCAATATAAATAATTCCTGACTGTATTAATGTTTTCCCCCTGGCACTATGAGAAATATTCATCATAAATTTCAACACTTTTATGTTGAACTTCAAGTTTCATGATGTTTCGTCACAACAGCCATCCTGAATTTCAATGTACATTTCATGACCTATATTCTGCAGTTTTCTATCTTGGAGCCTGGTTGGTCTCCTTACCATTCATCATGAAAAATTGTGTTGAAAAAGGCCATGGATTTGCTCCAAGATTTGGCCAAGCTTCCCCAAAAGTGTGATGTCATTACTCCACTGGTTTGATATATGATCCCACATCACTCCACAGCACCCCCCATACTCTCTTGTACTTAAACTACCACCTAAGGTTGCCCTTACAGTCATGATGTTTCATTGTAAATACACAATAAACCAGGCTGCTCAAGTTATGAAAGGCATGTCAGTGTAAGGGCAACCTTAAGCTTGGTGCAGGGCATGGAAACTAGGGGGGGGAATCTGAAGTATAAATATAGGTACTAGAATACAGGAGTGGAAATACTATGCACCTAGCAGGGGAATCCGAAGAGAAGAAAGGATGAGGATTCCCATGCTAGGCAAAACCTTGTATACAGTTCAGTAACTACCCAGTAGCATGTGTCCATAGGTATCTACAATGATCCCAGGCCTGATCACATAGCACGTGCCAGCAGGAGCAGACAGATGTCCTGGATGGTTCCGTGGATGGAGCAGACGGAAAAGGGGCTGGAGCAGCAGACACAGAAGTGGCTGGAGGGGGGGGGGGTTCCCCTAACAGTCAGTGTAAAATATACATAGAGAATAGGAAGAGACAGTGTAGATGGCTCAGATTGAGCTTTATTTGAAGTGTTGTGGTGAAGTTCTGGCCAGATGGTGTTTTGAATCATAACCACTATATGGAACTAAAGTTCTCAAATTCATATCTTGAGAAACAGCATTCAGCCAAAACCTGATCAAAACACTTCAAAATTCACACTCAGTGGTCCCCTTGGTGCCCAATTCACAAAATAACCAAAAGTGTCAGACTGTCAGTTGACATATTTTGAGTTTATGCTGATTACTCTGGTTCCTGGCTGAGAGCTGTTTATGTGTCCTGGAATATCTACTAGAAGCCTTAAGCAGAGTCTCCGTGATCCTGGGGCATGCTGAATAGGGTCAACAACAATATAACATATGATCACCTCAAATCATGGGGTATGTGTTGACCTTGACATAAATTGCCTGCTTTCCTAATATAAATAATCAGGGCCCAATTTTTTTTTTGTGTGTGATAAAAAATACTAGTGACCACCCAGTTATATGGATTAAAAACATTGAAAGAGTATTGGAAACCAATACCAGTTGTTATCCAGCTAGTATGCAGCAATTACTCACCAGAACTGTGAAGAAAGCCAGAAAATAGACCTCAAATTACTTATCAATTTTCTAATTTAATTGTTGTGTCACAGTGTCACAGCTAAGGTTAGCAATTGATCAACTGATTGGTAGAATGATGATCAAAACTTGACTGTTTTCCTCAGCTCTCAAGTCTCGCCCTCAACCTCAACCCTCATTCTAAACCACTGCATACAACCTCGTGTCTCGTACTCAACCTTAGAGTTATTTGTTCGTCCTATGAAAACTTGTACTCAACCTACACCCCACAACCTCGTGTCTCGTACTCAACCTTAAAGCTATTTGCTCGTCCTATGAAAACTCGTACTCAACCTACCCCTCGTCCTCAACCTCAACCTGGAATAGCACAAAAACCTTACACCTTGTTCTCTACAATACTGTCCTCAAACCCTGTTTCTCGCCTGCATATTTTTCAATGATAAAAAAGGTCATATGATCCTCACGGGCTCGATGATACTCGGCCATGAGATTCTCAAAGGCCAACACCATCCGATCCAAGAACTCGTCAAATACCGACGGAGGGGCAGCAGCTGCAGAACGTCGCAGCCAGCAGATCCGGATAGGCCACCTGGCTGGACACCTCTCTTCGATACACCAGAACCCGAGCCATGCACATGCGAGGAAGTGCTGGTGCGCAATGGCATCCAGTGACCACTCCTGAGGATAGTCCTCTATGGTGGCTCGAAAATTGAAGACAGGAAGAATAGGAGGAGGACGAGGAGGAGAAGGCAGAGCCTGGGCCAGGAACTGGAGGAAAGAGACACAGGATACCCTGACAGGAGGGTAGCAAGACATGGCGAGCCAATAGTGGAGAAGGAGGTCTGGCCGACGAACGGGTTCTGGCCCAACAATACCCCTACTACTGGAAACTGGTCCTAAGTATGGCTCCAGCGACGCAGTATCCGAATGCTCGTGGAAGAATCGGCGTGGGGTGCGAAAGCTCTCCATGCCATACCTGAGCAAGAGGCGGGTTCCATCTGCATTACGATGGTCCCAGTCCAACAGGAAACGGGGAGACGTTGACGGGTCGAGAAAGAAACGAAGGCCAATATTCCAGGCCAGGGCAAAACTACGGAAGGAAGAGGACATGACAGTAGAAAGACAAGAGAGTCTGAAGACGGGAAAGGAGGGGAACCCAAGACAGGGGCTGGGTTCTGAATTAGGTCAGAACCCATGAAACCCCGACATTGGGAGAAACCCGAGGAAAATCCACGAGGTCGTGCGATTGAAGACATTCTACTTCGGGAAGTAGATCAAGGACAATTGCCACTTCCGGCCCGAAGGCAACCTGGAGGATCAAAAAGGAGAAATAAGGGGGGGGGGGGGCAAAATGTTGCCCAAGAGCCCCGCGCACGTACAGGGTCGAACCACAGAGGAAAGGAAATACCACGACATGGGGAGTCGAGCACCGAAGACAACGGGGACGCTGGTGCGACAATAATCGATAGGCAGTGACAATAAGCCCTACGACCATGCCGTGGTATCTACAATCCGGATAATGGGACCACCATGAAGGGAGAACACTGGATAATTTGGATTGCGGGTTCCTGAATGGAGAAGACTGAAGGACGCCTTCGCAGGTAATAATCGATGGGCAGTGTCAATAAGCCCCACGACGCAGGAAAATTTTGAAGGATAAAACTCGCCTTGAAAGAAATATTGGGAAGATGGGGATGCGGTACCTACGGGTCGTTGAGGACAACAACCTTGAAGAGGGGGGGTGATGTCATGAATTGCCCAGGTTCTACTTTTTTGCGCAACGCGTCCGTATGGATACAGACACATCTTAGCGACACAGGACTCTCATGACGCCACCACGTGACCTTCTCACGGTTGAAACCCGGCCTTGGATTCTAAAAGCCGCAGACTCGGGGAGTCTGCGCCACGGGATACAGAAGACATTAGGGACTAGGAACCCGTACAGACGGATCTAGTCCCCGGACACACCACAGATGACAGAGAAGCATACACAAAGTACAGGAGTGGTTGCAAACCCGATCGGGGTTTGAACCACTGGATACGATGACACTCAGGACTAGGAAACCCGAACGTCGGGTCTCCTAGGTCCACCGACACCACGGAAACCAACATAAAGGAGTCCAGGAGTATCAGCATTAACACTCCTTAATGCTACGATACAGGAACTGATTGCGATTGACCGCAATCACTTTAATTTACTAGAAGCCTATATAAGCACGGTAGAATCTCCATGTACAGTAGATTCTACCTCGTCTAATCTCAGGCTTCTACCTTGGCTTGACATAGGCATTGTCTCCACCCTGCCCCGCTTCTGCCGCATCGTACTACGGGTTGTATCCACGCCTTGGGTTGTATACCTGGGTGGATATCACACCCTCTTCGACTCGTTCCGGGTTCCGCCTCGCATCCCGACCTATGACATACAGCCTCCTAGGGAGGACACCGTATGACTGGTCCTACTGCTCGGGGAACACACAAGCTATTAGCGTCTATCGGGTTTATCCTGGTTGGGGTTCTCGTCGGGTTACTCGTTGTTTAGCCGACCCAGAGGCCGTTGCTGACACCAGTAGAGCCGTCTGAGGCTCCCATACGCTGGCTTCGCGAACGTACCCGAACCCACAACCCCTCAGCGCCATCACTACAGCCAGGGAAAGCACCAAAACACGCCAAGAAAGGTGGAGAGAAAGAGCTGAACCTTGACTGGGAGCTGGTCACAGGAGGGAAACATTGGTGGGCTCGGGATCTGGCATGTGAGAACCCCAAGGAGTTCAAGTTGGAATGGCCTGAATACACACATCTTGTGGATGATCTTTAGTCGATATATTGCTTAATCGTAACTCGACTCCTATGCTTGAATCAAGATTGTTTTAGTGAGTTGAAAATCTGTTTCACCCAGGTCGAGTTCAACTGTCTAAATCAGAACGGAAGATTGGGGTTGAAGATGGGTACATGGTTTCTACACCAAGGTAAGTAATGACATCACAGACATCTTGTCAACTGAGAAGATCAGCGCAGCTTGCTAACATCTCGACAGAATGACAAAGACCGACAGCACTGACGAATATGAAAAACAGCACTGACGAACAAGATAATCTGGACTGACTTACAAGTTTGTAAATATCCCCTACGAATTGGATGGGAGTGCTTGGAAAGCAGAAGAACAATAAGGATGAATAGGAATGCACTCATAAATAATCCAAGGAAGCTCCAGAAGGAGTCCGATAAGTCTGAGGGCTGGACCGAAGGTAGGATGAAGAGATCCAGAGGTCTTAGATCCGAAGTAGGAACGAGGTCCCGGAGGTACAGCGATGTGCCAAGGCGTACCCGAGGGAATGGAAGGAAGGCAGCGGTAAAGGATGCAGCCATGAATGAAACGAGGAACGATCCAGGCAGACGATTGCCGAAGCCATGGGAATGAAACTAAGGCATCCGGAAGCGGAGTTCCAGAGTAGGAAGGAGATCCCAGAGGTACAACAATGGGATGAGGTGTACCGGAGGGAATGGCTGGAAAGCAACTGGAAAGGATGCAGCCATGAATGTACAAAGGAACAACCCAGGTGAAGGATTGCTGGAGGTAGGGTTCACTAGGGTAGAGATAGAGGTACAAATGAACCAACCTCTACCTTTACCTCTGAAACCCCTTACCTCCACCTTACCTCTAAGACCTCGGAGGTTTATCCTTGATACCCTTACCTGTACCTTTGGACGGAGGTTTCAACTTATTTTATGCTCCATAGCATCTAACAAGCATGTCAAGGGTCTAAACATGTAACTGGGGTGGTCACTGAAGGTTTCTGATCTGTACCAAGTTTGCCTAGAACACTTTAAGAGGTTCCATTCAACTTACTTCCAAGTCAGGTGATCAGTTGATCAAGTGAGATATTAGTCTGAGATGCTCCCAAAGTGAGAAACTATTTCCACAGCTTTGAAATGCTCTGAGACTGGCTGAGGCCTCCTGAAAATCTAACAAAATGGGTGCCAAATGGTACTCAACAGGTAGAGTTCCATACCTTTCAATACCTCTGTACCTCCCGAGGTTTGGCCAAAGGTGTGAATCAGTCAACCTTTACCTCTACCCTACCTGTACCTCCCCCCATACCTCTGGAGGTATACCCTTACCCCTGGTGAACCTTAGCTAGAGGAGCCAAGGTGTCCGAATGGGTGGAGCCAAGGAGGGTGGAGTTCTGGAGTGGAGGTGGACAGAGTCCCGGAGTTCCGGAGTGAACTGGAATGGAGGGAATGAATCTGGAATGGAAAGGGAGTGGTTGACTTGTATCGATCGACCGGTGGGATGCAGGCAAGTCATCAGTTAGCAGCTCGTCCAGATGGATCACAAGGAAGGATGGCTGAAGCTGAGACAGCCATGGCAGTCGAGGCAGACAAGGTTCGGAGCTGAGGGAAAGTCCGGAACAATGACTGGGAGATACGGAGAGCCTGGAGGCATGGTGGAATGGTCACCCGGAAGGGAACAGCCATGGAGAAGTGAGCCGGAGGGGATGGTCTGGAGTCCAGAGCCAGGACACAGGCAAAGGCACCTAGATGTGACTGGAGGATTACCAGAGGTCACTGGAGGATTTCCGGAAAGAGGTCGGAAGCAACCAAGAACAAATGAATAAAGGCAAAGGGGAAACACTCAGTAATCCTTCATTGCGTGAAAACCCCTGTGGCCCGGAAGACCGGATCCTCGCAGTATCATTGACAACAATGCGGTCTAGACCTGGAGCCTGAATCCAGAAGGGACTTGGATTGAGGATCAAGTGGACTGGAGGCAGAACCGGAGGGTAGCCTCGGAGGAGTAGTGGTGTAGGACCGAGGTTGGGAATGGAAATGGAGTGCTGAATAGGGTTGTAGGCGGGTGAGTTGGCACAGATATAACACTTCCTTCCCATAACTATCCACTTAAAATACTTTACAGGATTCTAAATATAAACGAGACAGATACAAACACACGGCAGGGCTCAGGGTATATGACTAGTGTTATGGCAGCTAGCCAAAGAACTCCTGTTGGATATCAAGAGATTAGTAAAAACCAAACAGATTTATAAGGATCATTGACAAGCCAAGCTCAGCGATGAGTCAAGATCTATATTGCTTAGAATGATTGTGATGGGATATTTCTCCTTGAACCCTTTGATTGATTTGTCTGACAACTGTGATAGCCATCGCTTTCCAGTACCCGGTTATGGTTTCTTAGTCAATCGTGAGATAGACCGAGTCCCACCCTTTCCTTGGTAGTCCTGAAGATACCCGATGATGTCAAATGATAATCCCTCATAATACACCCTTAGTCAGGGATGTGCAGTAGCCTCAATCTGTTTCCAGGATGGTTAGGCACTTTCTACGATTGCTCCATTAGTGACTTCTCATGTCAACCCTTTACCAGCATTGTTGTCCAGCACCTTTCTAATGGTCTGAGACACATTATATCTCTCTTAGCTCACTGCCCAGGCCAGCATTAGCCCTTGTGAGATGATGTCGTAATGTAGTGTAGCACATTATAGTATGGTGCAACTTGAGTGATTTTGAATAAATGCCTGGGTGCCCCAGTACCAGGTCTGTCAACACCCCGCTCAAATTGATCACATCGGACAAACAGCCTGTGTATGTCATAGCATATGGTGGTGGTCAAAATCAGCTGAACTGAGCATTATCTGGGTTATATTGAGGCTATAAAGCATCTGGAAGAGGTCTGTTAGATAATTCCTCAGTCCCGTTCACCTACTCTCTCCATAATTTTGGGTGCAAGCTCATGCCCCACCTGCTCTGATGGCATACCATCGGAAATGGTTGAATCTTTGACCTTGTTTCTTGATTTCTGCTATCTTGTTTGGAGGCCATACTTATCTGAGTCCAGTTTGGTGTCACAAGTTAGTTTCCATAAGTTACTCTTTACAGACTCATCTGGAATCAGAGAGGAAGAATGGTGCACTCCTGGCACACCCCTTTCAACCAGCACTCCATCTCTGGAGATATATTCTATTTTTTTTTTCTTTGGTAGAGCGATGAACGAAAGGGCAGCCTGATAAAATCAGTCCCCCTCCATACGCTTTTCTGATGGCACAGGCCAAACAAGAAAATGAGGAGTCCCCAGGGAGATACATTGAGGTACGCCGGTGTATGGCAGTGTGGGACTTGCAAACCTCCCCAGCAGCAAGCTACGGAGGACGGAGAGGTGCAATATCCACCAAAACCCTGGACTGCCCGATCTTTGTGACTGGCAGATTTTGAGCATCTACAATGACGCCTTTCCAAGTATTAAGGACTTCTTTAAAATTTAGTGCTCTGTTGCCGAATTTGTTTCGGTCTGTTAGTATTATATCTGACCGTAGCCTCGCGTTAATGCATGCCAACCATCTGTTGTGGATCTCTGCCTCTGAAAAGTACTTCGCCGGGTCGCTGCCGCGTTCGATCACACGGAGGCAGCGGAGTTTCCAAATGAGGTGTGCTGTTTCGGAGATCAATACCCGGAAGAGCTGGTTGGCTCCTCGATCCTGTCGTCCCGCCGCATCTACGATGTTTGCAAATCCGCATGCCAGTATGGATCCTATTGAGATGTTTGGCCATTGGTGGCCTTTCAACTCCCATAGCTCTTTGGCTAGGTCCCACAGGTTCTCTCTTCCTGGGGCATCACATTCGACAAGTGTGTGTTCCATGCTGTCGTCGACTCGACAGTGTCGGCATTCTGCCCAGTGCTCAAAGGTGGGAATATTTCTCCAGTACTCTCCAATTTTGTATGCTTGGTGCATGCATCTCCACATGAACGCCCTTGTTGTCCTCGTTATATCTCTATGTCGCAAGGAGCTCCAGATCTCGCCATCTGTGGGCGATCTTCCCGCCAGGAGAGCTGCTGCATGCCTAGTCCGGTCCAGCATGATTGTGGTCTTCATATGCTCTGGGGATTTTCTCAGCACTTTAATATGACGGTAGAAGGTTCGTTGCGAGCCTTTTGCAAGTCTCATTCCATTCAAGCGGAAGGCAGGCGGAATGTCAGTATTGATGTCAGCTGGTTGGCTCTCGTTTGGTACATCCCTTGCTAGCCTCTGAGCTCTCTCCATATTCATCTCTGAGGTCGGGTCTAGCTTCTGTAGGGTACATTTTTGTTCCCCAACCGCGGAGAGCAGCTACTATAGCTCTCATCACTACTCCGTTTTCCACACTCAGCCAATCTTTGTCTTCGTTGGCCTCCAGGTCAGTGGTCAGGAACTTGACTATTTGTTTCGATGGGATTTTTAGATTTAGTGTCGCTGATGTCGGTGTCTTTTGGATCGCATACAAAATTGCAGCGGCAGCTCCCCCTTCCTTCGAGGCAAGGTTTTTTGCCACGGGGACACCTGTGTTCCGTTCGTCATTTTCTTTGTACTATACGCTACCGGTGGAGCACTCTTCTCCATCCTCGTTTACTTGGTGAGCGTTTCCCATGAATATGGACACTTCCGATTCCATGTCGTCATCCTCTATATTTAGTTGGTTGGCTGGTTTTTCGCATGGGGTGTCGCTGAATATTCTAAAGGCATCAGTTCACTGTTATTGCCGGGTCAAAGACCAAAGTCTCATCCTCCTCTAGGGCGTCCTTGTTGCGGTCCTTCTGCTCCTCCGAGAGTTCCGGGTTTGGTTGGTTTACCATCTCCCTTGGGTCCCACTTTTCCGCAAGATCCTTCAAGAAGTGTATGGCTTCATTCAGCATTTGTATGGAGCATTACATCCCGCTCCAGAGTCTTCCCTGCACGGTCTGCAGGCGCAATTACGGCGGCGATTGTGCTGGCAATAGTTTCGTTCAACTATCTTGAGTACATCCCCTGTGATGCGTACCCTGTGCTTATCCCTTAGGCATCCAGCGCAGTCCGAGTTGTTGTGTTTTTTGGACCTTTCTTCATACCCGTGTGGAAGAAAATGGGTAATTCCTCTTTCAGATGCTTAGAGAGTGCTAGTGCGTCCAGCGATAGGTGGAATCTCTTTGCCGAGGTTAGCATCTTCCTTAAATGCCGTGGCAGTTTCTTTTGAAGCAGGCTCCAGGACTGTTTAAAGGGGCTGTCCCTGATAGTTTCATCGACTTTTGTGTTACCAGAGACTTCCTTGCGAAGCCGGTCTTCAGCTAAGTTGCACCATTTTGCTTTTGCAGCTCCCTCTTTGGTTAAGAAGTTCTTTAGGTTCATGAGTTCAATCGCCTCGTTACAATTTTTTATTGACAGTAGGTCCAGTCCTCCCTCATTTTCGGGGAGGAACAGTATCTCCTGGTTTATGGCGGCGGTATGGTTTCCCGCCCACATAAAGGATTTTATCTGTTTATCAAGGTATTCCTCGACATCTTTTGGCATTCCCTGAACCGAGGTTAGGTATTGTGACATCCCCCCTACAACTATCTGTACAATGGCTTTCTGCCCTCTAATTGTTGGATTTGATTTCTCCCAATGTTCCAGGCTGCGGTCTATTTTTTCAATTGTTGGTGTCCAGATTGCCGCTTGGTTTGTCTCGTTTCCTTGCCAACTTCCGAGGATCCGTATCGCTTCGCCCTCTTTGGATATCGCTATGTGCTGTGGCAGTTCTGAGTGGTCGGGGTGTAGCTTCCGGTCTCTAATCACCCTCTCTCAGTAAGCCAGAGGGCCAATGGGAATTACTTGAGTTTTCCCTTTATTGAATTTTGCACCAGATGCTTTACACCACGTGCTTAATATCTCTTCGAGGTCTTCGAAGCAGTCTCCTTCATTCAGACATACAGTAGTGTCATCCGCGAAAAGCAACACTATTATTCTGTCTTCCCTTCCTGGGCATTGATAGCCTTTTAGGTCGGACGCTCGGATCATTTGTGCCAGCGGTTTGATTGCCAGATTGAAGAGTAGGCACGACATTGGGTCTCCTTGGCGTACACCACGAGTCACTCGGTATCGAGAGCTTCTCTCTCCGTTTACCATTACTGATGTATATGCATTCTCATATAGTGATTTGATTGTTCTGGTGAAATGCTCGGGAAAATTGGCGGCTCTCATTGTACGCCAGAGGTAGTCATGTCGAATCTTGTCATATGCCTTTTCCTGGTCGAGAGCTACTACCGCTCCCCCCACAGATTCGTGCTCAGCATGGTTCATTATGTTCTCTATTAACTTGATTTAGTCAACAATGCTCCGCCTGGGGATGAAGCCAGCTTGGTCGCGGTGGATTATAGAAGGTACGTTTTCAGCCAGTCTTATGGCCAGTGCTTTTGTGAAAATCTTATAGTCTGTGTTTAGGAGTGTTATTGGTCTGCAATTCGACACATTCCGTTTATCGTTCTTTTTGTGGAGTAAGCACATCCATCCTTCCGCGAAGTCGGTATCCGGGTGGACCCCGTATTTCTCAATGTTGTTGTATGCTGCGGTGAATATTGTGGCTATGTCCATCGGCTTTCTTTCCTGATCTTTTGCGCGCTCAAACTTTTCGTGCAGGTGCTTCCATAGCTCGTGGACCAGTCCGTCTATCCCGGGGGTTTTCCCGTTTGGAAGTTTCTTCAGAACGCGAACGATGTCTGCCCTTGTTAGGTATTGTGATAGTTTTGCTTTGTTTCGTTGGTCCAGCTTTTTTATGTTCTTAAAAGCTTCCGCTTCCGCAATCTCTTGCTCCTCCGGCGGGGCCAGGTCTTCTGACTGTAGGTTCTCATGGAACTGTTTTGCAATTTCCGCCATCTTATCTGACCTTTTTACATACACAGGTGGGTCCGATCCGGGCACTTGTAGACTCATCATGGTGTCTCGTGGCTTGCGAGCCTTGTTTGTGGAAGTCCAGTAATTTGTTGCGGTTGATTCACCGTCTAACCTATTCCGAGCAGCTGTGTTGTCGCGGATCTTCTGGAATCGAACTCTTATGGCCGCGTCCATCTTCTCTTGAATGGCAGCGCTCTCGGTGAGCCTTTCGTTCTCACTCATAAGTGGGTTGTTTAAGGTCTTTTTCAGATTAGCTTTCATGGCGTCTATTTCTCGGTCCATCTTCGGGATCAGTATTTTGGATCTTTCTCTAAGCATCGTCGCCGCCCCGTCCTTGAAGGACTTGAGAATCAATTGGGGGTTATTATCGTACGTTCTTGTATATTTGAGCCCCTCAATACGAGTTTGGGCTTCAATTCCAATGGCATCTATCTGATCCATGACTTTCTTGTCTTTCAACAGGTGAAGCGCCATTTTCCATATTCCTGCCCCAATGAAAGGCATCTTAGGGTCAGAATATTTCACAGACACCAGTTGGTGATTGGTGTGTAGGCCGGGAGATTCTACAGTCCAGTCTGATAAGTGCTGAAAGATTTGTTCGTTACTAGAATTCAGTCTATCCGAGACTGGGAGCCGGTCGCCGCCTGTAGGAAAGTATATCCTTTCATATCCGGGTAGGTTCGTCTCCAGCCGTCAATCAGACTAAGCTTTCTTTTTAGGTTACGCATAGCTTCAGTTATGGCTCCGTTGTTCTTGTGATGGGGAAGCCTGTCGAGGGTGTCTTCAACCATGTTCCAATCTCCTAGGACCATATCCGGCTTTTGTATCTGTCTCGTCTTCTCTTCAAGGCGTTCCAGGAAAATTGTACTTTCCGCTGATAAGCCGTGAAACGGACCATGGGTGAAATAGCAAGGAATTTGCCGATTTCTACCTTAATCACGTAGCACGCTGCTCCAAGGGATTAGCATAAGTCCTATATGGCTAATCAGGGCTTTATCCTGCATGAGGACCTTAATCAAGTCCGCCTGGGATGCATCAACTGGAAAGTTCATACTGGTTGACATCCATGATTAAGGGTTTAATTGCCAAGATTAAGCATCGCTGCTTAATCAAGGCATCGCGGGGCCTACAAACAACATGGGCAATATTAATCATCCTCTCTGATGATCTGGGGCACCACTGGGGGGGTCTTGGTCAAGCATTCAAGTGCTTTGTTGTGCTTGATTTACAGAAGGAGCCTTGCGCGACAGGTCAGGTGATTCAGGTTTAACAGTAACCGGTTTACCCTGGCTGTGGTTGAACTTCGCTTATCAACTATCCGATCATTGTTGCCATCCTGATTTGGTTACTTGAACCAGGCCAGGACGGTAACTCGCATATCTCCACAACCACTTGGCGGTTTGGGCTGATTAAGGTACTGGCTCAAAGCCAGTACCTACGTCTACCTAAAACTGAAGGTCCTGAACGGGGGACAAGAGGATAGAAGATGGGGCTGTCTATACAATCGGACAAGGAGCAGTCACACCGGACACACTCAAGCATTAAGGGGTCGACACACGAGGATCCTATATATTTACCCACACGTGATTAACTACGGGCGTCTTACTCATATACCAGCCAGTAGACTAATCATCGTATTGTAAGCGTAATTGTACAGTATATAAGGAGGAGGTTTTGGCATGGATAGGCACTGAACTTTCTGTCACTAAGAGCATTAGCCTTTACCGGGTATTGCTTGATAAACGACGGAGATTCGGGACTTGTCACCCAGGACTGACTTCGTTAAGAAGTTTTGTTTCGTCTGCACGAGTAACTCAATATCAATTGTTGGATCGGGATCTTGGAATTGGGAACGGTTAAGAAGCTAAAGAGAGCTTATTAGGATTGAGAACACGGCACTGCACTACAGTAGCCTTGGAAGGCTTATTATTTGGGATTAAGAGAACACGGCACCTTGTTAGGATTGGGATTGTTGGCTCAAGCTTCTAAAGCTTTTAAACTCGATTTGTTGGCTTAGGCACTCGTTTGGCATTGCTCAAAGAGGTCTAATACTCTAAATCAACCTTGCACTTCGGACTAGACCTCTTAAAACAGGCTCGTTCCTCACAACCTCTGTTGGATTATCTGTGCTCCTTGAACCTTCTTAAAGCGTTCAAAAGACCCGTACTCGGCGGCACAGTCTAAACCATTCAAGGGGAAAGTAGTTAGGATTTGGTTAGTAGTTGCGTTTTTGCCTTAATCAAGCAACTCGCATTCTGCTCGTTGGGTCTTGATTAAACTAGTACTGCTGTTGTAGACACCGAGCAAGCATTTCACCGCAGGATCATTTGGCGCGTATGCGGCGATAACTGTTAGCTTCTCGTTCCCATGCCACAGAATTGTGAGGTTGTAGCGCTCTTCCAGGTATGATTTCCTTCGAAGTTATCCCAACTATGTTTGATATCTCTTTATTTATGACTATCGCAACTCCTTTGGCCTGGGGATGGGCCGGATCGATGGTTGTGTATACTTGCAGTCGTTTCTCGAAGACTTTGTGGATATCGTCCACGTCCTCTGGTGATAGGTGAGTTTCTTGGACGGCCAGTATACCTATCTTCTGATCTCTCATGATCTGGTTTATTCGCATCCATTTGTCCTCTCCATTGTGGAAGCGACCCCTCATATTCAAAGTGGATATCTTAATGTATCCTTTTGTCTTCTTTCGTATGCCTTTTGGTTTTTTGCGCCCTTGCATATTCTGCTTGTTCTGCTGACGTCTGGTACGTTGTGTTCTGGGTCTAGGTTGGGATGGCTGTGGGTCAGCAGCAGGCGGTTCGCCCTGGCACACTTCATTTGCGGGAATATTTTGGTCACCCATTGCAGCATTGTTAGTGCCTTCCACTTGTGTTGCGGGGAGCCTGTGTGGCTCTCTGTTCTGTCGCGGTGGAGCGAGTGGCGCGTTACGTGCAGCAACTGGTGCGTCGCCTCCCTGTCGAATTCCTCCAGGGAGATCCTGAGTGTTCCCATCCAGGTTTTGTCGCATGCCATTGTTCCACTCAATGCCTTCATCGGGGGGATTAGGCATGGCAGACCCTCTTCCCCCTCCGGCCTGAGCAGGGTTGTCTCAACTTTGGACCTGTAGAGACGAAGAAGAAGGATTAAAAGGTATTTGTGATGCAGCAGTTAGTGACTAGGACCCCCGAGCCTAACCGCACTCAGGGGATCCCGTTGACATTATCCAGGCCAACGTCGGAGAAATCTGTCATAGGAGCTCTCAAATCATATCCGCAGGGATACCTTCGCAGGCGCAGCTTGTGTCACTTCCTATACGACTTCAGCTTCTCAGCACGGCACTTCCAGGCCATGAACAGCAGCCGTTTTCACCATCATATGTGTCCAAAGCCTTTCCTGCCCCCGCCGCAGCGGTTTTATCAAGACATTATAGTGGGGCTTCCATTGACACGGCACTGACCTTGTTACCCTCTAGGACGCAAGTCCCTGAGGTGCCGTCGATCCCTATCGACAGCTCGTAATGCGCCCTGGATTCATCCAAGCTGTTAACTAGCTTGTATTTCCACACAAGAATCTTGTCAGATAGATAAATTCTTTCGTTGTATAATTGCGAAGTCTCGCAAACCGAAATGAGAAGAATGAGATTGTTATTGGATCGTAAGAGAAGGTACATGATATGCGTGTATGATCAGAGTGCGAAAGTACAGCTATTTAGCGACGGCGCTGGGCCTTGCCGCCCTTCTTGGTGATGCGACCATCCCCGGACTTCCCCTTCTTGGGGCTGTGCTTCGAGCCAGATGGCCCAACGTTCCTCTCGGTCTTTTCATCGGCGTCGAAAAGGGTCGCATCGTCAGAGGTGGTCGACTTCGGCTGCTCGCCGAACCATCCGACGAGGCGCGGTGCCCAGCACAGGCCAACCAGATGGTCATAGGACCCGCATCCTCCGCATCTGAATTGTACTTCACCTGTGCGCGCGATGCCAGTGCCGAAGTTGTCGGTCTCATACTTGATGCTGTGGGCGGCCTGTGTCCACATCAGGTAGTGGGAGAGGGAGAGGGTGGGTGGCACGGTGAAGTAGATGTTCCAGACAGTGTCGGCCTTTCCCCCGGCGAGCACAATGTCGAGGGGCTTGACAACAATGGTGTCAAGACAGGCCTCGGCGGTAGTTGGCGTCAATACCGGCGTTCACAGCAAGGGCATCAACAGTGCTGCTGATAGCCTTGAGTTTCGTCAGGACAGTGGCGCGGATGAACTTTATGCCCTCCTCGTGGTCGAAAATGGTGAAGTTCTGGAGGGTCATGATGTGTTTGGGGAGGGGCGTGTCATAGGGGATGACAATGAAGGTGATGGTTGGGGTGGACCAGAAGCCCTCATCGGTAAGCTTCTTGAGCGACGCCTTGGAGAGGGAGGAGATGAGGAAGTGCCACAGGGTGGGGGAGCGCTCAGTGAGGTTCTCCTGTGCAGTGGGGGGACTGATGATGACGTTAGAGGCATTGACGAGGCGGGGGATGACATATTTGAGCTTCTGCACTATATCCCAGGGGTTCGGGTCATACTTGGGGCAGAAGGTGCACACCCATCCCTTCAGACCCGTAATGGCGGCCCACGCGTTGCGGTTATGGTCCATCGTGTTACGGAGCGGGGATTCGAGGAGGTGGATGGCGGGGAACCCACCCTCCGGCGGTGTCGTGTGCTGCTGGCTGTTGGTGAGCTGTGTGACGCCCTGGATGGCCTGGTCTAAACGAGGGTGAGCAAGCTTTGAGATGACTTGTGGTACGACATACAGCGGTTGGTGTTGGAACCAGTGTCGTTCGCCATAGCGTTCTTAGCAAAGTGAAGCGACTTGGGGATGGTCTTGGGGGCAGGGTTTACTGGGGGAGCAGGGGGCTCGTTGGATGAGGAGGACGTGTCGAGGGTGAGGGGTTGGGGTGGAGGCTCGACGGAGGCGGAGCGTAGACGTTTGTTGGTGGCAAGGTCCGAGTCAGAGTCAGAGCTAGAGTCGGAGTCGTGGTGTAGAGCTTTGCACTTGTTCTCGTGCAAGTCGGTTACAATGTGGGAAGACAGTTTGAGGTGATTAGTTGAGGAGAGTCCAGCTCTTTTTAAAGTGTAAAACACAAAGCACAGGTAGGCCACTGAGGGCTGGTGTCATATGCACCAAGAAAGACCTTTGGTCTCCTTCCATTCAGTTCTTGGTTACACCTTTGTACGGGAGAAACGGGCTTTTGTCGCATCACAAAGTGGTTTGTGCTTGCTGCTTTGTTGGTACACAGCTGTGCGTGGCACGAGGCGGCTCACCACAGGAGGGTGGCATCCAGAGGACGTCGGGTCAGGGCAGGACGAGGAGCGTGCACGTCTGCTTGAGCCAGGTGTGCATGGAGAGCAGACGGAAATACGGTGTGGGAGCCGTAGAGTTGTTTCGGTGATAAGCGGCAGTATTCCGCATTTGGAGCTGTAGGTAACTCACGAACATCGTTGACGACGCCAGGCACTGAAGGTAACAGTTTTTACTTGATTGTAGAGCTCTCCTGGTAGGCACAATGCAATGTGACCTGGCCCAACCAGGAGTGCATGTTGAGATGTGACCAATTGACTACCACCCATGGGACACAATGCAATGTGCCCCCTGCAGCAGCATCTGGCGGCCAATTCCCGGCACCTCGGCAACTGATCCTGGTGCACATTGCAATGTGTACCCTCAGCAACATCACAATGCAATGTGTACCTTCAGCAACATTGATGGGTCCTCCCTGCCAATGTGATCCTGGTGCACATTGCAATGTGTACCCTCAGCAACATCACATTGCAATGTGTACCTTCTGCAGCATTGATGGGTCCTTCCTGCTAACGTGATCCTGGTGCACATTGCAATGTGCACCCTCAGCAACATCATATTGCAATGTGTACCCTTAGCAACATTGATGGGTCCTGGCGATTGGCGTACAATTGATGGGTGCTCCTGATGGGTGCTATGATACTGGTGCACATTGCAATATGTACCCTCAGCAACATTGATGGGTCCCGGCGATTGCCTTACAATTGATGGGTGTCTGAAATAGCACAAAAAGTGCCGCGTCTCGGAAAGTATTTTGCATTTTGTGGACCAATGGGGCCACCAATTGAAAAACGGCATAGGTGACTCTTGTAGCCCTTGATGAGCTCTATGATCTGAGCACAACTTTCCTTTTTTGGACACTAACACCTTTTGCCCAAAAAGGAAGTTTTCTACATTTGCCCCTCCCTGGCTCATAATTCAACTGTTTTGGATGATCTAACTGTATAGGGATGTTGGTCTAAGTTCTTTGAAGCTGACTGAACCAAATCAGAGCCCATTATAGTGTAATAATATGGTGAAAATAGCGAATTTGATAAATTGTGTTCCTGGCCATAATATCTTGGGGATATAGCAATGTAAATACCTCCTGGCTGTATTACTTTGTTCCCCTAGGCTATAGGAACACCCTGTAAGCAATAGATTATATTATGATCATTCAAAACATCGCATTTTGGCCATACCAGGAAATTACACTTTCACCCTATCATGGGCCTCCACATGATGTGGGATATCCCAGAACACATCCTTTGGACTTTTACTATTTATATATATCAGAAGGATGGACAGCTGACACCAAGAGCATCCCATAGCCTATGATTTGAGGTGATCATGTGTTCTATTCTTGTTCAGCCCATTTCACATGCCACATGGCCATAAGGATCCTTCTGAATGCTCCAAACAGATATTCCAGGCTATATAAAGAGTTCCCAGCCAAAAAAACAGGTTAGTATGGGATCGTAAACTCGAAATATGTCAGATGACATTATTTGGTTATTTTGTGAATAGGGCACCAAGGAGACCATTGAGTGCGAAATAAACACTATGAATGGGAAGGGACAATGTAAATGACTTATATTGAGCTTTATTTGAAGTGTTTTGGCCAGGTTTTGGCTGAATGGTGTTTCAGAAGATATGGGTTTGACAACAATTTTAGGTCTATATATTGGCCATAGTTCAAAACACCCTCTGGCCAAAACTTCACCAAAACACTTCAAATAAAGCTCAATCTGGGTCATTTACACTGTCCCTTCCCATTCATAGTGTTTATTTCGCACTCAATGGTCTTCTTGGTGCCCTATTCACAAAATAACCAAATAATGTCATCTGACATATTTCGAGTTTACGATCCCATACTAACCTGTTTTTTTGGCTGGGAACTCTTTATATAGCCTGGAATATCTGTTTGGAGCATTCAGAAGGATCCCTATGGCCATGTGGCATGTGAAATGGGCTGAACAAGAATAGAACACATGATCACCTCAAATCATAGGCTATGGGATGCTCTTGGTGTCAGCTGTCCATCCTTCTGATATATATAAATAGTAAAAGTCCAAAGGATGTGTTCTGGGATATCCCACATCATGTGGAGGCCCATGATAGGGTGAAAGTGTAATTTCCTGGTATGGCCAAAATGCGATGTTTTGAATGATCATAATATAATCTATTGCTTACAGGGTGTTCCTATAGCCTAGGGGAACAAAGTAATACAGCCAGGAGGTATTTACATTGCTATATCCCCAAGATATTATGGCCAGGAACACAATTTATCAAATTCGCTATTTTCACCATATTATTACACTATAATGGGCTCTGATTTGGTTCAGTCAGCTTCAAAGAACTTAGACCAACATCCCTATACAGTTAGATCATCCAAAACAGTTGAATTATGAGCCAGGGAGGGGCAAATGTAGAAAACTTCCTTTTTGGGCAAAAGGTGTTAGTGTCCAAAAAAGGAAAGTTGTGCTCAGATCATAGAGCTCATCAAGGGCTACAAGAGTCACCTATGCCGTTTTTCAATTGGTGGCCCCATTGGTCCACAAAATGCAAAATACTTTCCGAGACGCGGCACTTTTTGTGCTATTTCAGACACCCATCAATTGTAAGGCAATCGCCGGGACCCATCAATGTTGCTGAGGGTACATATTGCAATGTGCACCAGTATCATAGCACCCATCAGGAGCACCCATCAATTGTACGCCAATCGCCAGGACCCATCAATGTTGCTAAGGGTACACATTGCAATATGATGTTGCTGAGGGTGCACATTGCAATGTGCACCAGGATCACGTTAGCAGGAAGGACCCATCAATGCTGCAGAAGGTACACATTGCAATGTGATGTTGCTGAGGGTACACATTGCAATGTGCACCAGGATCACATTGGCAGGGAGGACCCATCAATGTTGCTGAAGGTACACATTGCATTGTGATGTTGCTGAGGGTACACATTGCAATGTGCACCAGGATCAGTTGCCGAGGTGCCGGGAATTGGCCGCCAGATGCATTGTGCCCCATGCATGATAGTCAATTGGTCCCATCTCAACGTGCACTGCTGGTTGGGCCAGGTCACATTGCATTGTGGCAACCTGAACTGTTGGGTTGTACTCAGTACAAAAACCCCAAAGGTTGTGCGTCAACAGAACTAGCCGGATGTAACAGGAAACTGGTTAGGACGTAATGGCCATAAAGTTGGCTGTAACCGGAACGGCCGTAAACGGCCAGAAGGAACCGGAACAGATCGGAAAGTGCATGGTCGTAACAAGGACTCATCAAATTGCTGGCAAACACACTTATCACCATGGTGTTCTGGGTTCCACAATAATCAGTATTAGGTTGCTTTTTCGACTGTGCTCAGGCAGATGGGCTGCCTGCCAATAAGCAGACCATGAGCTCGTACACACTCGACACTGGTGGCAGCTGGGACAGAACTGTCTTTAAATGTGTGTATAAATAAATGAATAAAATTCAGCGAATCAGCATATCCAATTTACATAAGTACAAGACAGAAGTACATAAGAACTGGGTTTAACATGAAGTTGTCTCAGTGGCAGAGAAAACATCTTCTGGGGAAGCATCATACAATTTAAACCTCCTCAACCCCAGATGTCTCTCTATTCAATGACCAATTGGTGCACTCAAAGTGGTGAGTGGCAACAAAGATTTCTGATGAGCTTTGTCCATAGTCAAAAGCCTGGCATCAATTTGAGCCACATCTTTGGCCTGCAATGATTGCTCAAACAGTGGTCGTGCTGTCTTCCAGTTGGAAATGGCCTTTGAGATGTATCCTTGCCGCTCTGCAAGATCACCAAGACGTAGCATGCACTGTGCTCTACTGCAATGTATGTCCATGGAGGTGAATCCCTCCAGTGCCACTGTATAAATATTGGTTGCTGTTTCTTCATCCTCAATGAACATATCCCCCAGAAAGAGAAGTGCTTTGTGAAGTGCCATTTTTTCCTTGGATTTGTAGGCCCATCCACAGTATATCACTGGCCATCTGGAGTGCCATTCAGAAGCTGGCCAAGCTCTGATATCTGCAAGTCTTTCCAAGCAGAATGATTCAACCTGATGGCCTGCTCCCCATGAGGAATGAAGACATTCCTGCAATTTAATATTTGCCAAGTCAAACTTCTCTTCTCTGAGTTCAAGATCAGCCTCAAACATGGTCAAGTAGATAATCCCAGTCCGAGAAATCTGATGCCTAAAAATATCTTTTGCTTTGTTCAACTTGCAGTATGCACCCACTGTATCCCCACAGAGTGTATCAATATGTGCAATATTGACAAGCAATAGTGCATAGGAAAAGGCATCTTGCTCAGGAGAATTGGTTTCAACTAAGTGATTGTAGATATTTCTGGCTTCAGCATATTCTGACTTCTGCAGATGGATCTCTCCCAGTGATATTACAATTTGATGGTCAAGGCTCCCATCAGCCAAACCACAGATACCAAGCATCATTCTGCTTCTGTGTAGTTGGTCTGCACTCTGCTTCAAGTTACCTAGGGATATCAAACACATAGCTTCAATCCACAGTGCTTTTGCTTCCTGATACAAGTTTGCAGAAAATTGGGATAGCCTCTGTGCCTCACTGGCATGTACTTGGGCAGCACAATACTCTCCAGTCAGCAATTGGAGCTGAGCAATGTTTATCAAAACATCACACTTGGGGTTGCTGTCTGGACACATCTTTGCCAATTTTAGTGCCATTTCATAAAATTGCATAGCTCGAGGTGGATCCAATTTAGAGTTGATCAAGTAGATACCCACTGCATTATAGAATTTGGCTAAGACGTGGCTATGTTAAATTATGATGGCCAGAGAAGGAAGAATGCTCACATTCAAGGAGAGGATTGTTGACAAGTTCAAGAATATTTATTGCCTGAGTAATGATTGGTTCCCCATTAACGGCAGGGTGGTAGATGTATGAAAGCAACACTTGTGTCAGAAATTGAATCGTGAGCTGGTGGTCATCCAGTCCAGATACAATGGGTTGAATGTGTTCCATGAGTGCCAAAGCACCGCGTCCAGTGATCCTGTAGAAAGAGCTCAGTGTTGATACACTATGGATGGTATCCCTGAGATCCAAAGCATTGACATATAACCCCTGTTGCAGGACCTCGTGGAAATTTGCCAGATTCTGGGTTATTTGATTAACCACTGGCCTCAGCTGCTCTCCATTATACTTCTCATATAGCTCCAAAAGTGCATAGAACAGCTTGCGAAGACATTGTGTAAGGGCTTTGGAAGGAGGCAAGAACTGTTGGACATGTTGTCGCACAGGCAATCAGTGACCTAAGTCGATGGTTGCTGTCCTGATATGCTAGTGATGTAGCGAGTAACACACTCTTGCAACTGAGAATATTGGGAATTGGAAGTTTGCTTTGGACCAGTTCAGCATCAGAGAGTCCATCAGGGAGGATTGATAGAAGGCTCAACAATTCCTTGCTATTGGATGTGAGTCGGGGACTGGAAAGGGAGAGCTGAATGGATGCATCCAAATTGGATTTTCGGTCATAGCCCACAGAGAGCAGTGCTGTCCTCTCGGTGTCCCATCGAGCCAAGACATTTGAAAGACCCTCATAGTCAGACAAATGAGCCATGAGGTCTACTGCTAGGGGCATATTATCTGTGAATTGGAGGATTTGTGCTATCTCCTCCTTTCTATAGACATTATCTGTGATCTCCATAAAGGTTTGCTGTGCAGCTTCAGCTGACAGAGGTTGGAGTGGCAATAAAAATGGGTGAGTCCACTGGACTTTGGCAGGCCTCTCTGCTCCTCGCATTGTAATCTGCTAGAGGTTAGAGACATAAAAACGGACCACTGGCTGGACATACTATGAGTGCAAGATGTTTCACTGCTGTGAGCAGCGCAAGGAATTCTTCAATTCCTCCTCGGGACTGGATTGGGTCCCATACTGTTTCGAGGTTGTCCAAAACCAGAAGACAAGATGGCTTGTGTGATAAGTACAGAACAATAGGTTGTGTAAGATCAGTTCCTGGGTTCAGCCCAACATGTAGTCCAATGAGGGCAGCAAGTTCAATGCTGGTGTTTGCAGATTCTGCACTGACAAAAAATCTGTCTTGAAATTTTGCAAAAGTGTCTGGATGATACAAGACCGCTCTTGCAAGGCTTGTCTTCCCCATTCCACCTCCTCCGAGAATAGCTATTCTGGGTGACTCCTGACTGAGTGTTTTCATGATGTTCTCCACCTCCAATTCACGACCATGAAAGATCTTGGGCTTTGAAGGTAACATTGAAAAAGAATTTGAACTTGCAAGAAAGGCTAAGAAAGAGTTCATCCATAGATAGGGCACAATACCTGTGTTTTGAGTCATTTTGACCCAGATAAACCTGCCTCACACTGAGTTGGGAGTGAACAAGCTGTGGACTGTACATACCGACGACCTGTCCAATGCTGTACTGGCATCAGACTGGGTGAATGAGTTCAAGTAACTCCTCATGCATGCGCTGGGTGGTTTCCTTTATGGCATCAATTTCACTGATCATTGCAAGCCCAGTGGTAATCTAAGCACACTCAATCAACCTTTAGGAAGAAAATATATACGGACCACACCTTGAAGAATTCTGCAGCTTGGTCTAATCCTGCATGACAACCTTTGAGCAGGTTCTGGATTTCATTATGACGGAACAGATGCTTGAGCTTGTTTCCATCCTGTTGTACCTCGAGAAAGGTATATATCTTGTGAAGAGTTCTGGAGAAGACAGAAGTTCATCACCCACTATTGGCCAACAGATCCAACCTACTCCATGAACCTCCCAATGTTGTACATCACTGTGGGAGCCAGGGATTCAACCGTTTCAGACTTCAAGTGGAGAGTCATAATTGCACACAGAACTGGATGAATGTTCTCCATTAGCTGAGCACATTCATCTTTATTCCTTTTCACACTCTACACCTTTCTGTAAGTCCCTCAATTATCAGTGTCCAAGTTTCCTTACCTGCACCATGCCAATCAAGGATTCAATGGTATTTATAATGGGCAAAATAAATGGCGGCCCAAATGCATCATTCAGCTCCTTGAGCAGTGTTAGGAGGGGGGTCAAGCACTCCACAATGTGGGTGACACGAATGTAGGTCAGGGTGGATTGGCGGGGCATCTTGAGATGGGGATCAAAAATCGGGCTCATCTTATATGTGTCCCGCCGCGGCAGTGCCCCTGCCTGGGAAATTGATTGCACATCCAACTCAACTTCAAGATTTCTCTGCATCTTCATCCCGACTCTGTCTGCTTCTCCTTCTGATGGTTGTGTGGAAACATCGCCAAGACCTTGTTACCTATCGGATTCAACTCAATATTGACTCCTCCGCTCTGTATATCAACATCAGCATATTCATCTCCTCTCCATCAACTTCTGCCGCTCATATACATAAACAGAATCAATTGAACCCCGCGTGATTCGTGATCCAAGAGAAATACGGGCGACAGTGTCCAGTGGTGTGGTGACAAGCCGGAAGAAGCTCGCATCAGCCCGCGGCCGTATCCCGGTTGAGCTCGAACCATCACGATGTCCAACTTAGATTCTCGATACAGCCAGGTAGCCACAGATTATTTAGGCCCCTGTGTCCAAGGATAACCACTCGGACTCGAGCTCTGGCGTATCAGAAGTCGCGCCAGGAGGCAGGATCGCTTCCAAGTTTCAGCGTCCATTACACCAGCATAATCATCTCCCCTCAATCTCCTGCTGATAAACCCCTTTCCGAGTCCATCCGATTTGTGTCACTGGATTGAATCAATACCAGAATAACCCATGATATCAAATATTCACCCTGCTCTAAAGGTTCCGATTTAGCCCAGCTGCCATAATACTAGTCCGTCCGTTGCCCGAGAATCCGAGACGAACCCCCAATGGCCAAGGATTTGAGCTTGAACAGCGCCGCAGCAAGTCCAAATCCAGCGAGTTAAATGCAGGGCATGGTGACAGATGGATCTAATCCGGGGGCAGGTGAGATCTCATCCTTCCTTTCGTCTTGCGCTTGTCCCTCCATCCGCTATCAAATACGGGCGGTCCTCTACAAAGGCATAATCCACGAATTTTGAGCTCTGGTCCAGGTGTTCGAAAAACGAGAGTACTTTAACGGGCACACATCAGAAGACCACAATACTTTTAGTGCTCTGCGGCTCTGCAACCCGTACAAATTCGATGGCATCAGATTAGGCGGCACTCCGTTCGACTCGGGGCCAGGTGATAAGTAAATATGAATTTCTCCGTTTTCCTTTTTACTCCTCGTGTGGTTTACTCCACTCGCAGTACGGCAGCTCACTTTCCTGGCTATGGGAGTCGGTACCAGAAATGTGTTTAGAAAAGCTGATAATAAGCATCCGATTACAATTCCGCCTTTCAAAACCAGTTACTCGCAACGTGTACGTCGAAATGGATGGATGGAAATCTAGAACACAATTGAGCAGATTGATACAGTACCTAAATGGCGAGCATCAGGCCCTAATCGGGCCCTGCACACTCGGCGAACACAGGTTGAAACGAAGACTTGACTCGGGCGGGACTATTGACGTGTCGAACACAGGTAGTCATCCACACCCTGGCTGGCGCTCCCGCAGCCCGATACAGAGGCCCCGGTACCATTGATACTCGTCGCAGAAACCGGTCGCCTGCTTGACCGTTTTTTTTACGTCTGTGGCATCCTGGCGCGAAAATGATGGTGTTCGACGGCTTGCACGAGCTGGATAAGATTATTGAGCTCGCCCTATCCAAGTACGACATGCAGTACCGATCGAGTTTACGGACCATGAAGCTCTTTAGACTCGCAAGTCAAATGCGCAGCGATACTTTCGACGAAAGCATGTAAAGGACAGACGCCCGAACAGAGGACAATGATTAGCCATCCAGCATTCCAAAACGTATGTACAATTACATTGGCTCGTCCGAATATCCACATAGTTCTTCCAATAGCGTGGTACACGGCGTTGTTCCAGTCGGAACTTCACTTATTTTTTCCACTTTTCAGCGGTTCAACACAAGGGCCCCACGCTTACCTTTCTAGTGAACCGCAGGTTGATTCTCGTCCTTGTTCGCGCACAAATTCCCCCACTCACAATCGCTTCTTTTCCCCCTAAGCAGGAAACGATCGGAGAGCTAGAACGTTTCCGTCACCCGGCCACAATCGATGTTGGTGAATATACGTACAGTTACAGAGTCCCGGTTATGGGATGTGTTTTCAAGTCGAAATCGATGCGGAAGACGGGGAGTCTCGGATCCCGGTGCGTTTTCGGTCTGTGGTCTTGCCTCCGGTCCTGGTATAACTTGCCTACCTGCACCCGAGACGTCAGCAAGTCAACTATCTCTGAAGCACGATTTGAGCGCTCACTCACCCGGCCACACACCTAGACCCCGGCTCTACGTGACGCCGATGCCGCACAGCGCTTTCGAATTCGGGGTGCACACAATCTCTTGATTTTGCAGCATTGGCGCAACACCGCGGTAGGTATGAGACAGACATCTTCGAAACTCCAAGCATGTCACTTGACCCGAGATATCAGCCCCGCGCGGCCACGGCGTTGGGTCGCAGGAGTGCGGTATGAAGCGGGGATACCACACATACCTTTCTCGCCGCAGGGTCGAATGCGCAGTTTGCCAGTGGGCGATATCGATCGAGGCGTTCCGGAGTTCGGCCAGCCGCAATATGATCGAGAATGAACAAGAGGAAATCGTGTCCGGGCAGACAGCCCTTGTTCTTGTAGATGACGAGTTTCGAGAGGGAGGAAGAACTTAGACAGGCTTGAAACAGGTAGAGAGAGCTCGAGGAAGGGGGGCGGAGGAGGCCAACTGAAAGACCGAGAAAACGGGGACAGGCAGCCAGAGAGCGGGGGAGGAAGGCATAGACTGTGCCGAGGAGAAAGGAAGAAAAAGGGGAGAACGAGACCAAGCCGGGAGTTTCATTCTTGCAGGATCAAAGAGGATACTTAACCTCGTATCTCCGGTCCGATACTCTTACCCTCCTCAGCCATAGATCCGTGGTTAATCTGCGCGCGCGCCGAAGGGGCAAAGGAAAGAGAGGGAGGTATGGGATGGGGACGTACGAGTGATGAGTCGGGGTTGACTGGCATCGTGCGCGCGCGCTAAATTGAGCCTGAGCTGGGCGCGTACATATATATCTTAGTCAGCGAGTCGCGAGCGCTGGGGCGTGTCGAGCGGCGCGGCAGCGGCGCCCTGTCGAGCAGTCGGTAACTCAATTGACGTCGCGCGAACGGGGTATGTAGCGTCAATCAGCATAGCAGATGCAGCGCAGGCAAGGGACAAACATGTGACGCACCGTGAGCCTGTCCCCGTCTTCCATACCTCCGCAGCGTCGACTCGAGGTGGGCTTGAAGCTCGAAGCCTTGAAGGGAATGCATCATCGGAGCAGCCCGAGGAGACCGTGCTCTTGCAGCCGAGAAAGACGCAGGGCATGCGTCACAGTGCCTGTTGCAAGAGATCGACACACGGCCACATCAGCATTCCGTAATCCCGTTTCGGCCCCGAAACCCGACGCTCGTTTTCTCTCTTCCTGCCACGATCCTTCACGATCCTGTTCATCCCTGGCCCACCTCGGCCGGAATCCCAAGTGTACAAGATGTGTTACTGGCTTCAATTCCTTCTCAATCAATGCCTATACATGGACATTGGACTTGAGCAAGCAAGCACTGACTCGAGTCTAAAGTCCGGCTGTCTGATTGTGTGCGTGTTCGCGTGGCGAGTTATGGTCTCCGGCTCGTGGGTTGGGCCATGTACCATCCGATATGGAAAATTTGACTGTCCATTGACAACAATCCTCTCTATGACATTGTGTCTCGGTTCCCAGGCTAGCCCGATCTTTCCGTTGCAGCACTGCCTCCATTCCTTGGGCCTCATCTCCTCGGCGCCTGGGTAAAGCTATCTCGCAAGCTGTCTCGCTACTCCCAGTCTAGCTCGGCATCTCCTCGCATCCGTCCGTCTTCCCTTGTATGCGGTTCCCCAGTTGCGTTGCGTTCGTAATCAGTCGCTTCCTTGGTTTTCCGTCCGGCGAGAGGGCCGCAGATGAGCGCAACTTCAACGCCGCGCCTAGTCGCAGCCTTGGGATGCAGGCCTCTACCTCACGTACTCCTCATCCGCATCTTGCCCATCCATATTGTCCGAAGTCCCATTCGCCCGCCGTCGGCTTAATGCTTACAGGCTGCCTCTCATCGAGGCACGTGTAAGTTCTCATCCCTCATGTCCTGAGGTCTGCACCCGCTCATTCTATCCTCATGTGTTCAAGTTCGCGTTTCGGTCGTTCAAAACTTCGCAAATCTTGTTGGGCCTCTTTGACCGCCTCGTTGCTCGTGCTGCCGCCATATTTCCACATGTCAATCGGCCTCACCAGATCTCCACTGTAATGTTCTGAAGGCCTCACCGCCGCTGTCTGGATCGTCCTCGGCGGTATAATCGACAGGATTCCAGCTCTGCCAGTGTCCCTTGCTTCCTGGATAACACCGTTTTCTTGTATTTCTAGGGCCGAATACGTCTAGCGGTCCAACGCCGATATTATGGCCCGGTCTTCTCGCAAGCGCCGTGTTGCGCCAGCGCTATGTTGGGCTGTTTTGTGCTGACCGCCTGATTATCGTACGGGCAACGCATGCTATCCTCATCAACATCAGCTTCTACCGTCATAAATCGTTCCTCGACGTCCTCTCGTATCTCTCTAGAGTCTAGCAGCGTGTCTAGTATTTTGGATCATGGAACAACCTGGGATCACCCTGGTCACCCGTCCGCTCGATAACCGCAGGAACGTCTGCAGGCGGCGCCGTGCTTGGAACCCCACACTGAATGGAATCCTCTGCTCTTCCTCAAAAGTCCAGCAATCCCATCTCCTCCAATTAAAAAGACCGGATTCACCTCACATCTCGCAGAAACGGGACGCCTACCCGGTTCGAATATTCTTCGTGCTCAATGTATTTTTTTCCTTCTTTCTTCAGGAAAATCCCATAGATTTCGGGACTCGACAACGTGAAGCCAGGGTGATTGATTCGTTTCTGCTGTCCCATCTTATCCTGACATTCGCTAGTATTCAGACCGCTTTTGCCCCTCTGCACGGCCATGTCCGGCACGCTGTGCGTTTTTTTCGCTGCCGCCGAAGAAAAACTCCGAGCCTGATTATAATACGTGGGGGTGATGAATCGATCACGCCGCATTTTAGGCCGGTTGTTGGCGGGTACTTTCCATCTTTTGCTGCAGTCGGGGATGGATTGATCAATCGCTTGGAATGACCGACTTTCGAATTTGGCCCTTGTCTTCGTGGTCGGTGGCGGAACATCTCTTCAATCCGAGGCTGAGGCCACTCGCCCTCGGCTTTGGGACTCGGATTCGTATTCTGGTTCGAGATCACTTTGATTTCCTTGTTGCAGATATCTTGGATGTGCGGCGCTTCACACACTGCCCCGATGATCTTGATGAATCACGGAGGCGGAAAACAATCTTTGTTGAGATGCGCCGTCCGGTTCCCGTGGGATGTCTGATTCAATAGTGCGTCGTTTAATAATGGCCATGCAATACAGGGTCCGACTGAATCCCGCCTGCAAAGTGATACCCGAGATTGTACCCCCCCAGGATCTGAGGCGTACACTCAGTAAACTTACTCCGCTCAAAGCAAGCCGTCCTCATCCTGACAGATTCCTATGATGCATCCGAAACTATCGTCCACGCCGTTTTATCCACGCACAGCTTCTCGTGAGATGTTCGACATTTCAAGCATATATGTAGGGATGCGTCGCCACGGCTGTTTGCACTTAACGATGATTCTACCCACCATCCTTTTCCACCCCGTCCTCCGAGTGTATACCCTGCGTCTTCTCCTGGTTGCCACTATTCTAATCGTGGTTATCAACGGAATGGGCCTTCTATACGGGCAGGGTATAACCCCATATATAAATATATTCTTGTGTGGTATCGGTATATGTGTCCATCATATCCTTGCGTGTGTACTCAGTTCGCGGGACTGGATGTCTGCTAACCAGTGCTACCCAGTATATTTCAATGGCGGAATGCGTGGTCTGGCTTTGCTCGATTTAGTGGTGGTTGTGATCGAAATGGCCGGTAAGTGGTTCAGCTCCTCAGCAATATATCTGCGTTCGGATTCGATCTGATCTCACGGCAGGGTGCTTCTCCGTTGCGCTCCCGAATTATTTCCAATAGCGCCGTTGGTTCCGCTATTCCTTTTACTTCTGTTCCGTATTGCTACTGTCGTCAAAACCAAAGAAAGAATTTTGACACAACGACTAGCTTTTTTGGGGTGCTGTGCAGAGTCGAAACCACCATATACCGTCCTAACCATCCTGCTCAATCGATCTCTGGCGCGGCCACTAGTGAGGTATGCCGTAGGAGGTGCAAAACTGTTCAAAATTACTATCCTGACTATCTTTTGGAAGGGGAGAGTCAAAATACATAATATTTGCACGGGCTTTTGTCCTTAGCGCCATTGCAATCGCCGTCCCTGCATTCGGGATATATGCCACGATAATCATGCCTCTAACTTCAGTGGTTTCCACGAGAACAATTGCGACGGACCAGGGACTCGAGTTTAGAACGCTCCCGGGACATGCGGCCCTAAGTCTTGTAGGTAAAATTGCTCTTGGTGGAGGTGATTGAATTGTGTCCCTAGGATTGTGTTCCTTACACCCGTTCCGTCAATGCTCAAGTGAACGCCACTCCGCTCATTGACATGAACAAAACAGTCGACTGTCCAGATTCTGGTTCCGGCAGTCGATTATATATATGTGAGCTGAATGTATGTTGAAACACCCTTTCTCACCACAGCATCACTAGGTCCCTATAGCTGGTCAGATATTTCCAATGTATCTCTTTCGATCGTTTTCGATCCTGGCGTGATCGAAATCAATGTGTTCCCCGTATGTATGTCTGACCTCGACGAGTCCGGGAGATGCGATTGGAACATGGGGATTCCTCTTCTGCCTGGCTCCCGACTTTTTGGGCATCTGACCTGGTCTATGCGGCAATCGGTTTCTCGGCCAGGCATCGCATCGGTACGTCGAGGACCTGTATTTCCGGACCGGTCTCCATCTGAACAACCATAGTCGTTCACTTACTGTCCTGAAATTCACGCATTACAACAAGATCCATCGACCGCCGCGACACCTGGGGCCAATACTGCAATGTTGACCCTGCGCCAACCGACTCAGTATCCCACCAATTCCTCCAAGACACGGCGGATGCATCTTCACTTTCAGGCATCGCAACCTTCGGTGGTTTCTGGACCTTCGTCAATGGCACTTTCGCACTGTTATTCGGGGCCAATGTTATTTATTTCGCATTCGGCAAGTTCCATCTTACATCTCTTCGTCTACGAGCTGAAAAAACCAACAGGCCGGAGACCGCTTTCCGCGCTGGGTGTGGTGCACCTATTCCAGCGCCGCGCCCTTGTCCGCAGATGGCACGAGGACTTCCCGGCCATACATACGGAGGGTGGTCTCCCTGGCTCTCAAAACGCGGGGATCGTAGCCTTCATCCGCGAGCGCCTCGTGGATCTGGGGGAGGATCCTCAGGCTTCTAGGCAGGGGGAAAATGCGAACGACTCGCAGCACTCGGCCCCAGCTCCATCTCCGCAAATGTTCCTTGCTGGCGGTCATGAACATGCAGGGCATGGAAATGCGGAGGAGGAGAACAGATGCGACGAGGGCTCACTCGATGCTGGTGAAGCTCGGCCGGGGGTATATCCTCGATGAAATACCGTTGCTTGACGCTGATCTGGGCCTTGATTATGTTCTTTCGGCCAAAGGGGCATAACGTGGAACCGCGTATTGAGATCAGGGGAAATAGATATCACTTGCAAGCTTCTTTAGACGGGAAGCTGAGAACGGAGGGAATCAACTTGGGCATATATGAGCGCTCGGAGATAATCAGGCTGTGGAAAGATTGGGCGGTGGGATCCAGATGCCGGGCACGGCCGCGCAGTCCTTTCTGGCAAACATAATCGTCGGGGGCGACACAGTATGGGTGGAAGGCGGGAGTGTCTGGGTACTGATAGCCACTTCCCTTCCGCTATTCCGCCTCGCAAGCAGTAAGCTCCCGGTGCAGAGGCCACTCGCTTGTGCTCTGCGCGACGCCTTCGGGAATCCAATCAAGAGCTAAGTGCCGGTCGGAGTCCGCAAGGTACCTTTTTAATCACCAGCTGCAGCAGCAGCAAACCGAGAACAGGATGCGCAAAAGGGAGGCGCTGCGGAGGAGTCGGTCTCGTGGAGAGGCGTGTTCGGACCAGAACATTTCAGTGGGAGAGAGCCTCCGTGTGATAGAAGTAGCTGAGGAGGAGAAAACGGAGCCCGGGAAGGAGGGAGCCAGAAAAATGAAGAAACGGCAGACGGGCAGACGGGGAGAGAGGGAAGACGGAAGAGAGGCAGTTGACACTGAGGATGAAGGGAGGGAGGTTGACCTGCGGCATCAAAGAGGTGCTTCGATATAAAACAAAAACAAAGTACTTGACATCGTATCGTATTTCGCGCTCCGATCCACCCTCACTCAACCCAACTCTGGCTCTGCTCCCCACCCGTACGCGTACGGTCGTCGTCGTTGCGTGGATGCGGGCGCGGCAGTGAAAGAGAGCGAGGGAGCGAGGGAGGAAAGGGAGCGATTCCGCGCGCGCTGGGGCATCGTTGAGCGTGTCGGCTAGTTCGAGAAGTACCCGCCGCGCAAGGGGGTAGCGTGATTCGGCAGACACGGCGCATGTAAGACATGTGCGACGCACCTTGGCTGGCTCCGTCTCCCTCATCGTCCGTCGACCCGAGGCTAGCCGGAAGGCTTGAAGGTTAATTTGTGAGGTCAATGTCCGCTCAACAGGGGGAAAGGGAAAGGGAGGGGAGGGGAGAGAGAAGAGAAGGGAGGGAGGGAAAGAGGCGGAGTACCGCCGCCTACGCGGGCGGTGCGTAAGCGACGAGTCGGGGGGTGATGCTGGCTGGCATGGCGCGCGCGCGCAAAACCGAGCCCGAGCTGGGCGCGTATCCGAGTCGGCGTAACACAGCGAGACAGCGGCGCCGTGTCAGGCAGTGGCGTGTAAGTGGACGCCGCGAGAAGGGGTATGTGAGCAGAGCAGACGCAGCGCAGGCAGGAGACGTATTCAACGCACCTCGGGCTCTCTCTCTCCGACATGGGTGCGAGGCGGCAACTCGAGGTGGGCTTCAAGGCTAGAAGGCTTGAAGGTGGCGCACGCGGGCGTAGCTTGGGAATGATGGATGGGCCGAGCATACTGTACGATTTCGACCAAGTATTCGCCCATTGTGACCTGTGACCATAAGTATTCATTTGCCATCAATTCATCAGCTGGTAGGACTTGTGACCCCGATTCCAAGTGTTCATTTTCAAAGTATTCATCGAGATTTGTGTGCGCTGCCGGCCGGTTTCGCGTGCAATTCAAGCGGTGATTTGGAGCGGAGCGGTGCTGCAGAGGATACTGAACTTGACAAGAACTTGATGTCAACCCCGCCGACCTCCCGCTTGCTACTCGCCGTGCGAAGAGGAATGCGAAAGCACCGAGCCGTTATGGTGGAGAGGACATGTGGGACCAAACTGTATTGTAGACAATCCGATTTATGTACGCTGTGCTCGATAATAGCGTAAAAATGATCATACCATGCCCACGGTCGCGGATTCAGGGAGAAAATTTGAAATTTTAGTCCTCAGAGAAGTTTATTCGGCCAAGTATTCGATGGTCCCAGTGACCAGTGACATATTTATCAAGTATTCGATTCATTGAGCGCTGTGACCCGTGACCGAATACCCGGTCGAAATCGTACAGTAATAGGGAAGGAGAAAATGTACCCGAGGGTGCAGCCCAAGGAGGAGTGCTGCAAGAGATCGGCACACAGCCACATCAACATCCCGTAATCGGTTTCGGCTCCGAAATCCGACGCTGGTCTTCTCTCACCATCCTCTAGACTTCGGGTCCCAAGCTCCGCCTCACGCAATATGAGCCGTGCAACCACTAGAGATACCGACAAGATCAAAGATGCGAACAATTAAGAGGCAAACTCGGGTACCGACTGGGCCGCGAAGTCGTGCAAAAGCCGCGTGTTTTAGTGGGCTCGTCAAATGAAGGGCGCGGATTTCGCAGAAAGTGTCCAAAAGTGCCAAAAATCCTCCGGAAGTTTCTTGTCTGAGGATGGATTATTTTGGATTCTCTATCAATACGTCTAGACATGTTTTTCAGGGTAATAAAAACATGATATGTCCTAAATTTTGCACAATAGAGAGCGGAGACAATATAAACCTATGCTGCCATGTTAAACCGAGCCATCCCACCCCAGAATTGAACGATTTGGCTTGAGATCACTCAATTTGGGCGCGCGATGTGCCTGTGCAATACCATCACTTCCATTCATTGTTCAAGCCATTAATAAACTCTCATACACCTCTGCTCATGGGCGACCATCTCGTATTAATTCCAACGACCTGTGACGCGGGCCTCGTCCACTGCATGGAAAATCACAGCCTCGTTGCTTCTGATCAATTTATTGTTCTACTTTAAATCCAACACCCAGTATGAAACTATATGGCTCGTTGAGGCACTTTTACGAAAAATGTAATAGAACATCTTGATACGCGTTAGCGTGGTGGCTCAAAATTCAGATGCAGAGAATTTGGCCGATACTCAGATCTGGCGAAAACGTTGAGCACACCTTGGCATAAAAGATGAAAGGGGGACATACTGGTGCAACCACTGTTAATCGTTGGATTCAGGGTGTGTAGCTGAGCGTCGGAGATGCCATAGTGGGCCTCGATAGCCGAGCATGTATCTCCGCTTTTGACAGTATAGGTCTGGCTGCATGCACCAGTACTCTGGCTGAGGCAGAGAATTTGGCCGATAGCTAGATCTAGCGATATCCTCAGTATATTTGACATACACGGTAAAAGATGGCCAGAACATACTTGTGCAACCAGTGTTAATCGCTGGATTCAGCGCGTGTAGCTGAGCATCGGAGATGCCATTTTGGGCCTCAATGGCCGAGCATGTGTCTCCGGACTTGACAGTATACGTCTGAGTGCATGGGTTACTTGATCCGCCTGCGCCGCAGTTGGTTGTGCCCGTAAGAATGTTTTTGATCGCTTGGTCGAATCTACTGTTAGCTGAATGCACTATCAGCAAGAATATTGATTCAGATGGACCAGAGACTTGCCATAGGCCTGCGAGGCATCCCTGCAAAAAATGAATCGTTGGGTTGAATTAGGATTTAGGTCAATGAAATGGCCTACCACAGCATGACCCCGCCAAAGTTGCGGGAATACGCCGCATTGCCGCGGGTTGCGAGCGCGATAGAGCCCAAAGTTGACGCAGACACGTATTCACCAGCATTTGCGGCCGTCGTCGAGGCCGGGGCACCTTTTATATCACACAAGTGAGAGAGCGCCGACGAGACTGGGATGATATACCAACCTATAAAAATCTTGACATTGGGATTCGGGGCTCCGATCGCCCACGTATTCCAGGTGGCATAGTTCCAGCCCTGGTAAAGCAGATGAGCTCATTTCCCCGACAGAGGAGGAGGGCTCACAGAAGAAGGGTACGATTTCAGCCCGCTGTTTATTATTTTTCTGGTCGTCAATGCAAATATTCATGAGTGGGTGAATTACTTGCCAAAAGTTACTGTTGCATTACGATGGTTAGGAGTCGTTTTTCGGGACAGCTGTTTCTTACTTATAGAACTGAACATAGACAGCGTCGAACGGTACAGTGCTGAGGGCGTTCCCGACCCACGCGTCAGGATAAGGGCACTGCGGAGCGGCGGTGAGGTAGTAGCTGGGGATGCTATTGAGATTCGCATGTAAAACTTCTGAAATACACCCACGGTTTACTGGCACCAGCCCAGAGTGTGCGAATGCGATTCGCAAACGCAGCGTATCCGGTGTTGGTGCCCGATTCAATATCCAAATCAACCCTGAGACAAGCCAAATCAAAGGTCGAAAATCGGGAAAGGATGTGGCATACCCATCGAGAACCGCGGCACCAAAAGGGCGGTGAGCGCCCGACGAGCCGCCGAGAAAGTCGTTCCAGATGGTATCGGCGAAACTGACTGCGTCCGCAGTCGTGGCGAAGCGCGCGGTCGTAGTGCCCCCACCGCCCAAGCTGAGCGTCACGAGCTTACCCTTTGCCTGGCACGCTTGAATCCCCGCAGCCAAGGATGCGCAGCTCCCAGAGACACCATTATCATTGCAGGTCTGGGGAACAGGTTTAGCTTGCGAAACACACTGTGGAGAAAGGAGCTTTCATTTCCAAGGTTGAGGTCAGGGATTCCGCCACTGAAGCTATCGACAAACGCAATGGGAATGACGTCGATGCAGGTGTCCTGAGACAATTAGTCCGGGTCAATGCAGCATACTATAGAAGGCGGGCACCTGGCAGTAGTTCGAGATTGTCTTTTGCCAGTTGGGCGTGTCGCTTCCATGGGTTGCCCCGTACGAGTTTTGGCCTAGGATAAATGAATGACTGAACATAGGAAACAGCGAAATCCAAACACCCCAATAGACAACCAACTAGACAATGACACAATGTAAATTGCGCGAAGGATGCGATAAGAGAGTAAGTCACTAACATTGTCGCTGCGGGTGGGATCGTACGCAAACGCCGCGACGGCGCTTAGGACGAGGGCGGAGAAGGCACTGGAGGAGAGCTTGAACATGTTCAGAACCGTGGAGCGGATGAGGTGGATAGCGGTCCATGAACCCTTCTTATACTTTTCTTCGGTCCAGATTGGATTCGATGCCTGTCTTTGTCCCATACCCCGCCGGAAACATGCATGGTCGCCGTGGTCGCAGACTGGGAAGCGTTTGTCGGCCACATCTGGGTTGAATACACGCATCGACCCAACCATATTCAACCAATGGCCCGCCGGTGCTTGCATGGGTCACCGGTATTGGGCCAAGATATACCGGACCTTTCGTAAACCTGGAGGGATTTTTGGGTACATTGAGGATGCATGTGTGCTTTGGCCAATACATGTTCGACGCGTCGTCTCCGGCGTTTGCATTGCTCACCTTCATCCCGGACTAGCAGCTACGATACTAAACTCCGCCGTCATTGTAACAGCGGGTGGCGTTTTTTTGAAAACATTAGGCGGGTTTAGGCGCCGCCACTTGATGCGTTCGAGTATTGAGCTATCTGCTTCGACTGTGTATCATCTTTGATGGCGATTTAAATAATTGGGGAGGAACGACCTTCGCTTTATTTTGGTAGAGTATCCTCCGTCCAATGAATTTCCGGTGCAATTGGAAGAATTAGCATCGAATCACCAGCCGGCCCCAGTAGGGTTTCCATATATCACTTGTTTCTGAGGAGAGATGATTCGTGATGTATCCAGAACTCTGGACAATCTCGAGTAGGACTGTACCTGTACCCCTCCATACCCCACCCCTGCAGGGGTACGAGTCTGTACCGCGCGACTCGGTTTCATGTGCCCTGGGTGCGGAAAGGCTCTAGTGGCTAAAGAAACGGGATAAAGTGAGTAAGTAGTTGACGCGTTTGGAACTCGGTTACAGGAAAAACCTTGACATGAATATTACGGTACGGCGCATCCTAAAATCCAAAAACAATTTCAAAAAATGTATGCGACAGTTGTTCACTCACCGAGCAGATTCTGGGCAAAAATAGGCGTCCCAAGATCATTTTTCCAGGCCCGCCCCGCATCTCTGTACACGCGGGATGGGTCCACGGCATGTTGCGGGTCCGTAGGAGATACAGCGTACCCGTACCCATTTACCCGTACCCCTACACCCCGCCCCGAACCCGCGGCCTGGTTCGTGCTCTTCGTTCTAGAGATGGCCAGAGTTATCATTTGACCTCGTCCAAGTCGTCCCGCACGCGCTTGCCGGCGCAGCTGCCAGCACACTGCTCCGCGCTCGCTGTTGTGTCCCACCCGAAATGATCGGAGTTCTGGCAGCATAAGTTCGGCTCCGGTGTGTGGTTTGATTTCAGGCGGGACATGTTGCACTGACTAAAAAGTCGGACTTTCCGCGCTAGCCACCAGCCAGTTGGAAATAACGGCTCAGGCACAGAAAAGGAAGCCGGAATATGAGCATCGTGACTTGCGCCCTGGACCCGAACACATTGTATCTTCGAACACATTGAGACAAGGTATGCGGTTGCAGCTGGGGGAACCAATACGTACCTCGCGGCGATAGTACATTGGACTGCCTCAATCCATAAAGCCATACAGACAGATATAGCTCTGAAACGAACATTGTGTGAGCCAATCGTCTCACCGGCATATCGATCACGAACTGTTCACAGTAGTTTTATTACCTTACGAGAGCGCTGGGGGGCCGCAGGGGCAACTGATCCGAGTAATATGCCCGGAGGTATGTAACAAGTTCGCTGGCGGCCGCCGCTGGCCACCGGTGGTTATTGGCGGCCACTGCCGGGCGCTGTTTGACGGTGTCCATCACACTGGGGCAAAGACCAAGGCACCTGAAAACCAGGTGCGTTACATGCATGTGGCCGGCGACTGGGATCAGTGAAGAACAAAGGTGTCAAACACCTCTTTGGCACCTTTGTTTTGGGCTTTGAATCTACCCCAGAAACAAAGGTGCCATAAAGATGATTGAGACCTTTGTTCCATGTGTCGACCACATGTGGAACACATGCGTGTAATGCACTTGGGCTCCACATGTGTCGGTCTTTGCCTGCAGTGTCACTGAGGCTCCTGATTTCCGTCAATGGCCACCGGGCCGTCATGGACTCGTGATATCCTCTCATCGGTTTCCAGTGGTTTCCGCCGGCAGGTGCTGGAAATGAGCAAGGTTGGTAGTTTTAAATATTTGAGAGTGCATATAACACTTTTATCAGTCATTTGAAAAGCACCGGCCTTTTTGTGGTTCAGTTTCTAACCGGCATTGAACTACCGAGTTGAACTACGTGCCTGTTTAGATAGCTTCAAAAACATCGCATGTTTTAGTGGTATATCAAGGCACCATTCATCTGATAGGCTCTGCCTTCCAATTCCCCAAACAGTGTATTCAGGATTCCGTGCAGGGGTATGGCCAAAGATGTATGCAGGTTTGCTTGCTGATTTACTATATACTCTGTAGGCACCATTTCTGATGCCCGAGAGCTGCCGGAAACCAGCGAAATCCGATGGGATCCACCGTAGCTCCAATCACTTGCTTTCGATGGAATCCGGCGTCCGCCAGTGGCCTCCACTGACATACCGGTGCTCGGCAGTGGGTGCCGCCATCAGCCAATGCCGCCCACTGCCGATCAGCCGCGGTTGCTCGGCATGTGATGCCGGAGTTGATGACAGGTGGCGGAGCTTTAAATGGCTTCAGACAGACACACGTAATTTTAATAAAGAGGTGAGGTGACACATCGCGCCCGGCAACCCAGCCGCCACATCCCGCGCGAGAAAACGAACTCCTGAAACCCTCAACAACAATGACGCCGTCTCTCCGTCTCCATCGGAGACTCGGGTTCGATACTTACCCGCATTACTCGTGAGTTCAGTCTGTTCGTGCGCACACAATATCCCGTGATTCAATTTTTTGGCTAATCACGATGATCCATCTACAGGCTTAAGTACACTGGTACATCGACGGTTCAAATGACATTCAGACCCCCAAGTTTTTTTGTATGTTTTTTGAATATGTTTACACTCGGAATCCTTCACCCCCGACGACCGTTGCAATAGCACGGGCCGGGCGGGCAAACACAATTCCTAAATTTCGTTCAGCGAGATATAATTATTGATGCGGAGATACACACGGATACCGCGGATAAGCAGGTGGTCGAGAGGAAGGTGACCAGGGATATGGATAATATCCCTCATCGATCACTGGGCCAGACCGAGCAAAACACTGCGGAGGATTGTGGAGCTGAACGGGTCCAGGAGCATATGCCTTCCCAGGTGCAGGCACCGTCTGACCCCGCGATGTGGGTGAATTAGTGGCTGAAATCGATAGTGCCGGCGAGATCGGATGGTAGGTCCCGCCCATGTTGAACTGTGGTCCGGAAGGGGTCGGGACCATTCCCCGAGGTGCCATTGGCACAAGTTGTGAATCCGCTCCACGACGTGAACCGTGGCCCTCCCCGCCCCGAGATGAGAACTTTCGAATTGGCTGCGTGGGGCTCTGTGGACCAAGTCCTCCATGGACAGTGAAGGAGGTAGACCCATTGCTTGCTCGAGGTATTCTTGCTAGAAAGGTACTGTTCGTCCGCGACGGTAAAGTATTCACAGTGGAGTCCTTTCTGGATACACCTCTTGCACGGCTTTGACAAGTCTTCTTCTGATATGCACTGAAAATGGAGAAAAACGGAGCTTAAAACTGGAGGGTATGGTACCAAATTGAAATCCTTGCCTTAATCTTCCGGCGTCGACAGTTATGACAGGCGATATAACCTCTCTTGTGCGGTTGGGCGAGAGAGCTGGACATTGTGAGTATGTCTACCAACTGTGTCGACTCTTTCCTTATAGCCCGCCGTCTTGATTTCCAGACACGGCGCTGCTGAATTATGACTTCAGAATGTTCGTGCGACATCGTCTCTGTTCACCCTGGGTTGAGGTTCGGAGTCCTCAGACCAAGGTTTGACATCTAGCACACCGGGGACTCTTGGGTGAGTCGCGATGCTGAACGTTTGGAGCAGTGGTAGTCAGCGGTATGTGGAGTACGTGTTTAAGATCGGGGTTAGTTTAGGAATAGTAACCGAATGTAATCAGGTTCGGCAACTTCTATAGTTCAACCACGGAGTACTTTAAAATCGATGTTCTAGCCTCTCAGTCAGACAACGCCGTGACTGAGAAACTAGTTGTGCCAAATATAAGAGAGCCCTTAGACGTCAGCTTACAGTAGCAAGATGTAATGCGAGAGCCCTCTGGATGTCAGCGAATCACACAAGGATTTAAGAGGAATCTATGTAGATTGATGTAAAGAATAAGTTACCTCGACAAGCGGCGAGGCTCCGTTTATATACAGTAAGTAACAAATATTCTAGAGTGTTCTACTAGATTCCGACTGACTCGGTCTGACTCGGAAGGAGTCAGCTTGACTCAGAAGTAAAGGCAGTGAAAGGCAGTGTAGGATTGATTCGGTTGCGATCCTTGATCGCAGCGCGTGTGTGGAAAGTAGGTCATGTTGAATATCTAATGTATCCATAACATAGCCCCCCCACTCTACGCATACGCGCTAGTAAAGGGAAACGAAACAAATAAATAAATAAGGTACCAGAATAGAGGAGAAGAGAAGTCCAACCGGTGGAAGTAAGTTGCGCTCGAATAAATAAATAGGGTACCAGAATAGAGGAGAAGAGAAGTCCAACCGGTGGAAGTAAGTTGCGCTCGCAAGGTAAGTCATCATCGTTAAAAGCCAAGGTAAGTCATCATCGTCAAAAAGCACAGTGAAGCGGCTTTTAATTCCCAACCGCCACCATCAGTGCGTCTTCTAGCTCCATAAGCTCGAGCCCCTTCGCAACGTCCTCCACGGTGCAGTTGCTCTCCTTGAGAATGGCGCGCGTGAGATGGTCCATGGGTTCACGCGCCTGGATCGGATGATCATCATCGGCAAGTGGCCAAACTGCGAGGTATGTGTCGGAGTCGCGTAAAGTGCATATTAGATGTGTAGCGTCGGGGGAGACAAGGCGCGCACAGGCTGAATGTTGAGGTAAGTGGCGCGGATTAATGGGGAAGAAGAGGACACGCCACCGAAGTCCATCTCATTTCGGTCTGCTTCATCACGCATCTTTACCGCCAGCGATGAGTATCCACCGTAGAAAAAGTTGCGTGATACACGGTGTAGAAACTCGGTGCGGGACATTCCGATGGGTGCACCGAAATTCCAGCAGCTCGAATATCCATGCTCGATGGAGATCCGGACACCGTTAGCGATCCAGAAGACGAAGTATGGGATGACTTTGCCAAGGAGTTCTACAACCTCCCAAACCTCTTCGCGGCTGTGGTAGAGCGCCTCGAACGTCACGCCAAGGTAACCGCGGAACAGTGACAGTCCGGGACCCGTGTGAAACTTCAAATTCGTCGATCATTTGCTGTGCCTTCTCGTTGATCACCGTGTGTACTGCCCCCCCAGGATCGACGTGATTGAATGGTCTAGATACGCCTTCGGCCTGGGAGATCAGTGTCCCACCTGTGATGGGATGGTAGCCACGCAAGAGATAAGCCGGTGAGAAACTCGTACCCGAGTGTGGAGTTGTGTTGTAGGAGAGAGCGAGGGCATCTAAATGTTCATGCCAGTCGTCTCGGGACGGTCCCACGTAGGCCCGCAAGGCGATCTCTAGTGTTTGGTTTAAAATCTCTGTCTGCCCATCCGCCTGTGGATGATAAGCCGTTGTCAAAGCCCGACGCATTCCCAGGAGTCTGCAGATCTCTGACCAAAAGTCATGACGCCATCGCGTATCGCGATCCGTGATAACCTGTTTGGGAAGCCCGAAATGTGTTACGACGTGCTTAAAAAAGAGCAGAGCTGTATCAATTTCAGAGATGTTGGTTGTGCATGGAATAAAGATGGCGTACTTGGTTAGCTTATCTGTGATAACCAAGATGTTATTGTAGCCACCAGACTCCGGCAGTTCGGGATAAAGTCCATCGAGATGACCTCAAATGGCTGAGAAGGAATGGGGATGGGTTGAAGCAGGCCGGTGGGCGCATGGCGGCGGGGTTTTGACTTTTGACAGATGTCGCAGGTCGAAGTGAATTTCTTGAGCTCGCGGGACATGCGCGGCCAGTAGTAGGTTGATGCTAAACGGTTGTATGTCCGATGATAGCCGGCGTGTGCGCCTTCTGTGATTGTATCATGAATATCCGACATGATTGATGTCCGAAACGCCTCAGGAACGCACAGTCGATTGTTTCCATTCCAATCTTCGAAGTAAATAAGGCCGTTATCACTATAATGATATTGCGGAAAACCGCGCATTCGCCCAATCATTTTCTGATTTCCATCCTTCTAGGACACGTGAGAAATGAGGGTCCTCTCGATATGCTCTACTCCATTTCTCGAGTTCATCAGGAGCAATACCCAACGAGGACAGAAAATGTGCGCGATGTTACATGCGGGCCGCAATGGGTGGAGTTATCCGTGACTTCCAGGGCATCCGGGAGTCCAGGATCCTCCTGTGAACGAGTAAAATTAGTCGCCACTGTAAGCAGTTTCTGTTCGAACTTAGGACCCAGTTCCTCGTACATGTTTTTCAAAGGGTCCTCAGACTTGAGCTCGATGACAGGGGTAGGATCTAAAACCGGACTGTCTTGAATTGGGACCCGGCGGCGCAATCGGGAGATGGGGTCGACATTTGAGTGCACCCGACCAGCCTGTGAACTATTTTGAGGTCCGGATACGCGGAAAAGACAGTTCCCCATGTCAGCAATCTACGGTTAACATTCTGGAACGTACGGCTCCAGGTGAGTGTCGCATGATCGGTAATGGCAGAAACAACGCCGCCTTCCAGAAACGGTTGGAACTTGATAAGGGCTTCCTTGAGTGCCAAGGCCTCGGGTTCCGTCGGAGAATAGTTGCGTTCCGGGGATTTTAGGACGGCCGCGACCAATAGCAAATAACACGCTCAATGTGCACGGTGGTGTCTTCGAACGCTTGCAAGCCCATTACCAGGCGGGGGACAGTCCATTCAACTCCTTTGATTGCGGTCACTAGAACAGGAATAGGCTCACCTGCCTGGAATGCACGAAGCAGGCGTTCGTATACACGCGTCCCACGCAGTTCTCGGATGAGGATTGGCTGTACTTGTTGAAGAATTCCCGCGAGAGCGTAGTCACAAGCGTCTGTGTACACGCGATAAGGTTTACCCGCTATTTCCGTATCCTCGGACCGGCGCGTTGGTGAGAACTTGTTTGCTAAGGTCAAATGACTCTTGATGAAGCGCTGTCCATTCCCATTTGATTCCCTTCTTGAGAAGATGAAAGAACGGTTCCGCGATCCACGCGTAAAATGGGATATACGAAGAGAAGTAGACAATCATACCCAGGAAATGCTTTAGTTCATGAGTATTGCGTGGCTCTTCGAGAGCGAGAATCGCGTCTACCTTCTCCTTATGAGTGGACAGGCCGAGCCGCGAGACTTTCTGGCCGAGGAGCAATAGAGATTGATATGCGATGTGGCATTTTGCTGGGGAAAGCGTGAGATTGGCTTCGGCAATGGCGGAGAATACCTGATCCAAATGGCTGGCATGATCCTCGAATGTCAGCGAGAATACGACGATATCGTCGATGTAAACCAGCGCAAAAATCCAGAGGAAAGGTGCAAGTACATTTTGCATTACTCGCTGGAAAACACTTGGCCCGTTCCGGTATCCAAACGGCATGCGACGAAACTGCCACAAACCCCGGTGCGTGCGAAATGCGAGCTTCTCGGCAGAAGAGTCGGACATGGTGAGTTGAGTAAAGCCCGCAAGTGCGTCCAGAGTCGTAAGCCACTGAGAGCCGGACAGGGCTTGTAGGATGTCATCCTGTCTAGGGAGTGGGAACTCGTCTGCGATGACCATTTCATTAAGTTTGCGAAGATCAATGACCATACGAGGCTTACCATTACGGTAAACGATGAAGACAGGTGCAGCCCATGGGCTCTTGGATGGCTCGATGACACTGAGTTGGATCCAAGAATCCATCTGTTTGTCAATGACTTCACGATTGGCGGGTGAAACTGGAAATGGAGGGAGTGAGACTGGTTCGGCATCTGGCTTCATTGGGATCTCGACCTTCACCTCGTAGTTTCCGAGCCTGCCATCCAATCCGAAAGCCTTGCTGTTGCGGGTGATGATGGTTTCAAGCAGCTGTCGTTGATCCGATGTTATGTCTGGCGAGATATCAATCTCTTCCAAAAGGTGTGCGGAAGAAATATTTTCTGGAGGGGCCTCGGCGGTCTTCGGGCCTCCCTCGATTGGTTCTTCAGCCAGGGGATCGTCGGGTTCGGTGACATTGCGTTGAGCCTTGGAGGAAATGTTGGTGATGGAACGAGCAGTGAGGGATTCAGAACTGTTACTGCCGTCAGTCCTGTGTCTACCCGGTCGACAGAACGGGCACTCGAGAGCAGTCGTTGTGTCGATGTGGTGTATATGTGGGTCTGATGTTGATAGAGGCGTAGCTGATCGCCGATCAACGGAAGTAAATTCCTGATTGACGTGATCGCCTTTGTTCGGAGCCACCGTGTTGGTATCAAGCTTTGCATGGATCAAGTTACGTATCAACGCAGCATGCGAATTTATCTGTACTTGCTGAGCTGGCGAGTACTTGGTGAGCTTGTCCAGCCAACTCCTCGGATTTCGGGCCGTCCCTAATACTTGACCTTTCGAGATAACGACAGGGATGTGAGAGAAATTCGCGACATGTAGTACTGGATCCTCTTGACTGATGAAGGAGTCCGCAGAGCCATACAAATCGTCTGCATTCCCATTGGTTTTGATTTGTCTTTCGACAAACAGGCCCTTGCAGTTGGCAGGGAAATGGGCTGTCACCGGAATCATCTTGCTGGTTTCTGCGGGTATGACAGCACGCTCGGTTGCGTAAACTTCGGAACTGATCCTCCTCAGTCGAGCCTTGCGCTTTAATTTCTGATTCCGTCGATGTATGCTCCGGCTTGGTATCGATTGGTCACCGATGGTATGAAGAGTTTTCACCTTGAAAGCATGTCCGTCCTCATCTATCATCGACGGCATGGTGGATGACTCGACAGCAATTTGTCTTCCAGAGTCCCCGAAGCGCACGAAGGTAGCACCATTCTCTCGAATGACTGAAATTGAATACTGATCAGCAAAGTCGTTTCCTAGAATGAAATACCCAAGATTCCCAACTTTATATCCATCCAATGTTGGTACCGCCACTCAAACTATTGAATCAGTATTCAGTTGAACCAATATCAAAGCAGAATCCACTGCTTTCAGCTCAGATTTTGGTTCAGTCTACATGGAAGATGATTCCAGTAATTTCAGGGTTTGGTTTCAGTTAACCTGAAGTCTAGCTCGATATTCAGACTTTCGAATTGACTTCCAACGTCAACGTCGGGCCGCCATATATTCGGCAACTGCCGGTGTGTTTGTTCATCTCTCACTTTCCTCTCAGGCCGTTGGTGCCATCTGACCTTTGCTTCGATCCGACATTACCCCTTTATTCACACGTCTTCTCATCACGTATGTATCACCCTCTTTAAACTCCGCTCAACTTATTTATGTCCACGGGCACCCCAGGCCGGCACCATTGATTGTTTTGCCAAAAACTTCTAAGTCCGCGGTTGCCGTCCTCTGCCGCATTGGGCCGGCCTTTAAACAAACATCGACATGTGAACTAGCAAGATTTTATCTGCGCATTTTGTTCGACGGTGAGTAGACTTATTCTCAAGCTGATATAATTCTCAACATCAACCTCCACAGCTGAATGTCGCGTCCAATGGAAGGGATGCGAGGCTGCGAAGCGGCCGAGCAGCCGCTTGTAGAAACTAGAAAAGCTGTTGTGCCCAGCGCTTAACCGCTCGTCTCCTCCAAAGATTTCCCCTCCGACGTGCAAACTGACAGTGATGCCCTTCTTCGCCAAACGATCTCCCTCTTTATCAAATTAAGCCTGTCCGTCCGTCTGAAGCCTTTTAAACTCCCCTCATTTCCGCTGATGTCGTGCACCACGGCAACTGGCCGCCCGGCTTCGGAGTACTCCTTCCCGCCGGCACCTCGCCAAGCAATCCTTCCGCATTGTCGGCATCTGACTAAGAAACTTTACTCTGGCGCTAACATGACAGATGGCTCCCACCGGCCCCAAACAAAGGCTGCCGCGGCGAAGAGGTAGGGCGAACGTGAAAACAGTGCAATAATCACTTCACTTCACTCTCTTTATAAGATTACGACTGTCTGTCTGAAGCCATTTCGAACTCCGCTCATCGATTAACCGGCGCTTATCGATTGCGCGCCAATCAATACTAATTCGGGCGCCCATCTCTCAGCTGAAGTGGTGGGCCGCGAAGCGGCCCACCGCGCTCTTGTAACATATTAACAATGGAACATTGAAAACAGACATATTTCATCAGGCGGAGTGAAAGGGAATCACGTGTCAACTCAACTCAATTCAATTCCATTAATGAAGTGTGAGATAATTTTGAATGTTACAAGATATGCCTGCGCTCCGCTCCGGCTCAGGGACGTGAATGAAATGAATATGCAAGTGCTAGATAGTGGAAGAACCCCTGACAGTTGAAAAACATCGTCCAGATTTCAGTTGGAAAAAATCCCAGAACGTTGGGTACAGTCATTGTGAAGTGAACGGAAGGAGAAAGGTATCTGCGAGCAGACATTCAAGGATAAATATAAAGACCTCGGCAAATCGATGCGCGGCCGGCAATGACTTCAACCGCTTACCACAGTCCGCAGAATGCTGCACAGGGCAATGCCAATTACTCCAGTTTCTCGCAGTCCGCAGACCACTACTTCGCCGGTTGTAAGTTGTCGTCGAGAGGAGGCCCACTGGGGATAGACTAAAGGAGGATAGTACAAACATATACCCACAAATCTCGTCGTTTCGTTAAATATACGGTAGATCTTGCTGCCAATTACCCACACTCTATTCAGCTACAAATAAGGGAATGGGAGGCCGTGAAGCGGCCCGACCAGTCTCTTGTATGTACTACAATTGCACCCATGCAGCGGTAGATCGTGGCCAGTGTGACCTAACAGCCAATATATTTGTTTTAGAACTTATCATAAATCCTAGGGAAGCCAAAGTCTCTCGTAGACATACACTTCAAGAGGAGGAGCTCGTACCTCGGTTGTTGAGGAAAAGCTGTTATGTCCGGCGCTTAACCTTCTCGTTCCTTCCCACACCCTATCGCCATAAGGGATCAAATCGAATATACAATTCACCGGCGACAGTCCGCAGCCAGAGGCCAAACAGGTGATCATATATTCCAGTTTTCTGGAACTTCGTCTAAGTAAAAGCGAGAGAAGCTGTCATATCCTGCGTTTAATTTCTCGTCTCAGCCCGCGCCCGATGAACGAAGACTTCGACTCCACATCGACATCGACAGCAACTATGGGTGTTTCGGCGCCGTGGGTCACATCTACACCGGATGTACAGATCCTGTCTGACGGGTTTAACGCAGATACACCGGCGCCTTCTTTCCGCGCTCGCGGAACTTGTCTATCGCTGGCGGGGTGTTTACGAGCAAGGTGACGAACATCCATAACTGCCCTCCGGCTGTTCCTCGCGGTGCGCCTTGCCGTGGTGTGGCAATGCAAAAATCAATTATTTTTTTCACGCAGATTTTCGAAGGATCCCTTTGGGGGACCTCGATTTGCGCCACGAGATCCGGTTCGAGTGTGGCTCCGATGCCGCATATCGCCGACATTACGAAGGTTCCGTGCGGAAGTTCTACTACTCTGCCCGAATTCATGGCTGCAACGCGAATTTGACGGCGGCCGTGTATCAGGGAGAGACGGCTGAGGAGGTGTGGCTACCCTACTCCTTCAACTTCTCTTTACTCACTGACGCCGTCCAAGGATTTGCGGGACACCGTCCTGAAATATTCTTGGCTTCGGTGCGAAACTGTTCAAACCTTGTATCGTTGATATATTTGCTACAGCCATCCCAATGTTGTTCATTGTTTGGCACCGTGAACACGTTGGGATCCATGTCGCGGTTTATCACGATGGTGTGTAGTACACAGATTTCGGTGTAGATATAACCCTTAAATTCCAGAAACCTGAGAGATCTGGTGCCTGCCGAACAAATGCTGCAGCATGATCGCCAATCCCACCTCCAGACTGTTCTTCTCTGGCGGTATATGGTAGGTCGTCCTTGTGCGTTTGACTTACCGCTGTTTTTTATTTTATTTTCCTCTGCAGGACGCGGAATTCAAGGCAAGTCTTCAGGGTAAATGTATGTCGGGTCATTCAGCCTCATTCGTAGGATGCCCGTGATTACCTCCGAGTTGTTCTTTGCTGGGCTCCAGTGAGTGAGCAGATCCATGACGCTAGCATAGTTTGCATTCCTTGTTTTAGAACTCCTGGGATTGCACGATCTGGATACGATCTTCAACAAGCCGAGTCGTCATTGAACTCACCCCTTCGTCCCATGAGCTCAACATTTTCCAAAGTGAACGATCTGAGTTTCTTCTATCTCCTATGGAGCCACACCCCGACTCTGAGATCATTGCTTCACTGTCCATATCGGAGTATCATCTCATTTGCAGCCACCATCTACGAAAGGACCGAATTTTCTCACTTTCTACCCATAGTTTGATTGCACCAGGAGCGATATACTGGTGCCCCTCGGGGATCTTCATTCGATGACGCGGCTGAAATCGCTTGCTTCCCCGGCAGCGATATTTCAGGGTGGCAAAATAGTTGGCCGGGAGCGGAGCATCCTTTGGTCCCTGGGACGAATACTTGGACTCGGTTGAGCGTGTCGCTCTTGTGGATTTCCCATCCTGACAATAATTCCTCCTTTAAGTTTTAACTCCTGTGATGCTGTGGGTCAGCATCGGAAGTGTTTGATTATGTCTCGCTCCTTCGACAACCGCACATGGTGGTGTGCTCAGGCTAACCACGTTTTCAATTGTCTCGGTAGCACCTCAGAGTATGAGGAGTACGGTATGTCTCGGCTTACGAGCCATAAACGATGTGCGCTCATTTAACCTGGACCAGTCTTCATAGATAGAGTCACCGACTACATAAAGGTTTCCGGATCCAAAGAAAACATTCCCTCCGGTTATCTGTTTCTATGTTCCTTCATGGACCTCCGTGCGGACGCCAGTCCCATCCCATTTGAAGTCCCAGATTGGGCAGCGTACTGGTCGTTGGACCCAACCGGAGTCCGGCGTCTCAACACAGGCGAGGCCGAGCGTCTCGGATTCCCTTCGCTCACCTTCAACAGGGAAATTTCTGGATTCTCCTGGGATGGAAACGTCTACGCCGGGCTGCGACAATATCATGAAGCCAAAGGCTTTGATCCTGACACCCAGGAGCTCGCGCGACATCTTGGATTTCCGCTGTACAAGCTTTTCAGCGGACTTGATCCTCCGTTTTCGAACAGTGAGTGAGACTGTGACGACTTTCATGTTTAATTTCATCCGAAACTGATTAATCGTTCTGATTATGGTTTGTGCTACTTTTGCAGTTACCGAAAGAACGGGCCGACACTGAAGATTCGACACGTGTGGACTTCAACATTGCCGAAGTGTCTCCGCTCTCTCGTGGCTGGACACCGTTGATGCCAGTTATATTCGGGCTCATCATCGCCCTTGCACTCTTAGGCTTGTACGAGATAACGGTGTTGAAATGCTCGGTCCGTCCGCTGGGATTGAATACAGACGGAGAGGTGTGTCATACATCTACCCTACATCATTAAACATGTGCATCAACCTCGTAATATCATGAATCGGATCTTGTATGGGCATTAGGGTAATAGTGTACCGGTATTGTTGCAATTTATTATGATCCAAACACGCACCAAACCGCGCTACGATGCTCCAACAGAAAGAAGAAGAAGGAAAAAACAGGACGCACCGCTTTACTCAGCGCACGGTGAACAAACCACACGCGACATGAATCGAACCCGCCATTCCCGAGGAACCTCTGTGACGGGACAAAGAAAAGTCGTACTAAAAAGAGGAAAGCAATGTATTCGCACCTCAGAAGTTAATACTCGAAGACTGGGATGCGGCGGGCGGGACAGTGGCGGTGAAGGTCACAAGTGCTATATACTGCACAGGCGGGAGAAAAGATTGAGTGATCTACCGCGCTCTCATCGTGATTACGGATAGTTGGCAAGTCGAGAGCTAAAGAAGGCAATAACGCAAGGACAATGGAGTCTGGCAAGGACGCGAATGTATGGCGGATGCGGAGTGGGAGATGACGCCCGCAGATGAGAGGGCAAAGAAGAAAACTTTTAAGACAAAATGCACTGACCGTGAGATGGAAGTTTAGTGGGCAAGGCAGAGTCGTTGCGGAGGAGTGGAAAGGCTGCAGTAACCAGGGGCCAAGCGCAATGATGGCAGGAAGAGAGAAAGAGCGCGGGATTACGGGATGTTGATGTGGCTGTGTGCCGCCGATCTCCTGCAAGGAGCCCTCCCTTCTCAAAGCCGGTCAGCACCACCGGATTTCATCGGCCGAAGTGCCTCTGTTCACCTATTTTCACTGAACACAATGCCGATGTTCACTGAACACGACACCGATGTTCACATTCATCGGGCCGGTGGCCCTTCAATGAAAGTCACTGAACACAACTGTTACATTCAGTGGTGTATTGTAGTGTTTCGACTGAATGTTCAGGTGACGGGTAGCGGACTGAACATGATCAAAATTCCCGCTGAAATCCACTGTACATCAGTGAAGAGCCAGTAGAAGTACACTGAATCTTAGTGACTTTTTCTGATGTATTCAGTGAGATCCGGTGTATTTCCCAAGGGAGTGCACTGAATTTCACTGTGAATGTCGAATATTTCAGTGTATTTTCCCCGGAAATTCACTGAATTTCAATGTGAACGCTATTCGCGTGCGTTCCACATGTCTTACCCACGCCGAGTCTGCCAGTTCACGCTATCTCCTTGCGCGCCGGTTTACTTCCCGACTGGCCGACACGTGCAGCGATGCCTCCGTGCACGATTTCCCTCCGGCGCCCCCACGCTCCCTTTCCCTCCCCCACCTGCCGCGCCCCGCATCCACACAGCGACGACGAACCGTACGCGTACGAGTGAGGAGCATAGCCAGAGCTGGTGAGGGTGGATCGGAGCGAGAGGTACTTTGTTTTTGTTTTAAATTGAAACCCCTCCTTGATGCTGTAGGTCCTGCAGGGACGAAACCTCCCTTCCTTTGTCCTGGGTGTCAACCGCTCTCTTCCGCGTTCTCTCTCTCTCCGTCGCTCCGTCCACCGTTTTCTCATTTTTCTGGCTACCCCCTTCCCGGGCTCCCTTTTCTCCAGAGCTTCCGCCCGCAACCGTCGCCAGGGTTCAACGGGTGCCTAACCTAGCTTTCACCGCCATCTCCCCTTCTCTTTTCCCTTAACCCCCAAAGCTCCTCGGCTACCGCCTCCCAGCGCGCGGAAGGTCTCTCCCACTCGACATATGTTCTGGTTTGGACATGCCTCTCCATGAGGTCGACTCCTTTGTAACGCCTCTCTTCGGCGCAACCTGTTCTCAACCTTTGCTGCAGCTGGTGATTTACAAGTTACCCGACGGATTCTTACTTTCGGCTCTCGAATCCATCCTATTCTCCTCTTAGGTTCCTACTGCGGAACAAATGGAAATGCATCACGATCGATAAGCATAAACATCAACTCACTCTGCTTGGGAAAGACTTTCGACCAACCCTCCCTTCGTTCGGTCCTTTGAGTCCCCCGCCCGCACCTCCCGACCACACTCCCAGAAACATTATTTGCACCAGTGTCAATGCAGCCATGCTGCCACTGCGCGCTGTTCCGCACAGATCTACCGCAACCCTCGCTTCTGGACCCCTTTCGCAGCCTGGCTGTACAGTGTCCACTAGTCGTATCAATCCAATCCAATCCTGTGCCGTGTCTCGCGCTTCTCTAGCAGGTATACTCGAAGACTCAACTCTCCGTTCGCAGCCCATCAAACTTGATACCCTCAACCTTTTGGCCCGTCCTCCTTCACTCGAACTTCTTCCCCTTGTCTACCTTCGACCTTTATGAAGTCGTTCATTATCTCCCACTCCAGGAATCACTGTGTACGCCCCTCGCATCTTTGGTTAACCTTTTCGTCCTCTTGACGCAATCCACGCAAGGCAGATGCGGTTGTGTCTTTTCTGGAGTTTGTGCGCCCTCACGTGGAATGGACGCGCGCGCAAGGGGTCGAGTGGAGCGTTACGGGCCTCAATGCGAAATGGACTGGACGGACCGCCGTTCTCCTCACCCATGTTGTTCAATCAGCATTTCATATCCTCCCAGTGAGTGTAGGGATTTCCCCGAGAAGCGAAGGTGGAGAACAACGTGACTCGGGAGAGCTACAAGTCTGGCAAGACGACTGGGTACTTCTGAGTTTCTGCCACCAAGTGCGTAATTATTAGTGCATTCTCGTTGATCTCTTTTAATTTCTTTCGGCTTCTCAGACAAAACCCACAGCCCTCCGCGTCAGGGGGAGGCCACTAAAAGATTATTAAAATCTACTAGTACATGGTCACTTGTTTGGCTTTTGATGGGAACGGATCGGCAACACCGGTGCCATCAAATCCATCAATTCGCGTTGTGCTTGTCTACGACGCATTCGTCAACCTGTGTTCAGGTGGCTCTAAGGCTATGATTATTGGGCCAACAGTTTCCTTGTGTCCCTAGGCCGAGACCTGGAATGAAATCTTTATGAAATCAAAGAATACTGTTTTATGGTACAATAATAACACTTGTGAACCCTCCCATCTTCCAAGCACCCCGGTATAAAACCCATGCCAGATACGATATTAGTAATAGCCTTCACACCGCCTGAACACAGCCAGCTCAAAGTGTCACCCCACGAACACGTTCGTAGACAAGCGCAACGCGAATTGATGGATTTGATGGCACTGGTGTGCCAATCCGTTCCCATCAAAAGCCAAACAAGTGACCATGTACCGGTGGATTTTAATAATCTTTTTAGTGGCCTCCCCTGCTCTGCGTACTAGTCCTCTTGTGCTAGAATCCGAGATACACTGACTCGGAATAGATATTGGATCACGGGTTTTCAAAACGTTGGTACTGAATTCTGTCAATGCCATAGATGTTTCATTGGGTGTATTAGGAAGCATTAGAGCTATAGTGTATCCCAGTACAACAATATGAAGATCATTGGTCTCTGCATTGGCTGGGAATGACGTCAACATCACGCACATGTGTCATGAATCGTCTTTTCATTTTACTTCCAGAACCTGAACAACCCGAACAACCCGATCATTGATGAGATCAACTATCTGATCAATCGAACTTGGATACCGTTTTAGGATCCCAAACGGTTATGATCGGTTTCCCGACCTTCGGGTTCCCGATCACCCCTCTATGTTCCTATACCCCTTCATTTACGTCGCATTAATCTTGTCCGTTGTCATTGGACACTGTACCTTAATCTACAAACCCCTAGAGACTTTAGTATATAAACCGTAGTTATTCTCCTGTACTTTACACTATTCTAGTCTAAACTCCAGGCTTATTCGTTTGGAACTCTTCGTGCTTCAGTCGCCCTCGTCACCTCAGAACCCGGAATCTGCTCTGTGCTGACAACATGTGATCCAATTGTTTTTCTGCATTTGGACCTGATCACATTTTTGGCTTCAACCACCACCAACAACACATCAATACAACTTTTTACCACATACACACCCTCCTCATCATGTCCGACACATCTGCCACAAAAAAGGCCACTATTGTTGCTCTCAAAGAGCAGAAATTGTCCAACAGAGTTGTGGCGGCAAAAGAGAATGCATCAGCCTCTATTGTGTCGAGAATCAATGCATGGTATGGTGCTAACCACTAATTCGAGGTGAAATCACCCCGGCCAGGTTGTCCATCCAAAATTTCAGAGCATGATGTGCAGAAGGCTCTGCCCTGCAAATGTTATCTTCTGGCAAGGCCAAGAATGCATCTGACCTAAAGCGGAAGCTTTTCCCCGATATTCACGAGGACACCATTCGGAAAGTGCTCAAAAAGGGTGGGCTTGAATGCTTACCAGTGCATCTAAAACTCCCACAAAAGCCCTCTAGTTAGAAGGGGGTAACCCGGGGGTTACCCCCTTCTAACTAGAAGGCATCATGGCTGTTTTGCCTATGATGCATTAAAAGCTGGAGCAAAGTCGCAATAAAGTCACAATATCTATAAGGTCATGAGAGCTAAGACGAGCTAACTGCAATAAAGTCAGACTAAAGGCACAATAAAGCTGCAATACAGATGACCTTATATGGAAATGTGACCTCAGACGTAAGCTGCAATAAAGCTGGAGTAAAGTCGCAATAAAGTCACAATATTTATAAGGTCATAAGAGCTAAGACGAGCTAGCTCCAATAAAGTCACAATAAAGGCACAATAAAGCTGCAATACAGATGGCCTTATATGGAAATGTGACCTCAGACATAAGCTGCAATAAAGCTGCAATAAAGCTGTGATAAAGTCACAATAAATGTGACTGTTTACTTAGGGCTTGAAGGGAATGGTAGCTGCAATAAAGTCACAATAAAGGCACAATAAAGCTGCAATACAGATCACCTTATATAGAGATGTGACCTCAGACGTAAGCTGCAATAAAGCTGCAATAAATGTGACTGTTCACTTGGGGCTCGTAGGGCATGGTAGCTGCAATAAAGTCACAATAATAGCTGGTGGGCTTATGTAAAGGCCTGAGACAGTCAACATACAGCCACCATAGCCTTTATCTTTCTCTGCCATCAGGCACCATCCTGGCTGTTCTTGGCTATTCTCAGCTTGGTCCAGCACCTCTCAGGGATCCCAGACAAGCCATATTTCACTTAAAATGCTCGAAACTGATAGCTGCCTGTATTGGGGCAGGATTGATGGTCCCCAGCCATTGCCTCAACATTGATGGGTGTTTGTATTGGGTTTTACAGCTGCTCTACCATTGATGGCTGCCCATACTGGGGTTGCAATTCATGGAATACAATAAAAAAGTGCCGCATCTTGGAAATGTTTTGCATTTTGTGGGCCAATGGGGCTTCTGATGGGAAAATGGTATAGGTGACTCTTGTAGCCCTTGATGAGCTCTACGATCTGAGCATAACTTTCCTTTTTTGGACACTAACGCCTTTTGCCCAAAAAGGAATTTTCCGACATCAGCCCTTCCCTAGCTCATAATTGTATCATTTTGGATGATCTAACTATATAGGGATGTTATTCCAAGTTCTCTGAAGCTGACCAGGCCAAATTAGAGCCCATTATAGTGCAATAATAGGGTGCGAATAGCGAATTTGATAAATTGTGTTCCTGGCCATGATATCCTGGGGATACAAGAATATAAATACATCCTGGCTGTATTACTTTGTTCCCCTAGGTTTTGAAGGTGACTGGGCCAAATTGAACCCCATTATAGTGTAATAATATGGTGAAAATAGCGAATTTGATAAACTGTGTTTCTGGCCATGATATCTTGTGGATACAGCAATATAAATACCTGCTGAGTATATTACTTTGTTTCTCTAGGCTTTGAAGGTCACTGGGTCAAGTTGCAATCCATTAGAGTGCATAATAAGGTGAAAATAGCGAACTTTCCCTTTTGGGACACTAACACCTTGCACCCAAAAAAGGAAATTCCCTACATCGGTCCCTCCCTGGCTCATAATTCGACTGTTTTGGATGATCTAACTATATATGGATGTTTTTCTGAGCTCTTTGAAGCTGACTAGAGCACACTGGAGCCCATTACAGTGCAATGATAGGGTGAAAATAGCGAATTTGACCAATTGTGTTCCTGGCCATAATATCTTGGGGGTACAGCAATATAGATACCTCCTGACTGTATTACCTTGCTCCCCTATGCTATAGGAATACCTGAAAGCAATGGATTATGTGAGGATCATTAAAAACATCGCATTTTGGCCATATCAGGAAATTGTATTTTCGCCCCATTGTGAGCCTCTCTATGATGTGAGATATCCCAGAACACATCTTTTGGATCCTTCCTATGTATATATACTATAAAGGTGCACAGGTGACATCAAGGACACCTATACCCCATGATTTGAGGTGATTATGTGTTATAGTGTTGTTCACCCCATTCAGCATGCCACAGGGTCATAGGGATCCTTCTGGGTGCTTCAAACATATATTCCAGACCATATGAAGAGTTCCCAGCCAAAAAGCAGGCTATTATGTGATCATAATATCGAAATATGTCAGATGACATTTCTTGGTTGTTTTGTGAATAGGGCACCAAAGGGACCATTGAGTGCGAAATAGACACTGAGAATGAGAAGTGACAGTTTAAATGACTCAGATTGAGCTTTATTTGAAGTGTTTTGGTGAATTTCTGGCCAGATGGTGTTTTGAACTATGGCCAGTATATGGAACCAAAGTGTAACGGAAACACGCCTTCATAACTTTGCGTCCTTCAGGCGCGTTCTATTTACTTCCCCATGCTTACCTTTGATCTGTTATGCCCCCCATGCCCATGCCGCCGGAATATTTCATCTGATATTTCATCAGAGATCCCCGCACCGCCTCTTTTCGTAGTATAATAATGAGCTGTATTTTGATAGGTTCTTCAGTCAATCTAGTACTTACACCAGTTCTTTTGCTTGACTCTCGTGTGCCGGAACTCGACGTACTCGCTTCCGTCACATATTTTGAACTCAACAAGACTTCTTGTCGACATTGCTACTGGCTAACTTGGTCCGATATCCACCACGCTGCCGCTCTGTCTACAAACCTGAGAACCGAAAGAACTATGACTTTCTAGTGGTTCCCCGATCCCTATACCCTCGCCGCTCTGCTGCGCATCCTGCTCAGCCCAGTGCCCGCTGAGCCCGAATCTCCCATCTCCCACGAGTTCTCATGGAACCCGTTCCACGGATCGCGGGGTCTATGACCGGCTCTGCTAGTCCCGCACTGTTTGTACAGTCGGGTGTTGTCGCCATCCCTCCAGGGGGGTGGTGCAAGTTGCTCGGTGACCCCGATGCGCACTGAGTTCTCCAGGGAGCCAGTATTGACCTCGGTCGTCGACTGGGGTCTGTTGGATCCAGTTTCAGTCCCTGACAACGATCAGCCGTGGACTGCGGTCACTCGGAACACTGCTTGCTCGCATCGCGAAGATCTCCAGTCAGCTGATAAATCGTCTCCCACCTCCGTTGTATCCCGTGCGATGCAAAACATGAGTGGTCCTGAGCTTTTGACTGTAGCTCGTCGCTACCAGTCACTTGCTCAGGAAGCCCTGTCCATCGCGACTCGACGGGCAGTGTCTGACTCCTTGCATGATTCTGTCGAACGTACATCAGCCGACTTGATTGATATTGATGATCTGCCCGAGATGTCCGCGAGTCGGCGCCCGAGCCCAGTTTCTTTGGGTGAAGGTCCCTCCCAAGCGAAAGGAAAGGGACCTGACCCCCGTAATTGGGGTGCTGTGAATTCTCTCAGGACTTCTCTGAGAAAGAATTGCAAGCCCAGCGCAAAGCGTTGAAGAGCCTTTGCTGAGATCAATGATCAAGTGATCAAACAGGAAGTTCACTCAACGCCGCCCGGATTTTTTGAGGCACGATGAACGATGTGCTCCGAACTAAACCCAAACAACACACTTATCACCCAAATACAACCCAAGTCCTTCCGGAATAAGCGGTGAGGCCTACGGAAATAAGACTAGGATCGGAAATAGGCCGATCAGCGAGCGCAAGAGCCAAGATTCAGACGAGTGATAGTCCCTTTGCAGGTCCTAACAAGGTTGAAGGGAAGGTATGTGTTTCCCTTAGGAAGATGAACCTTCACTACAAGATATCACCAGGAATTGGCCTGAGCGATAATCGAGCGGTGGAAATAAGATGTTTTAAAAGCTTCGCAGCTTTATGAGACAGCAAGTGTTGAGAGTGGTGGTGGTGGTGGGTGGTGTCGTCCAACGACGTGCAAGAGACCTCAGATAGGTCGACGATATAACAATTCCAAACGTATCAAGCCCGAAGCTTATTTCCCAGTGACGATGACGGTAGCTGATTCCAAAACACAATTCGATTCCCAGATGATAGATAGCCTCAATCACGTCCAAGACGTTTCCAATACCCTATTCCTTATTCCAACTTAGGTTTCCCGATGTTAAAGTCCAACGACGATACACACTGAGCAACCCCAGAAATAGCCCAATTGCAAGTGTTCAGCCTACTAATACACGGGTGATTCTGTACCCTACTCGAGATAATGTCCTGACTACTTATACAAACCCCAAAATCATATGCAGTCCAAGAACGAAATAGAAATTAGTAAAATGGCCCGAGTTCCCCTTCCTCAGCCGTTTATCCATCGGAAGGGCTCCCGCGAGTGTATTGCCATTGGTTGGTGAACAGGGCGATCGTGATGTCCGCTCGAGCGGCGTTGGTCAGCCTAGGGGTTTGAAACCCTCAGTCTCTTGGCTGACTGATACCGAGCCGTTCGTCCTATTTCCCGCCGTCCCTGGTCCTCTCCCGCCTTCGCTGA
>JARKIC010000803.1:0-191834 GCA_029378375.1 Mycena olivaceomarginata | reverse complement strand
AGAAAACCGCTCTCTGATATTGATTCCAGCATGCTTGAATTTTCTCCGGAATAATCATTGAAGATTTCATTGGTTTATGCTTCAACTTAAATTTTGCGCTGGTAGTCACATGATCGACTCAGGCAGCAGTCGATGTTCAACAGAACAGGTTCTACATCCTCTTTAAATTTTCTGAGGAAACAGAAGGTAAGACAGGGGTTATTAAATACTATCCACTCCAAAACTTCATTGAATTTGAGTGCCCTGGTGTTGAGGGAAGAGAATCGGAGAAAGCTGACATAAGATTACATAATAATAACAGCGCACTCCAATCAGACCCCCGCGGTAAACACAAGACTAGTGTATTGAGCAAAAAAACAGTTTTACAATTCAGCAAGATGAATACGAGGGTGCGGAGTATCTACTTTCTATGAGTGACTGACTGCCACCCTTCACACGCAATTCAGTGCCCTGGCCTCGACAGATTCAGTTTGATCCCCAGGCGCCGATCTCCAGTGTGTTCCGATCTGTTCCTGAAAGCGACCGACTATGAAAACTGACGAGGGTGTATGACGAAGAACTTACCCTTTAACTCCAGCCCACTCCTTGAGTCATTTGTATTCGGCGGTGTTGTCGGACTCGTTGTCGGACTTGAGCACATCCTCGATCGATTCCAGAATGTTGTTGTAGTACCCTCATAGGCTTTGCCCGAAAATGAAATTTTGTGCAGCCGTCCCGTTTCCATCTCCTTCAGGCAGTTGTACATCTACACAGCAAGTTATTCCAAGATACCAGAAAGTGAGCACAGACATACAACAGTGCCGATCAATCCGATAGTGTTCCAGGGAACTCTCCCAACCACTCCACAAGCTTGAGGTACTCGTCCCCCCTGTGCCCCGCCATCGCTGTAATCAGCAGCGGCTGCATGCTCACCTCGCTCCAAAACACCAGTGCTGCCCCCAGTGTCGCCACCCCTGGCCATGCATCCACACCAGCACCCGTGCAATCTCTGGTGTGCACTGGCTCATCCTCAGCAGCTGCAGGTATGCTGCCCACTCGCGCTCCCACACCCCGCCTTGCAGCAGGCTGGGGAAGTGCGCCCCCACTGAGTTGGGGCTCAGGAGGTCGTCGGGGGCGAGGCAACAGGGCAGGCGGTATGTGCCCACTCTCGGGGTGCATGAGGGAGATGTGCAGGTATGGGTGCAGGAGAGGGGCTCAGCTGCGGGCGAATGCAGAGCAGGATGGGTGTGCCCACGTGCAGGCAGGTGTGCAGAGGCTTGCACAGCCGGAGGGGGACAGAATGGACAGAGCAACACACAGGAGGGTGGTGTGCCGGTGGTGTGTACGCGGGGCTGGACTGGTGTGCCGGTACAGAGACAGGTGCGTGGAGGGGCAGTGTGGGGATTGGGCATGGGTACACAGAGGGAGCTGGAGTACACGGGCAAGAGGTACAGGTGTGGACAGGGAGGGGTATGGGCGTACAGAGAAGGGACATTGGGGGAGAGTGTGCACGGCAGTAGAAGTGGGTGCACGGCCAGGTGTGGGACCCAGGTGGCGTGGGTGGTAGGCATTCCACGTGGCAGTAGGAGTGTGTCAGCGCAGCGGTCGGTGCGGGTGGGGCAGATGGTGCCGTACCAATGTAGGCGCAGGGGAGGGACACGGTTCCCGGTGCACCACACCTTCCCCACCCCACAGTGCTCCTTGCACAAAGAGTTATGGAAGGACAAGGTGCATGGTGGTGTGGATGCAGATCAACGGCGGTGACAAGAGTGCGGAGCATGTGCAGGTGGAGGTGGGACAGAATGGGTGTGGCAGCGCATGGGGAGCAGTGTGGATGCGGAGCAAGACGGGCATGCGGGGAGGGCACGAGGGCGATCTGGATGTGGGATGGGAAGGGCGTGGCAACGCACAGGAGGAGGGCACAGCAGCAGTATCAACACAGGGCGGGACAGGTGTGCAGGGAGGGCATGGGGGCGAGGTGGATGTGGGATGGGACAGGAAGGGCAGCGTGGAGAGCACGGACAGCACAGGGGGCACGGGGAAGGGGAGGTGCTGCCATGGTGATGTGGTGAGTGCAGAGGGGCAGCGGCAGCGTGGGATGGGTGTGCATGGTGCAGGCAGGGTGGAGTTCCTCTTTCCATTGAGATGGGAGTTCAGAGCCTAGAGGTCAGCAAGACACATGCCAGTACTTGTACCACCCACTGGAATGAGAGTCAAAAATATTGTTTTTGTTCAAGTGCCACTGGCAGTGGAATGGGCAGTAGTGTGTGTTAAAAATTCCAGAAACACCTAGTAAGCCATAGCATTGTGCTATGCCGTGCTTGCCCAGTGCTATCTAGTGCTAGGCGCGACTATGGACATCTATGGATGCTATGGGAAATATGGGAAACTGTGGCTCGGCTACGGTTTTCCTGATGTATGCCGCTTGATTGTTACTCTTACATATTGCCCCTATGTTAATCACGGTTCTTCATCCTGCAACTCTGAAAGTTTACTCATTGTTCGATAATTGATCAACAAGAAGTTATAATGTTTTGTCGCATCGGTTAACATGCCAATTTAATTGTAATCGTGGAGAGCAGAACAAAAGAAATTAAACTGCCTTATTCAAACACAGACGTCATGAAGAAGGAGACTTCAGCAGCGCCTTCTGTCTGGACCTCAGCTTCAGTTCCGCCTTTTCCCTTGCCGCTTGTTTCGCTACATCATCCTCCACGCGCTTCATTGGTGGTTTACCCTTGATCTCCTTGTCGCTCTTCTGCTTTACAGCTATTTGAATCAGTGCAGTGGGTGCAGATCTGGAGGGCTCGTCGCGGCAAAAGGTTGGTGGTCTGAAGTCTTCATCCCAAATCGAGTGCTCTGATTTGAACTTCAGCATGCAATCTGCTGAGGCGGCCGACAAGGGTCCCCCGTTTACTGATGCAAACATGGCCTCAAGGGCTCTGTCGCCATTGGAGGGACAGGGAACAACCCGGTCATCCAAGATGTCAGCCAGCAAGTCGCCATTCAGATTCAGTGGCTCATTGAGTTCTTGCTGCATCACCAAGAATTGAAGAAGTGTGGAGCCCACCCCAAGTGCTCGCTTGCTCTTCTCGGCATCATGGAGACCGGCAAGCTTGACATGCCTCATGAGCTTCTTCAGCTCAGGCTCTTGGAGGACTTCAAGTTCAGGGGTTGGAACCAAACCGAAGCTGCGCATCCATTGGTCCGCATTCGTTGAACAATGTTTCTAATTTTTGAACTTCCTTCCGATGTCTGGCATTTTTCACGACAGATTTTACCCTCTATGCATTTTCCCGGTTCCAGAAGGCTCAATGTGGAAACCAGCTCCCAGTGCAGTTAAATTCAACATCCATGTGCACTAAACAGCCAACTTGAGCTGAAGACTATTTTGTAAATAACTTGGTCAATGTCCAAAATGAAGGGCTCTCGGACTTACCATGCAGTGCGGGGTATATATGAGAGTCGCTTCACCTGTCAGCAATGGCCTCTGGGTCGGCTAAACAGCGAGTAACCCGGCGGGAACCCCAACCAGGATAAACCCGATAGACGCTAGTAGCTTGTATGTTCCCCGAGCAGTAGGACCAGTCGTACGACGTCCTCCCTAGGAGGTCGTATGTCGTAGGTCAGGATGCGAGGCGGAACCCGGAACGAGTCGAAGAGGGTGTGATATCCACTCAGGTATACAACCCGGGGCGTGGATACAACCTGCAGTATGATGCGAAGGAAGCGGGGCAGGGTGGAGACAATGCCTATGTCAAGCCAAGGTAGAAGCCTGAGATTAGACGAGGTAGAATCTACTGTACATGGAGATTCTACCGTGCTTATATAGGCTTCTAATAAATTAAAGCGATCGCGGTCAATCGCGATCAGTTCCTGTACCACAGCATTAAGGAGCGTTAATGCTGATACTCCTGGACTCCTCTGTGTTGGTTTCCGTGGTGTCGGTGGACCTAGGAGACCTGACGTTCGGGTTTCCTAGTCCTAAGTGTCATTGTATCCAGTGGTTCTAACCCCGATCGGGTTTGCAACCACTCCTGTACTTTGTGTATGCTTCTGTGTCAGCCTTTGGTGCGTCTGGGGACTAAGTCCATCTGTACGGGTTCCTAGTCCCTAACGTCTTCTGTATCCCGTGGCGCAGACTCCCCGAGTCTGCGGCTTTTAGAATCCGAGGCCGGGTTTCAACCGTGAGAAGGTCACGTGGTGGCGTCATGAGAGTCCCGTGCCGCTAAGACGCGTCTGTATCCGTACGGACGCGTCGCGCGAAAAAGTAGAACCCAGGCGATTCATGTCACCCTTCATCCCAAAATTCATCGGTGGATGTGTCAGTCAGCGTCAATCCAATCCTGATGTTGGTGGCTGTGTATTGACGCAGACCGGCGCGCGCGTGTTGACGCATGACCAGCGCATTCCTTCTTTCAGAGTCATGACTTACTATCCAGTATGCTGGGCTGACACAGCTTTGTTGACGATTTTCTTCTGATTTTTGAACCAACTTTTTCCGCGCTCATTGTCATCAACGACGCCCAAGGACTTTGATCGCTGGGTTCCAAATGCGGTGATCCGGGATCACAGCGACGGCAACCGAGCTCACTGGTGACAGCGATGGAAGCGGAATTCTGTCATAGGAAGTAGTTGAAAGGAACTAGTGCCGAGCACAACCGGGAAGTTGAACCAGTGAACTCTCACGGGCCACAAGATGCAGTGTTGAGCAGGTATGAATGACAGCTAGAGCGATGTTGAGGTATTGTAAGGGAGTAAATCCGACAATGGTATCCTATTTCACAACAAAGAACAGAGGATGTGAACACAAGAGTTGTCCAGATGCGAAGAACACCGGCGCAGAGTGATGAATGACTGCCAATGCAGAGAGGCGCATGAGCGGCGCGGATCAATGTTGCAACTGACGCTGGACTGACGCGGAGTTGTCACACGGACACTGTGTCACGGTGCTTGACTGGCGCGGACTGAGACGAAGATTGACGCTGCAAGCGCCAGGGTTAACGCTGTAAGGCGCAAAATTGACGTGAACGATTGACGCAGATTGATGCTGTGTAGGGCTGCCGCCCGTGACCGTGGCCACGGTTCAATGGCACCCATGACGGGTGCCATGCCCGTTCCGTAGGACATTTTTTCGGCAGTTCAACGGCCCGTTGAAACACGGCCATCACGGCCGTTCAACGGGTATATAACTTCCTCCGCCAGAGATACTCATCAGGGCATAATTCTTCTTCACATCGACTATAACTGCGCTCCAATACATGGTTTACACAAGATAGCCATGTAGTTGAATCTCGAATTAAACTGCAGCTCAAGTTTTGCTGTGCTTCCGGCACTTGCCGGAAGTGATGGCGGAGCTTGAATCCGCTCAAGTATGGGTAAGAATAATGCTTTTCGAGGTATGAGGACCGAACCTTCCAGCAAGGAGCCTGAAGAGCTCACATGGGTACTCGAGCACTATCTATTACCCAGGGATGCGATTCTGGAAGGAACTGAGCCAACACCATCCCCCAGACCCGTTCAACGGCCGTCACAGCCGCGCCGCCGACTGTGCTGTCCCGTCAGCAAGAACATTGACCACTCCCGCCCGTGTTTCGACGGCCGTGGCCGTAACGGCACGGGTGGCAGCCCTAACGCTGTGACGCTTGTGACGCAGTCGCATTGACGCTGATTGATGCTGCATGTACAACCCTTTGTTCAATGCTTTTAACGTCCTCGACGACGCCTATTCGCAGAGATTAGGGTTCTAAACAATGTACCAATTATCACTGTAGGTGCCTGCGGAAGATGGGGGGTTAAGGAGAGCAGTGAAGGTGAGATCAATACCTGACGCAAAATTGAACTGACGGTGACTGACGTTGCACGCGTCAAACGTCAGTGCAACGCCGAAATCCCATTGCCCCGCATAAACGGACCTACATTGTAAAAAATGTGGCCGCAATCACCGCCATCGCCGAACCCGTATGAAGCGTGAGCACGAGCAGGCGGTTGAGAGTATTCTGAATTATATGGTGCACAACGAATGAGGGAGGTAAGGGTGCGTTCGATCTGATAGGCTAGGCATGCACTGACGCCGGCCCTCAAAGAACTTTGATTTGCCTTTTGGAACTCGTAGACGAGGGCCCCGGCGATGATCGAGTCTGCAGTGACTTGGGTGAATATCCAGATCCTTCGGTGAAATCAGTCTCGATGCTTATGGAACGCTAGACAAGAAATAGGCAAACTCACTGTCCGGAGACCCCGACCTTCGTACGGTACTTGAGGGCAGGGAACAGCACGATCACCAAACCCGAGGTGAATTCTCCTCTGAACTGTATAGTGGCGAGTAGGCGTATCAACCACCAATTACAGAGCAGCCTGCATACGTACCGCAGCCAAGATCAACATGCCAGTGTACTGTTCGAACTGTCAATGGAGTTCTCTGCAAGTTATGGGGATCAACTATTCACAAGATATACGGCAGCGTGGTCTCACAGTGCAGAGACGGTGTCGCCGACGAAGGCAACAGTTGCAAACATCTTTCCCAGGTTCAAACAAAGGAACGGGCAACGTTAAAAGGCACCAGGTACCTTTAACTTCCAGTCATCGTTCTTGAATTTGCGGAATAATACACGGCTTGCAGTATCCGGCCGTGTACAGAAGCTGTCCTGTGTTTAGGTGGTGTTTTAGGTTACGCAAATAAAGTTTGGCTCACGGAATTAGCCCAAGTACCGGCAAACGGTGCACTTAAAATCTCAGTTCACTAAGAAACCACCAGAGGAGTAAAGGGCATACCCGGTGATGCTATTGAGCGGCGAGAGAGACTTCGACATTCCAAGTAAGCGAGTGGGATGAATGCAGCTGGGAACTAACGATATATCCATCTGGCGAGACTTAGAGCATAGTAATAAGAATACGGACAAATTGTAGTAAAGAGAACGGTAGGCATTGCGAATATTACGACCAGCTTGAGCCGGAAGAATTGCGCGGGAAATCGAGAACATACCTACCATGCGGCAACTATCCGGTTTCTGAATCGCCTCCACCAGCATCCGAGGCATCTTTCTCCGACTCTGATCCAGAATCCTCTTCATTGGAGTCATCGACGGGCTCGGTCGACGAACGGTGAAATGAGACCTCCGGGATAAATGGCAAGGCTCGGCGATACGCGGCCCTGGTCGTCGTCCTTTTTGCCCGTGATATACAGCCGTTGTAGCGCACATCTGGATTTAGAAATGAATGATATGATCGTGTCGATGAAGTCCGCTTTCAGGAACTCGTCTGGCATTTGGAGGGTATGGAGGGTAGGAAGGACGAAGGTGGTCAGAAATTCGGGTTTCGAGGCGTAGTCACCTTCCTCTTCCGTGTCGTCGACCATAAAAAGGAACGATTGGAGGGATTGAATCTCAATATCGAGGCCTGGGCCATAGTAAGGTCCGTCTCGGATGAGGGTTAGCTCGCAATGCACGAGGTGCACAGTGTGCCGCAAAATCGGCGTGAATTCCCAGAAGTAACCACGAAGCTTCAAGGATGTCAACTGCGTCCAGGGTAGAGTGATAGGGAACACGGTATAACATGTGACACTGGCGGAGCGTAACAGAGGCGCGTTGCCTAAGGTAACCAGGTCGCGATCAGCCGAAAATAACACTTCCAGCTGGCGAAGAAGTGGCATCGGGTCGTGAAGGAAAGGCGGAGTGCCGCCTGAAATCCATCCAGCGTGAAGGTGTTCCCACCGGGCACGATGTAAAGTGAGGGTTTCCAGACATTGAGGGATGTCGGCAATGTCTGAGTTGATACGGATAGAGAGAGGATAGGAGCCGGAAATGGTCATCCAGAGTCGCAGGAGGTTGTTCTTTTGTTCGTCACGATATGACTTGTCAGACTCGCTGTCTCGGTTGTCTGCGTAGTCCCAGAATGAGGACTTTGTGAGGTGGCAGGTATATTGCTCTCCAGAGCGCGGGAGTGGCGAGGGCGATTCCCCTCCATTCGCTACATATATGCGTCAGGAGAGTCGGAGAGCGGAGTCCCGTGGATGGTGTACACTGGGGATATAATGGAAGAAACTGCCTGAAAATTTTGGAGGTGATTTCGATGGGCAGGGTCAAAACGGGGGTATGTGTAGAAGTCCAGTCGTTCCTGCACAAGGTCTTTCTCGATTCGCAACACGAGGATGGAACGCTCGATTTCGAGTATCCGGGCATCTATCTCGGCAATGCGTGCGCGGTCGGCTGCCCGCCGAATCATTGCAGCCTCAGTCGCGTTGGTGGCATCCGGAAAAGGCTGTAGGGCGTATCGTGAGGCTGCCGTCCAGATGAACAACTCATGAGGCCTCACCATCCAGTTTCAGGCGTTCTTGTTCTGCGGTGGGCGGGTGGTAAGTAAGAGTCAAAGCGCGACTAGGAGGGTCGGAGGGGTGGACTATGGTACGTCATGGTGTCATCACGGTGACGGCCGACTGACCGCAGTTCCTGCGGGCATATCACTCCATATCACCGGGTCCATCAATGCTTCTTACTCGGTTCTCGGCCAAAGCTCGGATCCATCCCTACATCAAACGACGCAAACAGAACATTATAATTATAGAACATTATACGTTCCGAAAAGCTCCTGGCGTCGACCGGGGGCCCGAAGGACTTGGTAACTCTTCCACGCTCGTCTCCATGTGTATTTCATAATCTAACAATGCTTCTTCAGGTGTCTATGCCCGGCACGTCCAGGATTTGCAGTGACCACTCGAGTCGCAATACATCCAAAGCATTGTTCACTAGTCCTGGCGGCCGAGTTCTCATTAATACGATGCGCCACCTTTGTACATGTTGCGCGAACCGTTCAGGGGGATACGACCTTTGGGCGTACTGTGGGAGATCTCAACGAGTGGGGATTCGTAATCTGGTACGGAAGCGCTGAGCACGGTGCGTCATAATTTTACTTGACTGGCCGCCGGAGGTCTAACATCTGGATAGTGCTCACCGTTGGTCGCGTGTACACCAACGGCGCCGATCGCCCCCATTACAAGGCCCTCTTTGACGAACTTCAGAAAGTGATTTTTTCGACTCACGGGCAAGCATCTTCGCTTCAAACGTTTTACTCCTGGCGGAAATCTGATCACGATGGGAGTCGACATGGAGGCGGCTCAAGGACAAGGCACCAGCGACTCCTTTCTTTCGATGAACGAACCGGAATACAGCGGGATAAGCACGAACGACCCGGATGAGTTTGCCTTGTAATTCGTCCGGGCCTGCATTTCTCACGCTAAACGGTATGTTATGGTTTCCTTGAAGTATCAATCACTCATATTCATTTCGCAGCGGGGTGACCAGTCTCAAGAGCTATGTTACCCCCGACGTTCTCAAATGCCTCTTGGACTTCCCGTATATGAAAACCGGAGAGGACGTCGCACATTTCACGTCCTGGATAGGTACATTGAACATCAAGAAGGTTCGAGGTACGTGGAAAAAACTGGTTCATACCTATGCTTATTCCGTGCAGATTGGTGGACACAGAAACTCCAGTACCCGTGATTCTACCCTCGCTGATCAAGTCTCGCTCCCGAATTGACCCTGCGGACTGGGATATCACCGATGCATCGACAAATCCCAGCGAAGGCCAGCACCATTGGACCAATTAAAAAACCGGTGTTAAATTAACCATTCTCGAAGCAATCGAAGCATATGTCTTTCTTCATTTATTCTCAATCGCGTATTTCATCGTCCGCAGTGCTCGTAAAGTTAATTTCAAAACGGTACGTTAGGTAAAGGACAGCCTCGAGACCGGTATACTCGATAATAATTCCAACAACATGCTCCACCGCATCGGCCACAACGTCCAGCGAACATCCAATAGTGTCGCAAAACATCGTGCAACCACTCAAAAGACTGCGGAAGCGGACAAGCTTTAGGCCCGGGTCGGTGCCGCAAAGACGGCGGAGAAGGTAACGGATCAGGCAGTCAAGGATGCGCAGACCGCGTTGTCTGCAGCGAAGGGAACATCCACCAGGCGGTAAATGTAAGACGTCGGCAGCGGGGGACATCCCGCTATTCCAGGCTTCGTCCTCGGGACGGTTTTCTCTCCTCGGCACTCCTCACAGACGGTAAGTGCTTCTACCTTGTCTGAAGCTCTGCCATTTTTGATGTTGAACAGAATCTCACCCCCATCACAGCTACGATTCCGGTGCTGCCATTTATCGATCCTTCGCCCGCACCCGCACCCGTGGATGTCGCGCTGCCATTCGACTTCGGCGACGACCTGGCGCGGCTAGAAAACCTCGGGTTCATGTCCGAGACATCTCAAACCCTCGATGCGTCTCTTAATAACATTCCACTCGTGAATATTGTCCCGAACAATAATCCTGGGGGCACGGAGTTTCAGTTCGATGCTAATGGCGCGTTAGATTGGTTCTTTGCGAACGTGTCTCAGGGTGGCGGCGATTTCGCCGCTCCCTCGAGTCAGCTCGACTGGAACGCCAGGGGGCCCGATTCTCTCGACCCATCTTCTTCAAACCGGCGCCGGGGGGGATCGATTTCGAAGGGTGAGATACGGACATTGTTCCCACTGAGTCTGAGCTTCCAATTTTACCCCTACCCCCTGTGTCGTCCCCATACTCGTCCCCCGCTGCTCCAAGTAATCTCATCTCCTCCCATCGAAGTCTTGAACGCCGATGTTGATGAACACAACATTGTCCATTTTTCACGCACTCGGAATGTTGGAAATGCCGTTCAAAGCAAGGTAAAAAAACCGAAGAGTAAACGGGTGAGTTCCTGTGTTGTGTTTATCTATTGTTACCTTCTTGCTTATTCCTCTCCCTCAGTGATCCAGGGTTGTGGTTCCGCGTCCATGTCGATCATTAAATGAATTACTTGCATATATTTTCTTCATACAATACATGGAGTCTTTGAATCGACATTAAAATAATGAGAATGCGAAAGCCTGAGGCCTCGTGGCACCGAACCGACAATGGGGCAAGCGGCATGCAGATGCACCACAGTGGTGCGACATCGCTGAGAGTGATGCAACTTGTCCACACGCTTGCCGACAAGTCGGAGTCTGAGTGTGGTATTGGTTGATCCCCTTGATTCACTCTTCCCTTTGTGGAATTAAGCTTCTGTCATTCACTTGATCTCCGCTCGGCGATTATCGCAATGCTCAGCTGTCTGCCGACTGGGCTGAAGCGGACCACGACTTGCACCACCGGTTCCGCCTAAGATTCCAGAAACTCGTCATGATTCGTCATTGCCGCAGTCAGCTGCTCCTGCACAATCGACCTTTCTTGTTTCGAAAGTACAGTTCGCTCTCCTCTTTGTGGAATTAAGCTTCTGTCATTCGCTTGATCTCTTGGCGATTATCGCAATGCTCAGCTGTCCGCCGAATCGGCTGAAGCAGGCCATGACTTGCAGTATCGCTTCCGCCTTGATCTGACAATAAAATTCGTCATGATTCAAGAGACTCATGCCGCACAGCCGCTCCTGCACAATCGACCCTTCTTGTTGCGATAGTATGGAATTTCACTGAACCTGTTGAATGACTTTCCATACTAGTGATCTTGGATCAACTTTATTATTCTGAGTCCCTCATCCTGCCAAGCCTGTGAAGTATGGCCTGCTTCGACCCCAGAGCAAGTATCGCGGAATGCTGGCTTACTCTGAATCGACCGCGCCGCCGTTGCAGCTCCAAATTGGACAACATTACCAGCACCGTAGCCCCCCTCCATCCAACCTCACCGGACTTCCCCACCATTATAATGAAGGGCGATTTTCTGGGCAGACGCTTCGTGCGGAATTGCACGAAATCCAGAGACAGAAGTATGGACAAAAGTGAGTGGTACCTTCTTCAAGTTGGACTGGACTGCAATCATGGATTTCCAATAATTTAGGTTCGGTGCAGTCGATAGACGTGCTCTCGACGATCCCCCAGGTGACCGTCATTGTCGTATCTTAACCCTGTATGTGATGTTCACCTTCAGTCATCTTACTTCCCCTCTTTCATGTTTACAACCCCGGAACAAGCGAGCAGTGGGAACAAGAGGACCAAAATTATGAGTATGCTTGCTATAACCTTCTACTATTGGTTACTTGGGCTCATACAGTATGGGTCTCTCAGCGAAATAAGTTTAGCTGGCCTGATATGCATGACAGATCTTTTTGAATTTCTTGGAAGTATCCGCCCCCTTTCAACCTGCAGCCCCCGCCTTGCACAAGCAGTAATCCTAATTTCTACTCGGTCGGAACGTTGAGCACCGACATGGCCCCGGATCGTCAGTATCCGATTCACGATGCCACTACTGTGGTTGTATTGGAGGTGTTCCAAGTCCTGGCTGCCCATGACGAGATTTATGGGGAGCACCAAGGATGAGAGCAAAGACACAGGGTTGAGGGTCCCGACCGAAAACTTGCACGTAGTAACGCCGCAGAAACGCGCAGTAAAGCCTCAGTTAGCAGCTGTGGGAGAACCCATATTCAAAGAAGGAAGAACATTCACAGAGTTAGCGAGGCGGTCGAGATCGAGATCAGCGGTAAAAAGCAGGAGATGGACGAAAGAAGAAAGAACCCGTTCGGTAGGGATAGTGGAAGGACAAATGGATATGCGCATTTGCCGACCGGCAACAGTGGAGCTCTCGCATAAGTACCTGTTCAGGTCCCAAGAAGACTGATCCTCTGGAGCGCTGCCAGGCGCTGCCGCTGCGGCAAGTAGTGCAAGATGCGAGATCTTGTGGTGTGGAGTGGGAAAATCGAAAGAATCCAGCGAAGAGCCCAGAAATAGCCACCCTGGCGCGATGACTCGGGCATGACGACCCGCTGTCGCGATTTCTTGGCGCAGCCGAGCTGCTGGGGGGCTGGCTTCCAGATGGAATTTTCAGCCACACTAGCGGTTCGCGGCCGGCTTCGCCGGGCCGCTCTCCGCTTGGCTAACAGCAGACATCAACGTAAAAGGAGATTGCTGGCGGAGTTTAAAGGCTTCGGACAGCGTAATTTTATGAAGAAGAAAGAAGAAGATTTCAGGTGGAGAGTAGCCAACTGCCAGGTGGGCTCATACCATGTCCACTGCATTTTGTAACCTGGAAACTATATTCTTACAGATAAAGTTATCACCCTCTTTATTTCAACCCTTTATTAAAATTAAGTACGTGTGTCTGTCTGAAGCCATTTTAAACTCCACCATCTTTGTCATCAGCTCTGGCATCGCTTGCCGAGAAACCGCAGGATCAGTTGTCTCAACCGAAGTGGGGATACCTGAAGCCTTTCAAACTCCGCCAAATGTGATCCGACCGGTGACATGGCCCTCCTCCGCAGTTCGGATGATCCCGTGGATCATAGATCATTGAGCCTCGGATGATCCTTTTAAAGGCTCGACTTTGGTCGTATGTGATGAAGATTTCACTCTCATAGTATCGAAGGTGCAGTACCCACTATGCCCTACGAAGCCCCCCCCAAGCCCCCAGCGCGCGACCTTGGCGCCGACGGTATGCCGGTGTGGCCTCTTTGGCCGTTTCCCCTGTAGATGACCACGACCTGCCGCTAGCGTTTACATTGCAGCGCATACATCCCGCCCCAACCCAGCCTGCTCCACGCGTAGGCGAATACACGAATATGAGCTCCCCGCCCCCCTCCATCTACACGGGGTATCCCACGCTCGACACGTTCCCCACAGGCCCGTACCCGGCGACGTTCTCCCCGCAGCAGTATCCCTGGACGCCGCCGCCGCCGCCGCCGCCGCCCGCGATGTTACCTCAGTATATGCCCGCGTTCAGTCCGTATTCGTCCCCGCACTTCTTCCCTGAACACCCATGGCCCGCATCCCCGCTTCCGAACCACCACTACGGTGCCTATGGTGCACAGCACCCCTACCAACCCGCACAGTATTCGCCCCCTACGCTCCCGTTCCACGCCCCGCGCGAGCCGCCGCCGGCGTCGCCGATCACACCCACGTCAGTTGGCTCGCCAGTGTTGCCCGCGGGCTCCAGCCACGGAGAGCGCCGGACCGGCGGCACGTACGGCAGTGTCAGAGCGCGCGGCTCCAACAGGGATCGCGTCAAAGCTAAAGACAAAGGTAAAGACATGGCCCAGGCCCAGCCCTGCCACTCCACGCCGCCCGTCTCCCGCTCAGACTGGGTGATGTGGGTGGGGAGCGTGCCCCGCGACGCAGGGCACGACGAAATGTGGCGCTTTTTCACGAAGGGCGCGAGTTCCGTTGCGCACGACCATGGCATCCTTTCCATCTTCCTCATGGCCCGCTCCGCGTGCGCGTTCGTCAACTACTCGTCGTCTGCGGCCCTCGGGGCGGCTATTGCGCAATTCCATGGCGTGCCGCTTAGGGAGGGGTATGCGGGGTGAGCCGCTGACCAACTCAGTCGCCCACAATTCAATCCTCATTTTGTTTCCTGTTTCCTTTTTTTTTAGTCCCGCACTAGAATGCCGGGAACGGCACGGTAATGACGACCTACGCGCGGGCGTGGGTGAGCAACGCGACGTCAGGATGCATCAGTGCTGGGTGAGAGACAGGAGGCGCGAGTGGATGGACGCCGAGTCTGGTTCCCACTCCAAGTCGCAGAGGGACACGAGTAAGGACAAGGACAAGGACGCGTCGACATTGGCCTCGGGCTCACCCAGCCCGGGTGGCGAGCACGGCTCGGCGTCAACGAGCTCGAGTATGCTGGCCCGACACTTCCCGCAGCGGTTCTTCATTCTGAAGAGTTTGACGAGGGTGAGCTTTATCTTCGTTTCCTCTCCTACTCATCCTCCCTGAATCCCCTTCCTTACCCTTACTCACCCGCTGTCTCCTCGCAGGAAGACCTCGACCTCTCCGTGCGGACCGGCGTCTGGGCAACACAACGCCACAACGAGAGCGTGCTCGACCGCGCCTTCCGCACCGCGGCGGATGTTGTGCTCATCTTTAGTGTGAACAAGAGCGGCGAGTTTTACGGGTGGGCAAGGTGCGTTTACTCCGTTTTCTCTTTCTCTCCTCCCCCGCTCGCATCCCATACTTACTAGTGTTTTCCCCATCCACAGGATGGAAGGTCCAGTGGGGCAAGGAAAAGCCGCTGCCTGGGCCCCACGGGGTGATCAAGCTGACCCCGCACCGACCGCGGAAACGCACACGCACACGCACAGGCCGCCGCCCACCGGTCCCGCCCATGCGATGCAGAGCGCGCCGGCGCTGGCCATGCGGAGCAGTGCACGGTTGTCGGTGCTGCGGGTGCCGAAGCCGAGGCGCAGTCTCGACCCTATGGTATTGCGCGAGCTCGAACACCCGCTCGCTGCCTCGCTTGGAACAGAGAAGGAGATGGGAGCGCCCGCAGATACACGAAACCGGGACGGGGGCGGGCAGCAGGAGGGAAAGGGCGAGGGCTGGGGCCAAAACTTCGCGCTGCACTGGATGTGCACGGTGTCGCTACCCTTCGCGCGCACGCAGAGCCTGCGGAATCCGTGGAACCATGACCGGCAGGTGAAGGTTGCGCGCGATGGGACGGAGATCGAGCCGGCGGTGGGGCATGCGCTGATTGAGCAGTGGAGTGGGATTGGGGCAGAGGGGATGTTGCAGGGACTGAAGCTTGGCTGAGTAGTGCGACGATTGACTGGTCGGTTTTTTGATCAAAATGTTGCTCTCAAAAACGGTTTAATCTTGGACATTTTATGGATTAAATGGAGAGTATGTAGCATATGTACATCATGCATCGGTAGCATCAAATCTTCCCGCTGTAATATTATCTGTTGGTTGTCTCGTTTGCGCGGCCTACGAATATGTTTGCTGATTTTCATGTGGATTCTATTTCGTTCTTGCCCTCTCCGAGGCAGTTTAAGAGGTAGCAGAAGTAGCAGATCTCACGGCCGCGAATGTAACTCGGATCGCTGGACACCTAGATCTGACGCGCAGTGTTGTGCTGTTGAATCATCAGATATGCAATTATCAGATATGCCATCGTAATTCCTCCACGACAGCCCTACGGAGGTGCAGAAGTTGGCCTACAAACATGCCGAATCATTATGATGAACAGCACGCACCTCGACGGTCCAAGCATGTCTCCGATCGGCTCACATTCCTCGCACGCTTCCCCTGCCTCATCGATATCGAGGTGATGCATATGATTTCTTTCCTGGGTTATAGACCGCGCTCTGGCCTACCCAGGACCAAAATCCCCGCCTCATCTTTCATACATCTCACCAAATTACGCGCCCCGGCCAACGTAGTCGAGCACCTTCTCTCGCGTCCATCCAGCCTTCCTGCCATCCGCGCCATAGGCGTTCTCTGGAAGGCGCCGATTCACCCGCATCTGATGACGCTCATCCACTTCTTATTGAGCATCACTCGCACGCTCGCTCGACGCCGCCTCACCCCTGAGCTATCACTGTGGATCAAGTCGCTGTCGGGCTACGAGGAGACGACCGTGCTGCGTGAACTCAGCGACGTGCAGCTTAAACCGCTCGCTCGTATAGAACGACTCCACCTGGAGGATGTAATTCCAGGGGACTCGCGACCGTTCCTCGAGCCCGTGGTTTCGACATTCCGAGGACTAAAGCATGTCTCGGTGACGACCTACGTTTTCGAGGACTCTGTACTGCAGCTTGTGCAGGAGGTGCGGGCGACCGATGATCTGAAGAGCATTGAGGTCGATGGAAAGAGATATGATCTTACCTCTCATTAGCGACTTCGACTCGAAATTGTAGAACCGAAATGAATTTATTTTCACCTTGGGGTTTATATACAGCAGACCGCCTGTGTGGCACGTACAAGACTTTATTCCATTCTCAACCCATTCTTCTTCTGGGTTAGTGTATTCCTATTCCGAGTGAAAAACCGACTCGAACACACGAACTTCAATCTGACTTCAAGTTGAAAATTCGAACACCAGTCAACCCATCAAGTTCGACTCAGAGCGCCGACCATGGCTGAGAGGCAGGTTCGATTGTGTGTTTTGATTTTTGACCCAAAATCTCTGGACGACGGAAGTCTCGGGTTAATTCAGCTCAAAGATAAGTATCATTTAAACCATAAATACACAACTGGCCAAACTGTAGAGCAAAAAACTAGGGAAAAATACGGAGCAATGTGTCGAGGATTAACCATGGCGTTTGTGTAGAGTCTCGCAGGGAGAGATTACCAGAAGGAAGGTGATCGCAAAGAAAATGAAAGAACGTTTGTGGGGGTTCGGCCGGCGCGAAACATGTAACGTCTCGTTCGGGGACGTCTTGCGGAGAGCGCGTTAGGGGGGTGATGGAGGATAAGAAGATAGAACGGTGTTGCGGGGGGTTCGCTTGTGGTGCGAGGCGTTCGACCCTCTCTCGTCGGGGGGGGCGTTCTACGCTGCGCCGTTAGCGGGGGTGTTGCTGGTATTGGCGGCTCCCCCGTCGCCTCCGGTCGCAGGCTGGCTCGCTGTCTCGCCAGTAGCCGCGCTTCCGTCGGTGGCGCTTGTCCCAGGATTCCCACTAGCGCTAGCGGCTCCTCCGTCAGAAGTGGCACTGGAAGTGGAATTCGTCCCAGGGTTAGCGCTGGCAGTGTCGTTGCCTCCTCCAGCGGCGGCAGCGTCCATCTTGTCGTCACTTTCAAGTTTCGGAATCAGCGTGGCATCTTCTTGGGCGATCTTTTGAGCGATCTCGAGGGCGCTAGTATAAAACTTATGCTGGGATACATCGATTACCCAGTGCTGAGAGGGGTCCGTTTCATTGCACGTTTGAAGGGAAAGCTATGCAAAAAGAGATGAGAGTGGTCCTCAGACAATTCATAATATAACTAGGTGCACTCACCGTGCCAGAAGTGGGGTCACCTGTAAGGCACAGTTTGCTTTCGCGGCCGGAGGGGCGAATCTGTATATGTTGCGGGACAACACCACAACTATTAGACTGGTTCTCAGAGAAGGAGGTGATGCGTACCGTAAATTTCTTCTGAAAGATACCTTCTTCTCCGACCTGCTCTCCCCCCTCTATCTTTACCTGCCACCTCCAAATTGTATTATTATCATGGTGGAGTGTGTCGAGCGAAGACCGCTCAAACGTCCCCACACTGGCGCCCTGCAGAGAGACAAACATCAAGTGGCTGCTAAAATCAAAGGAACCGATCGGTGGCTAACCTTCGCCTCGGGGCGCGGCGCCACCATCAGGTAGGTGACATTTTTCTTGACCCAGCTAAAAGTGAAACAGCCTGGACGACCACTGATGATTTGGGCCCCCTGCATGTACCCCTGTTGCGGTTCGGTGATTTCAGCGAAAAATATAACTAGGAACTGAACAACTGACAAAGACCATTGGATCGAAATCAGTAACACCCTCATCAACATCGAAACCAAAGCCTGTGTCACGTTGATATACCACGCCGTTATTTGAATAAAAACCCGGTGGAATTCCCGTAGGGGCGAGGCCTAATACAGGTATTTTTGAATTTCGTGACCATTGAATGGTACTTGCCTCCACCATAAATGAGGCGTATAGCACTGGAATCTACGAATGCCTATAAATTTCATAAGGGCCCGCCCTCCGGAGTTGAACACGACCACTCACCGAAGCACCCGAAATGAGGGCAGGGAAGACAGCGGTGAAGAGCATGACGCCAGAGATGTACTGTGAGTTGGGGTGTTGATTTCTGTAGTACAGCAGAGGAAGGTTTTATACCGTCAGAGGGCCGATGAGGAACCGACCTACGCTTGCAGTTTTCTCGTGCTTGAATGGAAACCTCAAGGCTCCGTCGAGATAGGATCTTTTCTCGCCCGAGGACCAAAGACCGGCTTCTTGGTATCCGTGGCGTCTCAGGTTAGGACGACAGAATCGTGATGAAAGCAAACGAAGTGTGTCGCCCGTTACTTGCACCTCGGAGGCGACTCGATCTTGCACTTCGGTAGCGAATGGGTGAATCCCAACAGCCAGGGAAATCGATACTTCTGCGCGGTGATTATGGTCGGAGTCCTCTTTGGCTGCAGTGTGTACGATGGCAAAACAGCCTCGGATAGAATAGCATGAAACTGTTCTATGTATTAGATGGTATCAATTGATGAACGTCCGTTGACCCTCGGTGGCGAGGTGCAGAAAGCAATCCTTTCCCGGAAAAGAATCGTATAGAACGATCTTCGGCCAGTATCACATCCAGTGAGGAACGACTGAACTTTGTTGTCATTGTGATAGCGAGATTCCGTCAGAGTCCAACGACGAGAACATTTCACTGAGGGTTGAATAGCCGCGCTCGAAGACTTGTTCACGGCGTATTTTCTGATAAACGTGAGACGTTGCCTTGAGCTTTATTGCAGCATTGAGCACCTTGACCAAGAGTAAGCATGAATCCGCGACGCCTCCTGGTCGGGGTGCAGTCTGGCTCCGAGCTCGCAGGCGAAAAACGTAAACCTCAACCGCGGGGTGGCATCGGCTGCAGCGTGTATTGATCGATCCTCTTCGCACAAAAAGGCTGGTCGGAGGATCTGGCGGCAAAGACAAGCTGCTAGCACATCATGATTGAGCGGCGCTTGAAGTGCTCCAACTTTCAATTTGATGAATGAACATCATTAAGTATGGGTACAGTGTTGGAAGTCCAGGTCACACAAGAAAGGCGCCAAGTAAGATATATTCGAAGCCTGGAAAGGACGACACGGGGGATACAAGGCTACCTACATACGTCGACAGAAGGCTGTATATAAAGGGGAGAATGACAAATTGGGAGGGGAAACCGGGGAGTCAAGGAAACAGATTTGGAAATACTGGAGAGGGGTAATGTCCGATGCCACCTTAGTATGGGGGACTGATATATCACCGACCTCTAATCATCGGAAAGCCATGATATATCAAAACCGCTAAGTTAGAGGGCAGTCTGATATATCATGGTCCGCTGAGCTTTTGGGCTGTCAATGAATAAATTTGTACTTGCTCCACGGCGGCGAGGAACATCCGGATGTTGATGGCATCGACAAAGATCTTCTTGACGTCGCGATCAAACACGATCAAATGTCGTCGCCGTCGCCGGCGACGATGAGGACGAAATGTACTTCAAAATAACCAAAAAATCACGAAAAAATTATAGTATATGGAGTGTGTAGGTAGAATACATACAGGATGGTAAGTAGGTACAATAAGGATATTCCGGGACGAAAAATGCGGTTTTGAGCGGAATTGCGCTGCATTATACATTTGCGCCGCCAGAACGAATGCTGCAGTGATGGAGCAGGCCGTAGGCTGTGGTTGACCTGTTCACGATACTGTAGGTAAGCATAGTACTGCCCGTGCATCCGGGCGCCGTAGGTGCCGCACCAGATTCCAGCGCCACACTACCCCCCTCGGGCATTCGTACGCGCCGCGCCCGATTCCAGCTGCACATCCTTCGTGGTCCCCAGTTCTCTCCCTTCCCCACCATCGCTGAGGGAGGGCTGCAGGTGAGGGTGGTGACGCCATTCCAGCGTTCGCGCGTCGCTCCGCATCTCCCCTTCCGCTGGCGCTGCTTTCCACGCCCATCCGGCTGCGCCGCACCTGCCGTGCGCGCCCCGAGCAGTCACCACCGCATCCATGTACGCCACGCCTCGCGCATCTCTGCCATCGCGTCGAGCTGCGGGGATTGCGGGGATGCAGGGCGGGGTTGGCACTGCCATTTCTGTGCTGGCGCCACACCTCCATGCCCTACCACAAAACACAGTGGTGAATCCGGAGAGCAGCCGCTCCCCTGCGCTGCTCGTGGCACCGATCCGGCGCTGCCACATTCGCCAGCGCTTCGGGGTGACACTTGTTCGCACTGCGCACCCACCAGCAGTGGCGCAGTGGTGGAAGCACCACAACAGACTGCTGCCCCAGGTGCACGGCGCCCTCAATGGTGCACTGGTGGCCGCATGGGTCCCACCCACGCCGCAACAGCAGACAACATTAGTGCACCAGCAGCACCGACTAGTGACGGTTTCTAGCAGTGTACCGCAGGCGTGTAGACAACTTGCCCAAAGGCATGAGGGGGAGACGCACCGTATCGGGTGGGGAGCAGTAGCGCGGCGAGTTGGTCGGGAATATATGCTGCGAACGAGGAATAAGCGGAAAGCCAGCATCAAACAATGCTTCTAGCTACTTTGGACGCACCTGGGGTCCCAAGTTCCCCAAATTTTGCACCCTCTTCACAGTCTTATGATGATACAACACCCAAGATAATTCGGCGTGCAAATGGTCGTATTCCAGGGGCTACGGTCCCCATCAAGTGCACAGAGGTTGTAGGTGAGTTTGATTTGAGGGCTTCCAAGAGATCCTGACGAGATTTGATCATGCCAGAGGAACTACCGGAAGACGGCCGCAAGAGATCGCATGGTGGGTGAAACGGTGTGTAGCGAGTCATCGGTGGGGTAAAATGCTTAAAACGAGAGCCCTGGATGCCCGCCGTACTTTAGAACAGAATGAGTGCCGAGCCGTACCACGAGGAGACCAGGAAAGAGCTCTGGACGGGAGGAAGTCGTGGTGGGAGCCAAGAGATGTAACACTTGTCACACCGGGTAACGCTGCCGAAACGCCCGGACGGGCGCTTGATGGGCGCTTGACGTGGGCGCTCACAGAAAGTTCGGCTTCGGTAATTTGCGCCCCGCACTTGCGAGCAATTCTGAGGAGACAGAATTTTTCAAAACCATTAGCCATATCTGCGGAGGCTAGTCGACTGGACTTTTAGTGGATTTACATGATAATAACCACAAAAACATTGGATGTAGGGCCAAATTGGCACGCGCACACAAAGAAAGCGTTGAAAATGACCAGCTTTTTGGGATACTCGACATCTGAGGACATATACGAGGTCCAGGAGCCCCTCCGATGCAGAAAATGTCAAAACTTACGCTGGTTGAAAAAATGAAAATAAAAATAAAGTCGCAAATGGGACAGGGTAGAGGTTGCACTAAGATGTGGGCTGCTTCACCGTCACTTTTATGTAACTTCTTGAATTGCCTCAATTTTTTCGAACCAACTTTCTTTTCGCAATAATTCAACATTCTACACATTATCTATGACATTAGACCCCAAATATATGGCCAGGTAAGCACTCACCGAGGGGTTTTTGTGTTCAACATGTATTAGACACCCGTTAAGCGCCCGTCGGAATCGTGCCTCCGAAGAGCCGAAACGCCCGAAATGTCTATATTTCACCGCTTCCTCTGCATTCCAAACGCTTGTTGAGACACGGAGGATGTCAAAGGTAATATATAATCATTCTTGAACATCGAAAGTGATATTACGCCGTGCTTTCATTAAAGCTCATAGTATTTACAAGTGTACATATTCTTCCGGTTGTCTTTTCATCCGCACAGAATAGATGGAGGGAGCGGGGCGTGCAGCAGGAAAAGTAAAAAAGATGACATCAGACACGGCTAAGGAAAGGGTGCAGTAGGCGGGGAAAATACAAAGACGGCCTGCCCAAGAAGGGTGCAAGCGCGAGGAGGGGTGTAAAGCGAGCAGAGAACAAGGGTGCGGGCCAGCGGGGGATCGAGTGCGTGGATGGTGGGGATCGAGCGCGCAGACAACAGAGAGCGAGCACCTGGGCGGCGGGCATTGAGCATGCATGGGGTGTGGGATCAGGTGGCGGGCGAGCAGGCAGCGCGGGGAGCGGGATCGAGTGCGCAGCGGCCAACGGGGAGCGAGCGCGTGGGTGGCAGGCATTGTGCGCGCATGGGATGTGGGATCAGGGCGGCGGGCGGCGGGCGGCGGGCAGCATGGGGGGCGGGGATCGAGTACCCGTGGAATATGCAATGAATGGGCAGGCGGCGGAGATCAAGGGCGCAGACGGCGAACGCGAACATGCTGGGGAGGGGGTAAGCTGACCAGAGCGGGACAAAGCCAGCCGGTATTGAGGGTATGCCTGATTATGGAGCACTAGGCAGCGGTGTTGTCAGCGCGTGAGTTGCGGTGGCCGTAGTAGGCAGGACGCAAGCGTGCGAAGAGCACAGGAAAACACGTGCATCGAAGCAGAAAGCAGTCGCGCAATAAGCGGCATACAATGAACAAAATTTGCGGGTGCAGGGGTGATCCAGAATGCTGGGGCGCCGGGAGCCAGTAAGTGCGCAGCTGGCGCGGGGAGCGGTATGAGACGCATGGGAGGCCAATTGAGGGTAGCCTGGCCACTCAATGAGACCAATTCGGACAGAAAGGAGGTCGGTGGAGGCCAGTACACAATGAAGGGGTGTGGAAGCCGCGATGGCCAGTTGCGCGGCCCTCAGGTAGATTAGAAAGCTACCAAGGGGTGAGGGTCAAGGTGGGATATGGAGGAGACTCGAGGTGGAGTTCCGAGGTAGCTGGAGCCCAGGAGCTGATTTTATTCGCAATGTGGTCCGGGGGAAGGGTGCCAGCGCAGCGCCAGTGCTGCAGTATCGAGAGCCAATAGACGCCGGAAACTCGAGATAATGGTGGAACAAGAAAGGAGAACATGCTAGCGAAGGTTAAGAGCAAACAGGAGAGCCAGAGGCGAAAGGGAGCCCGTGCGGTGGAGGGCGGAAGCAAGGTGCGAATGGTGATGGGAACGAAATGATCGCCCCGTTTGGAGTGGCTGTGGAGCGCCATCAATTGAGGCGGGGTGGCGGGGCCAACGGTGGGCGCCCAAATCCGGGGCGGAGCATGCGCGCAGGCGGGAATAAAGGTGAGCTGATATATCAGACTCACCTCTAATCAGAGGTGTTGATATATCATGACTCTCCGAAGATCAGAGGTTCCATGATATATCAAATCCCCATATACGGCTGGTGCTGCGCGCAGAGCCCATCGGAAAGCGGAAGGAGAAGTGCGGGGCACTCGGCGCAGGCGTGCACTGTGATTTGACGCCGGCTGGAGACGCGCTGGTGGTGGTATTCGGGGACGGGCAGCTCGCGGTTGTCCCGCTGGGGACTTTCGTGGCGAACGGGTTCGTGCGCAAGGGTGATAGTGGTCTGCTGGTTGTCATCCCCTGCCCAGAGTTTGCGTTGTCGACCCCGATGAATTCCAAGGAAAGACGGTCAAAAGTGAATGGCGCGTGGGCATGGATAAAGCGTGCTTTTGTCGCAGACGGCGTCGTCGTCGTCGTTCCAAACAAAGGTTCAGACTTTGCGGTCTTGCGGCGGTGAACGGTGCCAGAAAAGGAAGAAGCGTACTTGTAGTTATCTGTGTATCTTGCCGCGGAAGTTTTCCACTCTCAGTATGATAGCTTGAATCACCTCGACGCGATAGAAAATCGTCCTGCGTAACCATAAGCGGGAACGCACCATCGAGGAAGACGAGTATTTCGGGCGATTTAATGGTGTACTTGGGCTATTTGAAACTGAAGTTGGGTTTATAGGGATTAGGTGTAGCGACGAAGCGGATGTAGAAGACGGCGAGATCGCGGGAACGTGTCGAGTGCCGCAGTCTATCGAACAATATAATTATCAAGCGCCACTATACACTGGGCACTGCCGAGCGGAAAATATCGGCAAGTTGAGAACCAAAGAGTACACCAGAGCCATCTTTCAGTTGTAATTTCCAAGGCCGGCGACGTAGTCTGAAGAAAAACCAAAACACCACCCCGGTTGAGCATATTTCCAGTATCAGGAATGCGCACACACCGTTCGTTGCACCCGAGCGCCGTTTTCTCACGTGTCTGTCTGCCGCTGCCCAGAAATCCTCGCCGCTGCCCCGTGCCCATGCTTCCCATCCCATGTCATGGTAATAATCGGGGACAAGAAGGACGAGAAAGCGCGGATCAGAAGTAACTGGGGGCTGAGATGGAAGAACCAGGAATAGCGGATCGCCAGGGAGCATGTCTTGAGAGCTGTCTAGCCGCTCCTGTGTCATCTCAATGTGCGATGGAATGCTGCATGCCACAACAAGCACTTGGAGGAATTTACAGTGCTGTAGGCACAGCATGATGATGGAAATCATGGAGTTGAGTTCGTGGAAGCAGAGATGCGTTAGTCTTGGAATGAGCGCAAGGCCCTGCCATCCCGTCAAGGGGTCGTCGTGCTCGCGCCAGTCGCGGATCTCGAGATGGGTTAGGTGAGTGAAATTTGCACAGGAGCTGAGCATCTGTCGCTGAAATTCGATAGGGAAAAGCTTTCTCCAATATACGACCAGACGTTGGAGCGGCAGTGGTTGCAGCAACGTCAAGATGCCTCCCGGCAGCGTATGCATTGGGAGTACGACATCAACTGCGGCGGGGCAGGCAGACAGGAGCTGGGTGACGTGCCGCGAAAAACAGGAGATTGGGAACCGGATATGGCGGATGTTTTCGCGCAGGGACGACGACTCGGGTTTTGATGCAACCGCAAGCAGTCTCTCGATATCGGTGAATGCATGCCTCAAGATGAAGACAGCATCGTCTCCCGTAGGTTCTAGTCCGGGCTCAGAGGCGGCAATGGACAGCACACGATAGAGCAGGGGCTGGATCCTGGCTGAATTTCAGCCTTGAAAGACTGCATACGCGGTAAGAATACCGACCATGTCTTAACACGCTGGGCGACTAGAAGGAGTTTTGGTATGGATCTCGGATGAATGGCCGAGGCGAGCTCGAAGATTTTATGCTCCAACTCCGGCGGAAATCTGGGATTCATGCGAGGGGAAGAGTGACGGGCACCGGTTTTTCGCCGTGGCAAAGCGTGGCGTGGCGTGCAAGCGTGGTACGTGATTAGCGTGCAAGGACAGTTCAACTCACCAAGGCTTAAAATTGAAGTGCAGGGGAAAACACCCTGCTATTTTGTTCAGTGCTTAGCTGGTCTGTATTCTGTGTTGAAACCTGGAAAATAATAATTTTAAGACTGTTCAGTTCAATCGGTATTGTCACGTATGAGTGACTATGTCACCGGTCAAAAGCCAGGAGACGATGGTCTCGCCATGGGCTCATAAGCCCACATGTGATACAGATTAGACATAGATAGGCTTTTCAATCCATATAGTATGGCCTCAAGTCTTCAATCCCATTTTTCTGTGCACTTTTTCAGAAGTTATGAATTTTTGTTGCCTCTTCAACCAAGTGCGTGACAAGTCCTGGTCGAGTTGGTATCTCAAAAAAAGGGATCACAAGATTATTGTTTTACTTGAAAGATAAATGCTTAATACCTCGTCTGGCGCTTGCCGTTTCTCCATAAAGACAGGTTTTGGACCTGCACGCCTCTGCACGCCACGCAGATCGTTAGCGTGCAGTGCCGTGTCTCTGGCGTGCCGCGCCGTGTCATTGTGTGCACCAAGCATATGCATTCAGACAGATGTTACCAGCACAATTTTGGTTTAAAATCACTTGGTATTGATCCCACAGTGATAAGTTCATGTCCACGCTGACCTGAGTTCAAATGACAAAATGATGTTCAACTTTTTCAAGTTGCAATTTAGACCCGCGTAGTAAGCTCGAAGAGTCTAGTCAACCCCGAAGACATTTCAACTGGAAAGAAAGGCTGTCCGTTTTTACGAGGCCCCAGAGCCCACGACTGTAATGGAACCGCTCAAACAAAGTTGAGAAAAAAACGGCGGCAAGTGCCCAGAGAAAATGCCGTTGACCTTCGGGTTAACTCGAAATTTATTCTGGCTGAACTACTAGTGGGATGCATCTCGGAGCCAGAGAGATTAATACAATGTTGTGGTTTCACGGTTGGGTTGATGCACGCTACACGGTGGTGACAGCACTGCACGCCAACCACGTCACGGCACGCCGTGACACGGCGATTTCCCGAGGCCCAAGAGTGACGTGATAAAATCAATTTGGTCTGATGCGTCACAGTGTTTGGTGGACATGTCGCAAAATATTTTTGTTATATTGCCCGATGGTCACCGATAACACCGTCAGAATACTTAACCTTTAGTATATTCCTTTCCGTGGGACCGACATTGCTTGACAAGTGGGGGTGGTTCGAACGTCCGCCACCTCTGAGTCACTGACTGTTATAATAATTCTCTTCCGGGACCGCTGATGATGATGATGAAGCGGGGGCAGCACGAGGAGCGCGAGAGAGAAGATTGAATCCCTGACTCGGAGGATTGATGGACAGAAAGGCGAGCCTCGTCGGCGTCGGCACGTAGTGAGTATTCCACAATTAACGCCATACATTGCAAGCTCGAAACCGTCTATGCCTGCCTGCCACAGTGCGCACCTCCTAACCTACTCAATCGTCCTCCTTTTTCTCGGCCTTAAGATCCTCCACCACCTCGTGCACGACCTTCTCCACCCGCTCCTCCACCTCCCTTGCCACCCCCAGGGCCTCCCCAACGCGCAGCCCCGTCGCGCGCTGTAGCCCCTCCACCGCCCTCACCACCCCCACCCTTGCCTTTTCCCGCGTCTCCGCCCCCTGTTCCGTCAAACGCGCCCAAGCGCCCGCGCTGTGCGCCTTCCCCGTCTCGTGCACGTGCGCCAGCGCCGGCAGATGCGCATCCTCAAGCGCGCCGGCGTAGGCACGGATGTTCGCGGAGAGGTGGGGGAGGAAGTGAGCGAAGGCAGCGGCGCCGGCGAGGGGCGGGAGGGCGGCGCGCAGGGGGAGGGCGCGGTTGCGCGTGAGGATGGAGGTCGCGAGGAGGGCAATGGCGGCGTAGAGCGCGCCGGGGAGGAGGCGCTCGTCCGGCGGGAGGAGGGATTTGAGGCGGGCTGGGGGTGAGGTGGCGGTGTTAGCACATGAGAGAGAACGGGTGAATAGAGGGGGAGGGGAGGCAGGGGAGGATGAAACGCAACGCACCCTCGACCCGATTCTCGACGCCAATCCACCGCGAGACGACGCCCTGGACGTGCGCGTGCGCGTCGCGGTACGTCCCCGTCACGGCGCGGCGGGCGGTGCCGATGTGCGTCTCGAGCGCGGAGGGCGTATCAAGGAGGAGAATGTCGGTTTGTGCGGCGGGGTAGATTGATAGCTGGAGTGTATGTCAGTGCCAGTTTTCATTCCTGAGATAGCATCGAATGAAGACAGGAACGACGACTTCGGCCGGCAACTGGTGGAAGAGACTAGCGTACGCCTAGCCGAGACCCGCGAGATACAAGTGTGCAGCTACCCCAGCAAGAGCAGAAAGACCATTCCATGCGATCCAGGAACACCAGGAAAAAACAGACACGCACCTTCGGCCGTGTCGTCGGAGCTGCTGCGTCTTGCGACATCGTCGTACCAGCAACAAGGGAAGAACTGTACAAACAATCAACTGGGTGGATTCACAGTAAGGAAAAGCGAGACTGACGAGACGGCGACGCGGTGGTGGGAGGTGAGTAGGAGAAATACGGATCATTCTAGCATTGTTCCGTTCTGGCGCGGCCATGTGACCCGAGCTGCTTTGTCCTCCGAATCGCGATGACGCGTTATGGACACGGAGATTGTCTTGTAAGCAGCCGCAATATGGACACAATATGACGCAAGGCTGCCCGAGGCACGGCCGGTCAAAATCTCTAACTTCAGCCTCAAATACTTTGATGAAAAAGAATTCAAGAATCGACATTAGACTAGTCACTAGGCCCATGTTTGATTGAATGCTCACCAATACCTGCTAAACCATCTCTCCTATATTTCACATGAACAGTGCCCATGAGGCTTGGTAGCGCTCGGTGCGCGGTAAAACGCTGACCATACTCGTTCGATTCGAGCCAAGGCCATGGCATTACGGTTAGTCGTTTTCCAAACTTTTTGTTTTTTGGAACAAAACACAAGACTTCTTCCTCACCTTGGTAGGCCCTAAACTCGATTCCGTGATAATCAGATGCCCTGCCCTCGCGTTTAATTCATGTGCTGGGCACCGCCCGTCTCCAAGCTCTGCCCAGTAGCAACACATTAAATTTGTTGGTTGAACATTCACCAAATTGAAAACTATCACAGAAATAAGGCTTAGTAGCGCCGGTGTGCATCTACACTTCATGAGTTAAAGATATGGATCTCCAGTAGACCGTGCTCGTTCGACTCGAGCCCAAGCCATTCGACAGTACTGCTAGTTTTTCTTTTTGAATTTGACGGGGATGCTCTAGCCGTAAAGCGCCTTGCTCCCTACATCCTTGTCCAAGTCACGGCCTCGGCCCGCCTAAAGCTCCTCCCAGGGCCGGGACTCGTTTCCTTAGTCGAACACTCGCGAAACTATCTAATGCATACTTCGACAAAAACAGTGCCAACAAGGCTTGGTAGCGCCTGGGGCGCGTCCACATCTCATGGGATGCTATTGAAGAATACCTCGATTTTGGTAGACAAATGCTCGTTCGATTCGAGTCCAAGCCCATGTACGGTGGAAAACTTTCTTTTTTTCCCAAACGCCTCTTTGCCCGTTCAGCGAAGAACGGAGACCCGGAGACCCGGGGATGAACGAGGTTAGACTTCGTCTCTTCACAATCGTAACGAAACTTCAATTTTAGGCACAGAATATATATCGTGGGATGGTAGAACCCACCTGCTGCTCGGGAACCGATTTAACCTCCTCCTCCACAGATACAGGAGTGAAAAAGCTTGGTAGCGCCTGGCGTGCATCTACAGTGCATGCATTGACCAGGGCTCGATTCTACATATACCAGATATGTAGACCCTGCTCGTTCGATTCGGGCTCAAGCAATGGATTCGCTTTCTTCTGCTTTTAAAAAAAATAAAGGCATCCTTGCTCGTTCAACAAAGAACCGAGACGTGAGACCGGTTGATGGAAAGTTTGAAATTGCTTTTCGTAATGAAACGTCGAGGCATTGGATGGTTGGTCCGACTTCAAGTTGAATATCACATGAGCATTCAAGTTCAGGCATTGGATATTGAATGCTGCTACTCGCCAAACGATCCCACCTCCCCTGCCTAGAATCAATGACGATAACGCTGGTGCGCATCTATATCTCATGGTTTGTCGAGATCCACGGCGGTAGACAGTACTCGATGAAATCAGTGTATTATACTAGCTGTTCAGGCCATTTATGGCCTATATAGCTAGTTTGCTATATATCTACTCTACGCGGTAAAGGGTGTACCTAAGCAGCCTGCGCCCATTTACAGCTAAAGTCAGAACCGAAGGCACGGATAAAAATTTCTTGCTTTGGAAGGTTTTCAAAGAATTGGAAATATCTCGGTCAGTTTTGCACCGATTTGCATAGAAACTAGATAGATATACTCAGTGAACTCATGCGCAATTAGTGACAGAGAGGAATTTTCGAAAATATTACGTATTAGATAACTGTGTTTTCAGATGTCTGGAACATGTCCCAGGGGCACAATATCTGACGTATGTACTTAGCTAAGTATGTGACAGAGCCAAACCACATGAAATGCCCAGACAAGTGTGATTCTCACAGGATCTTCAGATGCAAGAAAATGCTGAATGCCTCCAATGCAGCTAGAAGAACTGTAATAAGTTTATGTGTAGTTCTGGCTCTGTCACATCCTTCCCTTGGTATGAATATCGCTCCTCACAAAATTTTTCGGTCCCTGTGACATGTTCTAGGCATACAAAAACAGTATTTTGCGTGAAAATGCCGTGAAAATGCAGATTACCTAATACATAATATTTTCGAAATTTCCTCTCTGTCACTAATTGCGCATGAATTCGCTGAGCATATCTATCTAGTTTCTATGTGAATCGGTGCAAAACTGATCGAGATATTTACAATTCTTTGAAAACATTACAAAACAAGAAATTTTCATCCGTGCCTTCAGTTCCGACTTTAGCTGTAAGGGAGGTCGCGGGGTAAAATCCGTAGGAGACTGTCGCGCGCGATGAACGTGCGCTACGCCACGGTTACCCCGTGTCGCGTCAGACTCCCCCGCGGCCGGGGAAGATATGTGTGGATAGCAATGTGTCCGAATCTTGTATGGTAATGTGTCGTGTGGGGATCAAGTGTATCATGAGAAGGGGTGAAGGGATGGCGTGTTCTAAGAAGGGTGCCGGGGAGGGACGACGAGGGGTCCCGTGGGAAGGAAAACTGGGAGACAGCGACAGAGAGGCACGAGAGAGGGATGCATAGGAGGGGAGCATAAGGAAAAATGGGGATGCATAGGGAAGGAGGGCGGTCAGCGCGTAGACAGTACTCGTTCGATTCGAGTCCAAGCCATGGACACATTGAAGTTGAATCCTTTTTTGTTTGGAACGCCTCTTGCACGTTCAACCAAGACCCAAGACCCAGAGGGGAGGATGCAGCGGTGCGCGTAATCAGCGCAGGAATTGGTTGGGGTATAGGGGAAGGGCGCAAAATTGTTGTTTCCGTGTTCCTCGTTGGCTGAATCCCGGGCACGGCGGGTCCAGGTTTTCAATCGCGGGGTGTGGGATGGGTCGATCGTGTCCCTGAGATAAATCATGTACCTGCCCCGACTGACAAGGCTGATACCTAGGTTCGCAGCCGTGTATTCCTCCGTCGCAACGGAGTAGGCGCGGAGTGCTGGAACTGGTAGTCAGAGAACTTGAAGGCTGCGGTGTTGGGGGCCCACCCCCTCCCGACATAACGTGGTGTTTCCGAGCGGAAGAATGCAACAACAATGAGCTCGCGGCCTTGAAAATATGTCGATGTGGGTCGTGCGGAAACAAAATCGAGGATACATACCAGTGCGCGGCACAACCAGCTTGAGCATACTCTCATCAGGATCCAGAGCTGGAGTCTTGAGTGAGAGAATGCTCACGGGGAAGTAGGTTGGCACATACCATCTTGGCAGGTGACACCGTCAGACGTCCGACTGCAAATCAATATCGAACTCGTTGGTCTAAGGGGATGGTACTGGGAAGCAAAGTCAGATGCAAGTCACGCTTCAACATCCCAAGTACGTTACCGTTCAAAAGCTCGGTGGGCTTGTCTGGAAGATCTCCGGGAATGAGCTGCTGGAGAAACTTGCGGATGTAGGTCAACATATCCGCTAGAAAGAAAATGAATCAGCAAAATCCACAACAAAGTACAGCCATGTTCATGTACTCATGTAGTCCGCCGCATTGGGAGGAAGCGCTGGTCATGCCTCTCTGGCTGCACCGTCAAAAAGTTCATACATCTCTGCGAATGATATTTCGAGTTCTTGCGTTAACTTGAAGTTTTCGCGAACTGCGACGGCACGCGAGAGGTATCGCTTAAGGAGTCGGTGCAATTTGAGAGGTTCCGCAAGCGGTAGCAGTCCTCGCACCTCGGCGCAGCATCTAAAACGAGGTTTGCATGAGAGTGATGACTGCAAATCAGAGTCCAGCTGCCCGTTTGGCTCGCCAGAACATCGTCCACATCCAAGCACAAGGTGTGGACATAATTATTCAGGCAAGGCTGGGTATTGAAATCGCGCTTGTCAGGAGGAAGAATAAGTTTGCGGACGACAGCTTCGCTTTCGCTAATTGGGCTCTCCAGGAATATGGTATCCATGCTGGTCCACGAATGAGGGACCCAGAAACGGAAAGAACAGCTCTTTTATACACTACTTACCAAGGCAAATGCTGGGGCTGTGTAAAAGCAGAGGTCAAAGCGATCTGTATTGGGTCTCAATACAGGTCCAGCGGTGGTCAAACCCTGACCTATGAAAGCGACCAGAGGGTCCAAGCGAAGAGAGGCCCATAGTAATTATTGTTGCAACATGAAGTCAGCATCAGGACAACATGAAGTCAGTACTCAAGGCGCGACTTGAAGTCAGCGCCTTGGAACATGGTCAGCGTCGAGGCAGCAGCTTCTGCGATGGGTGGCAGCTTTTTTGTGAAGGGTGGTGTTGTTGGCGGAGGGCGGTGTTGAGCGAGGTAGTTGTGGGAGGAGCGAAGCCATCATTGAGGTTGTACTCGCTCCTTCCCCCAAATGACGAAGTCCCGCACTTGCGGGATGGGGCCGTTGCATATTGCACGGCACTCGTAATTATTTTAGTAATTGTTTAATCTCAGACATACCTGGGGCCGAGTTTGAGCAACAGCCAGACCTTGAATCTGAATCATGTTCACATTCAGTTCATGCTTAAACTTTGGGAAGCTCAAATCCCTTCTGAAACGCTGTATACTGACATTTTTTGACAACTTTTTAGTCTGTAAAGATGTCTGAGATTGAACTTGTGGTCCTGTTGCACTGTGTTATGACCATGCACTTTCAGATCTGTTCCGGCCATTTCCGGCCCTGTCCCAACTCCGGCCTGTCTTACAGCCGTTATGTCCAAAACACTTTCTGGATGCGACTCACACTTCTGGCTTGTGTCTGTCCAGCTCGCTGTTGTGTCCAGCTAGTTCCATCAACACACACCCTTTGGGGTTTTCACAAAGGAGGGGTTCTGAGTGTTCCCCAAATCAAACATATGACTTATGCAACTATGCTTCTCTCTTATTGTTCTTATTGTCTTTTGCTTCACTTATTGTCTTTAACATACTTCTTTCTGCATTCGAACTATCTCTGTATTTAGTATAAATATGTATTATATTCTCTTGTATCTTTAGTTGAAAATTAGCATGCTTTGCCTCTGTGGTCTGACTTCTGCTTCCTTTGTTGTAAAGCCAAGTTGGTGTACCCGCTTACCTTTGTGGTATCACTTCCGGCCCTCTTCCATCTCTGGCCCTTTTCTATCCTTCCGGCCATTTTCTGACACAGATATAACACACTGTGTCCAGTGTTTATTTGCGGTTCCTCCCATGCTCAACCAATTGTGAATAATTGTAGAGGCTTCAACCTCCAGCATTAGCCAAGAAGACTGGAGTCTCGGTGAGTTTGGGTTCCACAATTGTCACCATTGTTGTTGTCAAGTGTTGTCAAGAGGAATGCATGGCAGGTGGCGATTCACAGGCCTTGTGCATCACTTTGTGAACATACACAACCGACTCACCAACTTCAGTTGCATGGTTCTGCCTATGTACTGCTCATTGACCCAGATATTAGCATGGGAAGTATGTCAATGGAAACCAACCTTAGATAGTTGAGTGTTATATCCCAAAAGAAATCCTCTGTACTTAGTATCTCTTCTGCAGAATTGACGGAATCTAGATTAATTCAGAGCTAATGAATCTCTCTCTTGGATCCTTCAGCAAAAATCAAACAAGTTCCTGCCAATTTTGTCCAATTTTATAAGACCAGAAGGAGATCACAGGGCATCAAAAGCAGATTTGTACCACAGCCACCCCATTGATTTCAAGTTGCGCGGTTCTGCCTACAATTTTTCTGCACATCTACATATTATCTCAAGAGTTTTCAGAGGGCACTCAATACTAAATAGTCCAGCTGAATATGTTCCAAAAAAAATATTGTCACTTCAAAAGTGGTCACGGTGCCCAGTAGTACAGCTGACCATGCCCAATACTAAATTCAATCCCCAGGATCAATCATACAACCATGACTTGGTATTGGCCAAGTAAGCTTCATTACCCTGTGAATATTGAGAATTGGAGAGATTCAGCAGCTATAACAGCAGGTTTTGAATAGTAGTGTCTAGTGCAACTGAAAAGAAGACGCCACCTGATGGGATCGAAACCACGTGCGGGAACTGAAGAAACACAGCCACCAATTATGATTCTAATGCTTCTCACTACTTTTCTATTGGTCTTATGGCATAAAACCATTACATTCTTTTAGAAAGACAAGTAACATGCAAGCCTTCGAAATCCTTGCTGCAAATGATTAAGAATGTGAATTATGTAAACATAATTACTCATAAAATGGCTGACTTCAAGTCACCAGTCATTTGAACCTGACTGCATGTCAGTTCTAACTCGAAATCTTGACTTCATGTTGGTTCAAAACTCAACAAACAACATTCAATTTGTTACGACCATGCACTTTCTGATCCCTTTCTGGCCCTTTCTGGCCCCGTCACAACTCCGGCCTGGTTTATGGCCATTACGTCCAAACCACTTTTCGGATGCGACTCACACTTCCGGCTCACATCTGCCCAACTCACTGTTGTGTCTGGCTTGTTCCATTGACACACACCCTTTGGGGTTTTCACAATGAAGGTCTTCTGAGTGTTCCCCAATCAAACATATGACTGATGCAACTATGCTTCTCTCTTATTGTTCTTATTGTCTTTATCATACTTCTTACCATATTCAAGCTATCTTTGTATTTAGTATAAATATGTGCTATATTCTCTTGTATCTTTAGTTGAAAATTAATGTGCTTTGCCTCTGCATTGCTCCGTGGTCTGACTTCCACTTCCTTTGTCGTAAAGCCAAGTTAGTTGGTGTACCTGCTCACCTTCATGGTATCACTTCCAGCCTATCCGTCTTCTGGCCCTTTTCTGACACAGATATACAATGTCAAAACCCAGATCCGAAAAATGCCTAGATCCGAAAAAATTACATTTGAGCTGGAACCCCAAGGGCATTCAAGTTGATTTTTTTTTGTGAAATAAGCACAAGACCTATGAGTAATGTAATGGACAAAAAATCAGCATTGGGCCTTTTCGGCACAAGCGAAAATCAAAGAATTGCCAAAAATGGCCAAATCTCACTGAGAGTCGTAAATTCTGAGGACGGTAGTAGCTCATTCACAACTACGATGTTTTATAGAGTGAGTATTGTATATTGCGGTATATTCAGACATTTTTTTACGATTCTCAGTGGGGGTAGCTGACAAGAATGAGCACATGTCTTCTCTGGCCCAGCGATTGTAGATAGATCTGAGATGTTTAGTCCATCTGTCCCTCTGTTGATCTGTCCCATAAAACAGCCCAGAGGATTGCCTGTGGGAGGTGTCTGAAGGTGTGTGAGGGTGGCTGAGGGCAAGAGAATGCAGAGAGCAAGTGACAGGACATTTCTGATCAAAATTTTCGGATCCGGGTCAAACCCTGAAACTAGGCAAGTACATGATGGTGCTGTGCGAAATAACAAGGGTGTCAAAAATCTTGAAAATATTTATGCATGAATTCCAAGGTCTGTAATTTACCCTGCTTCAATCTTATAATGAAATTCGCTCTCATGCTGGTACAATACTGGTCAACTTTTCTTTTTCGCATCCAGGTTTTGACACTGTAACACAATTGCTATATCTCCTTGTCATCTGTACCCTTCATTCACTCCGCCCTGGGCATATCCAAACTCCAATGTGCACTGAAATTCATGTTGAAATGCGATAGTAGGTGATGTGCTCCACATATTCAAGAATATAAATCCCCTTTCAAGCTCGGCACTACCACTCTGCTGAAGCCAGAAGACCTCAGCTATCTCTCTATGAAAGTGTGCAGTCATTGTCATTGTAAGGACAGGTCAGTCCTTACACCGGGTGATCAAGCACGTAATGGAAGAATTGATGTTCGTCCTGGTAATTGTGGAATCAACCCTCTCCGTGACGGTCAGAACCTTGAAAAGATACGACCAGAGGCCGGATATCCATGCGCTCTAAAGGTCGTAGCTTATCTCAAGCGGTATATACCACTTAAGCAGATCGTAACCGAGCGACAACGAGGGCAGAGTCATAAGGTGTGTAGTTGTAAAATGGGTCGTGTAGTTCGTGTAAACCTTGCCTGTGCCTCTATCAGGACCGTGTAACGGGCTGGGAAGGCAGTAGGCAAGTGGTGGTTATCAGGTAAAAATGTTATTGATTGTCACAGTCACTACACGATATAAGCATGATAGAAGTACAGGATAAGAATCATACAAGTCAGAATTATTAGTAATCGGAATATGAGAGGGAAATGGGGTACCCAAGACCCCTTACAGTCATGCACACTGTTGAAAATTTGTACATACAGTGGGGCTGGTGGCCTTGGATGTGAAGTGCGGGTACTCCCCACTGTTGACAAGCGGTGTCGTAAGTCTTCAATCTCAAATATGATGATAGTAAGTGCCGTGCCCCACATTATATTTCTTGCCAAATAACTCACCGATAGATGTGTTCAGGGATCACCTGGCCCCTCTGATAATCGGGTTGCTTGGATATCAATGGCATGTAAACCACAACATCATGGCCTAAAACCAAGTTAATTTGTGTATACAGCCAGAGAATTGAGTGACTGTACAGAGGTTTGTGGGCATTTTTGGAACAATGGAATTACTTTTCACCAGGACTTTTTAAGGTAAACAATGATCAATCAATGACTCAAATCTCTTGTTTTACCTGTAACTGTCTTCGTACACCTTGATTGATGCGGACACAAATGGCACCATCACTCAGATCTGGCGGTACAGCCAGTCTTGTTGACTCCTTAATTAGGTGAGTCGGGTCTTCATACATCTCATGCTCAGCTCATCTTTGCCAGCAGACTGGACATCCTAAACAACTCCGACTGAGGCTGACTTCAAGTCACCAGCAGCTTCACTTGCTAGTTTCATATCAATCCTGATTGGTAACAATTTGAGTGAACAAAAGAAAAGAAAACACAATTACACTGGCCTACTGTGTTCTCTTTATTGTCCGCTATTTGTGCTATAAAACTGGGTACTCAGATTCAAACCGGCAACATCTTTGATATGCCGCTCAACATTGAAAATACTGGCTTTGTGTCCATTTTTCTCATAGAAGCTGTAGGACCCCCTCTACCAGCTCATCTCAGGCCATGCCCAAACCAAAATACAGTGCCAAAACCTGGGTCCGGGAGGTGCCCGGATCCGAAAAAAATCTGTTTTGAGCTAGAGACAGGGTGTTTTGAAGCCCAATTTTTTTTTGGCAGGACACTTGGAGGACCTATGAGTAATGTAGTGCACAAAAACACTACAATAATTCAACTGGGCTCCAGCAGAAAATCATACAGTACTGCAAAACAGCTAAATCTAAATGATGCCAGCCAAAAGTGATGTATCCTGAGGGGATTTTTGCACATCTACAACCTTTCCCAAGCAACCACTATATGATTGGATAGTGCTATGATGTTTTTCATCATCCCCATCCTGTGTGGGAGACAGAAATGACTGGTGCAGCATTTCAAATGCAGGATGTTCAATGATCCCTCGATGGGTTTTCCCATCTGAAAGCCCTGAGGTGTTGTGTGCGTAGGTGCCAGAGAAGATGTATAAATGTGTTGAGCCAAGAAAATGCGGAGATATGAAGTGAAACAATGTTTCTGGATGAGATTTTCGGATCCGGGTCAAAATCCAAAACAGGCCAATAAAACGATTATCCTGTGGAACATAACGGCTGCGTGGAAAATCTTGGAAATATTTGTGCATACATTTCAAGGTCTCTAGTTTACCATAATACATTTGGAATAGCGAAATTCGCGCTTGTGCTCCGGTAATGGCCAACAGATTTTTTTTTTCGGATCCGGGTTTTGACACTGTACACACCACACTTGTATCTTTTGGGTGGAGAAGAAGGAAGAGACCAGACACATCAGCGCCTATTCCACATTTGTGACACCGGGGGCAACAAGCAACACATGCAGAGGTCACATGCGACAAACACATATGGTCTGCACTTGGAATAAAGACTACAAAGCTGCCTTTTACAGACAAAGGGTGGCTTTGTTGCAGGCTTTGTTCTCCCACACAGAGGCATAAAGCATGCCACAAAGCTTGCCTTTGAATGCCAAAAGCCACCTTGTGAGCCTTGTTGCTAGTACAGACCATATGCATCTGTCACATGTGGCCTTTACATGTGTCTGTAGTTGCCCCCAGTGTGAGTTTCAGTCCTCAAAACTTGATAGTGTAGTACTCATACTCATGTAGTGCTCAAACCGTAGAGATCCGACTGTTCCCTGCCGCGTGACAGTTCACTCCCCCCTTTTGTCTACTGAGCACATGGCCGTGCTGATGGCCACCATCGCTGACTTAGAGGCCTCCATACCTGACAGAGCGTCGAAAGATATACCACAGGCCAAATGCATGCATCTGAGGCCTAGATATCACTGGTTCAACACTGTTTGCATGGTCAAACATCACGTGCAATTATTATGCATAGACATATATTCCCACGAGGGGGGGAGGGGGGGTCCTCGAGGCTCTGAAAAAAAAAATGGAAGGTGTGTGCAGATTTTCATGAAAGTGAAGCCCTTGGCCCGCCTCCCAAATTTATTTAGTTCTCTATTGAAGATATGAGTCATATGACACTGGCGAGGCCTTGCTTTCGTTTAGCTGTGGATGACGCATGACACCCAGGAGCTGTGTAATTGCAGTGTGGACCGAGTGCAAGATGAAGTGAAGGATCCAGACAGGCGAAAGCTGCATGCCATAATACATCCACCAACACATCACAAAGTCTTGAATGCCTGAACAACTGTGCACCACCCATGCCTGCAGACTTGCCGGCCTCCATTCCACAACATCCCCGCTTCCTACGCCTGCAAGTGTTCACAACCACTGCCGGAAGTATCTACACCACCTCTGCCTACAACGGGACAGTGTCAATCGCCTGAATGAACACACACTACCCATGCCTGTGGACCTGTCAGCCTCCATTCCTCAATGTTCCTGCCTGCTTTACCCCCTCTCCCCCGACACCTGCAAGCATTCGTGACTGACACCGGAAGCGGCCAGACACCGTCATGCCAAATCCATAATACAGCCAGACAGTGTATGTAGTAAACTGAATCCTGCTCAAGCGGGGCACTTGCTCAAACTGGCCTAAGATGCGAACTGCTTAAGCCAAATTTTAGGGATGGCTTAGAGCAAGCGGGACTTGAGCGATGCACTTGCTCAAGCTGCACTCAAGTAGCTTAAGCAGTGTAGTAATAGTCCGTATACTGAATTTCGCTCAAGCAGTACCTGCTCAAGCTCGCTTAAGCAGCCGTAGTAATAGCACTACTCAGGATATTTGACCTACTATACTTATATGCAACTTTGAAACTATCTTAAGCCACTTAATCTGGTTTAAGCATCATGGACCGTCTCAACGCATACCTCATGTATTACAGCTTTTTGCGGAACTTAGGGCGGGGACGGTTTTTTTCCATTTTCGACAATTTTCATGAGGAACGTTGGCACAAGCTCAAATTTGATCAGATTGCCTTGAAATCAGACACATTAGAATCATATTCAAAATCTGCAGTCAACGCAATACCGGCATTTTTGATGCCATCAAAAATGAAATTTCTATCGCAAAATCTCCGTCTTCCGCAAGTCACTTGTAGCACTTGGAGTACTGCTCGGATTAACCTAGATTTTGGATATGTTATACCCATAAATATACTCTAGTCCACGTGACCTGTGGATTGATAATATTTGAAGTAACTGTAATTCATTGTGCACCTTGTTGAAACGGTCATCCCCCTCCTTTAGAAAATAGAGCACTCAAAGCAGATTTGGGTATGACCACATGTAGAATCCGCATGGTTGACTAGGGTACATTTATAGGTATAAAATTTCCAAAAACTAGGTTGATCTGAGCAGTACTCCGAATGCTACAGGTGACTTGTGGAAGACAGAGATTTTGCGGTAGAAATTTCATTTTTTGATGGCATCAAAAATGCCGGTATTGCGTTGACTGCAGATTTTGAATACGATTCTAATGTGCCTAATTTCAAGGCAATCTGATCAAATTTGAGCTTGTGCCGACGTTCCTCATGAAAATTGTCGAAAATGGAAAAAAAACCGTCCCCGCCCTAAGTTCCGCAAAAAGCTGTAAGCAGATCCCTCATATCAGTATGTGCATGTTTATTTTCACATGCCACTGCAATGCGCTAATTTCCGATGGTGCCAACTTCCATGCTTGACTTCGCACATCAGAGGATGCGTGGAAGTGATCTTGCTGGCAGTAGTCCATTTACTTTGTGTTCTCTCTGAGTCCAGCCTCCAGATGTGTTCAACCAAAGTTCAACTCAAGTTCAACTGGTTCAACCACAATTTACCTAGCTCAGTTCCTCGAGAGCCGGGAGCTATGACCCATGCTTGACGCAACCTCCACGTTATTGATGCCGCGCTCAAAGCCCACTTAAAAAGGTGGTCTGTCGACTCTCGCTCCATGTGCTTTTGATTCTTCCCCGTCACCATCTTGCTTCAAGTTTCAGTCTCCTCCGCTCTTCGTCGACCCCAAGCAAAGCAGGCGTCTGCAACGTCTACGGTGAAGACACGGATTTACTCAACACTAAGATCAAGGTCAACGGAATGCCGAATATGCAAGAACCTGGGGCTTACGCTTGGTCTTCCTCGTGCCGTGCAATTGGCAATGCAATCAATGTTTCAAGATTCATCTACACTGTGCAAGCCTACTAGCTGTCACTTCAACCTCATCAACGTCTCACAACCCCTCCGGCCCGGTGAGGCAGTCTGATGTCGCGTTCCTCCTACTCTCCCGCCTCTGACCTTTCTCGTGCAAGTCCCGCTGATGTCCAAGCAATCTACAGGTGTGTTCCGATACTCCTCAATTTTCTCGACCAACGCTCATTGTTCTCGGTGGTTCACTTTGCCCACGATCGATCGGTCTAGAGAGCAGCGGTTTTGGACACCCGTTGACAGCAAGTATCGCCTACCTTTCCCATGCTAACCAATGGTGCACACCGCTTTTTCCGTTCAGCGTTTTTCTTCGCTCGGTCAGTGGAAAATTGCACTGAATGGGTATGTACGCTCGATCATTGAAGAACGGAGTGGTTTTGATGATAGCATTTGGTGCAGTCGCACCATGCATGGTTTTGCGGCGGTGTGCACGTTACCACTGAACGAGTATGTAATGAGTCAAAATTGAGAACCTTCTTTTGTTTCGTTCAAGTCTCTTCAAATATCTGTCATAGCATTTTAAAGTACTTGCTTTGAGTGATCATCAAATCTAATTGGCGAATTGGTTTCCGCACCATGTGCCTTCGCTCCGCTCCGGCACATCTTGTTCTGCTTAAGCAATCGTGAGCAGGTGACAGTCCCCTTTGACAAGATCAAGCTTTTCGTTGGGCAGTATGTGCAGAATGGTATCCAGCCCACACTGTCACTTGGCTTGGTTCCCGATGAAAAAATTGTCTTCTCTGACTACGCCGCCCGTGCCGCTGCAGGGCAGGTCACCAGAGTTCCCGCCATCATCTCCAACTGCGCCAACGAGATGTCGGCTCTGTACCCATATCCGGTTGACAACCTGACAGCGGGGCCATACAAGCCAGCTGTTCTGGCCCTTGACGTCACGTTGTGGGTTTTTTCCGACCGCGAACACAACGGTGCTGCACAATGTGCTTGGCATCCCTGTCTTTCGCTACCAGAACACCGGCACATATCCGAACCTCAATCCGCTTCGGTGTCTGGGGGCCTACCATGCCAGCGATCTGCCTATTGCCTTTGGCACGTATATCCTCCTGACCGACCTCAGTCCCACGACACCCTTCGAGGGTGCAGTCAGCCTTGCCATGCAAGACCACATTCTTGCATTTTGTCAAGGATCCTCAAGGTGGGCCACAGCCCATCGGGTGGGAGCCCATGAACGTGCGCGCACCGCATGGCGGTACACCCATTCGGTTTAGTGCAGACAAGGTGGTGCGGTATGTGAATGGAGAGGAAGTTGATGGAGTTTGCAAGGGAATTGGGTCATATAATCAGTTTTCATGAAGGGGCCTTACAGGGGTTTATTTGGACCAATCCAATATTTTACCGTGTTTGTCTCCTCCAGACAAAACATCCACCGCAAGCAGACTGCAACAACGAGACTGCAAGATCTCCACATAAACTTACGTCTCCCGTTGCTTTCTGAAAGCCCCGGCCATCGACCCATCAGGCGCATTAAGTTCCTCCACACTAGAGAACTGTAAGCACATCCATTTAATATTTGTCTGATTATGCAATAGTGGAAGACAAACTTGGCCGAGGTGCAACATAACATGCATTGGGCAGCCATTTACATCATAGCAAAGGTTGAGGTCAAGCAGTAGATAGAGTTGACGAAAAATGCGGACCGTGGTTGAACACGATTTTCTCGTTCATCTGAGGAGCTAGGAACTTCTCGAAGTGAAAATGGAATCACTTCTGAACATGTGTTTATCATTGCTTGCAACGAGTTGGTGACGCGTTAGAGTCACGTGATTGTTCAACTTAAATTCAACGCCACAATAAAAATATTTCTTGACATTTCGCCATGCAAAGAGCCAACGGCCGGCGGTCCTAAGCAATCGTATTGTAAAACTGTACATAAATATAGGAGAACAAACACATCGAGCGCTAGTACGAAATTACATGGCCCAGAACTCTCGTCTGTGGTAGAAATCCGCCTCTTTTGCAGGGTACAACGGCATTAGGGTACCGTTAGAAAGAAATTCGGCCGCAGAGGACGAGTCATGACCATTATATGGAGATGATGAGGGAGTAAAACTTGGCATATGCGACGGTTCCCGCGACGATGCGTTGAATCGCCCGTCGGAAAAAGTGCCCAAACTGGTTGCATACAATGATGTGGTGTCTGTTTCTGGAGGTGGGAGTTTCCGGTCAAACCTCAGAACATTGTGACGGATCCATTTGATTAGGTGCTTGTACTCCTTCAAGGCATCGCCGCCAAAGGAGAAGAATATAAAGAAGAAAAAGGAGCTGATGGGGACTGCTGCCCAGAGCAGATAGGTCAACCGGAGGACGCCCTCTGGCAGGATAGCGATAGGATATGGTTGAATCCGCGAGAAATTGAAATGGACATCGGACCAGCTGGTCCAAGGTCGGAAGCCCCCGCCATAGGTGGCCCAGATTCCGATGCCGATCATAAGAGCATTCCACATGCCAAGGACCGCAGTCAATGACATCAGCCTGATGTAGCGCGAGGTGGTGAGAACAGTATCAGACGAGTTTATCATCCGGGTGATGACAATGCGGCGGCGTAAGAAGAAGAACAGCGCCAGGCCACAATAGACAAGGGCCAATAATGATGCAACGGCGGGGGGTAAATCGACCAATAATAGGGAGAGGAACGATATATACACCGCCGGACGGCATCCAAAGTCTTCAACGATATCGAACCGGTGGCCCTGAACAACATAATCTGGAGTGAACCGAGCAGAATAAGAATTAAGTGGACATGGACTGTGAAGAGACTCACGTAGGGCCATGATTAACACGGGCAGCCCGAAGCAGAGTACTACATCCACCACGACACCTTTGCGACCTCTGTTCGGTGTCTTCAGGGAACTTGCTATTGCATGCAGCTGAAGTGCTAGGCACAAGCATGAGGACGGCAACGCAAATGTGGCTCCAATTTTGATCTTGGTGACTGCGCAACCGTTCATGTCATGAGAGAGATAAACATGAATGAAGCATGCGTTGTACTAACCAATATCGCACCAGATGGGGAGTACGATGTCCACATTTCCACCCCAAATGAGAGCATTTACGCCGTAGCTCACATTAAGAACAAAGAGCCATGCGATAATAGACAGTGCTGGTATATTCCGAGACTGCAAGTGCCACGGAAGTGGGACCAGAACAAGAGCCGAAGCAACGAAAGCAGAGGCTGCAAGTGCAGAGACCATGCAAGGACTGACGAAGGTGGGTTGTGTGAGAAGGAATCAGGAGATCCTCTCTCCGTTAAAGATGATCCGCGTAATGAATGATCTTCAGTGTTGAACATACTTCGCTGGTTCAAAATTAGTGTCGGCTTGACAACAACGCCTGTGTAGGAGGCATTGTCTCACGAATACATCCGGCATCTGTCTTCAGTACTTCAGTGTTGGACAATGTGGATCAATCCGCATCATTCTTTTCCAAGGGTAATTTGCTTTTATTCGTGCCCTGGCTTCCTACTTTCAATGAAATTTGAACGAGATTCACTTACATAGCCCCCCACCAAAGAGCTACCAGATTAAATATGTCGGGATTTAATCCTCGCAGAAAATAGTCTCTGACAGGCTTCCTTCATTCTTGCTGATGGGGCTGTATCAGGGCTCTAGGAGTCAGATTTCATCAGGCAGTTCAATGATTCGCCCACTGGCATGTGTGTCCGTCCGACGTCGACCGGTATAGCCCGCCTCAAATAACGTGCATGCTCACGAACTCAATCTTCTTCCCTTTCACTCACACCAGCTAACCCACATTCCTTTCCAATGCAGTTATTAGCGCGACTTTATGTCTTTACAGCCCTTTGGCTCGGTTCTCTCGCCGCTCCCTTGTCCCACGACGAATCTACAAAGCGCAACTTTGTCGAGAACGGAAAGCACCCTCAACTAGACTCGGTGACAGCTAGTGCAAAGGTCGGCACCCTCGACGAATTAACACAGAGTAAAACCGAGGTTCGCTTGTGGTTCAACTTTCCCGTCATTCCCCCGCTCATACACTTTCAGACTCCGTTTCTTACTTTTTCCGCGGACGCCTTGAGCAATCCGGAAAGTATCTCGATTCACATCGCCTCCGCAACTTTATCCCAGAAACAGGTGACAGACCTCAGCTCTGACTTGCCTGCTTCAGTCACCCGCACAACGCAAGATCATAGCCAAACCTTGGTGAGTGACAAGTCCTGCACTTGAGAAACGCAAGAAACTGATAAGATCCTCCAGGTCGAGCCGTTGAGAACCTCGAGCGTTTCCGACGCATTGCCTGTGCTTGCCCTTCCCACGGCCCTCACGGGAACAGACGGAAGAACTGAAACGACCCAGCAGGTCGAACCATTCAGAACCTCGAGAAAATCTGACGCATTCCCTGTGATCGCCCTCCCCACGGTCAAGCAGCTCACGGGGACAGCTGGAAGAACGGAAAAGACTCAGCAGGTCGAGCCGTTCAGAACCTCGAGCAGTTCCGACGCATTCCCTGTGCTCGCTCTCCCCACGTTCAAGCAACTTACAGAGACAGCCGGAAGAACTGAAACGACCCGGCAGGTCGAGCCGTTCAGAACCTCGAGCGGTTCCGACGCATTCCCTGTGCTCGCTCTCCCCACGGTCGAGTCCCTTACAGAAACAGGCATAAGCACGGAAACGACCCAACAGGCGAACCCATTCAGAACTGCCAGTACCTCCGACACGGATGGATTTACTATGATCGCCCTCCCCGCCACCGAGCAGCTTACGGGGACGACCGGAAGAACGGAAACGACCCAACAGGCCGAACCATTCAGAACGTTGAGCAGTTCCAATGCATTCCCTGTGCTCGCCCTCCCCACGAGCGAGCCCCTTACGGGAACAGGCGAAAGCACGGAAACGACCCAGCAGGTCGAGTCATCAAGTACCTCGAGCAGTTCCGATGCCTTTACTAGCCTCGCGTTTTCCACGACGGTGCAGCACCTTACGTCGTCGGGGACAGGTGGAAGCACCGAAACAACCCTGCGGGCGAACCCATTCAGAACCACCAGCACCTCTGACACCGATGCATTCAGTGTGATCGCCCTCCCCACCACCGAGCAGCTTAGTGCGGAGCCGGTGAGCGACGACCGCCCTTACATACCATATCAGAAGCACTGAAGTAGTTTTTTAGGTTCCCACTGCCGTTCCGTCAAGCGGCCCGCCCGAGCCCGGGTTTCCTACTTCCCCACTCCCATTTCGAGCAGATGACCGAGGAGGATGGGGCTGGCCCTGGGGAGGATGTGTTGTCTGCTGAGAAGTTCACGCTTTCGAGTGGGAGGAAATGGAACTCCTGATCCCTGGAGCGGACACTTTCGTTCATTAATTAATTTATTGGATGCGTTCAATCAATCAATCAGATTGCTCGTGCACCAGTAGCATACAGTTTAACCCCAACATCGCACCATACATACAAGATTATATATGAAGCACCAACCAAGATGACACGCTCATTTGGAGCGCGCTTTGAGGGCAAAATACAGCCTGTGAACCAACAAGTCAGATTTCCGCGCACAGCCAAAAATAAAAATAAAAACGAATACACAAAGAGGGAAGAGAGATACGCACGCAACACGATAGATGATAGTAATCCCAATGATGATCGCCGCCCACTGCCATACGAGATGCCCCCAATGTCGAGGTAGTCGAGGACGTCAGAGCGGGAGACGGTACACGTCTCGGGCGTCGAGGACGGATAGGCACAGACGCACGACCCGTTGATGAGCATCGAGCATTTGAAGGAGAGGCGGCGCAGGTCGGACTGTGGTAGGATTAATGGTTAGCATCGCTGAAGGGAAGGGAGGTAGGAAAAAAAATGAGGGCAGAACGCACGTTGGTAAGCAGCTTGAACGCATAGCGCTGGTAGTCCATGTAGTGGAACGAGTAGAACCAGAAGCGGGGGAATGAACGGGCTTTGATGCTGGAAAACGAGCCGAAGATAAGCTCCACCGCAGTTCGACACATAGTTGAAATAAAAAATCAGACTGACAAGTATCCGCCAACGCTCATCCAGAATCCGTTCACACTGCCAACACAATCCGGGCAGGGGTAAAGTGACGCTGTGACGTTGCAAGCGGCGCAGATAGATCGGTGCTGCAGTTTTTTCAACTGACGCTTGATTGACGCTTGATTGACGCAGCGGTTTACCGCTTTGTCACACCGGCGCAGCGTCACGTATAAGTATATTGACGCACGTACTTACCGATGTTTTGGCGCACCCATTGGCACACGCAGTGTATCTTGCCGCTGGCGCTGACTGCCTTTTATTCAACCAATCAGTAGGACGTCAGTCAACGTTCCCCAGTTTTCCCTGTTCATCACTGTGCCAATGTGCGTCTTTCAAGTTTCATTGTGCAAATAAAACCTGTACCTTCTCCTCTCCATCCAACCCTGAATACTCAGACTGGATCTTACTGTGGCTCTACTGTTGGACACTTCAACCAACAATATTGATAATTCTTGCTGTCACCTCTCGTGGAAATTCAACTACATTAATAAAATTCACCCTCAACTGATCACCGTATTGTTGACTGCTGCTTCACTGAAAAAAATTGTCACCGGCTGAGGATGCTTACCCGATAACTTCTGCCACAGCTACGAAGTTACTCACCGAACCATTGGGGCACGGTGAAAGTGCCGCTTTGCTGTTGCTGCTGCTGCAGATTGCCACTGTTACTGTGGGACTGCTATAGCACCGCTTTGATCTTTACCGCTGGACTGCCGCACCACTTTCATACTGCCGCTGTGCCACTGCTGCAGCACTGCAGCAAGTTTTCCGTTACCTCTAGGGTGCCGCCGTATGCTACCGTGCACTCTATCTTCTACTAAACATTATCTTTCCCACCATGCTTGAATGAATCACTCACCACTACGGGACAGCGTGATGGAGATCACTGCTGTTCAATTAACTTCGTTCTCGCTACTCTCTCGCCTCGCTGGGACCCAACCACTCTAAAGTCGCTATAACTTCATCTGCTACCAATCTAAATTCTTATTCCACCGCCACGGCAGGACACCACAATTCATCACTGTGGTTCAACCTTGTTCTAGCTGACACAGAGTTCGCCGTATCCCGCAGGTTGCACCTCATGTTTGACCTCACCCCTTGGAGTCCGTTTACTCACTGGCGTACCCGCTTCCCTCATGAAGTAACATGTGTTCAAACAAAAACTCAACAGGGCATTGTGGAACATAATCAATTGGTGCATAAATTAATTTTATAATATTATAGTTTGTTACCATCTGAATCAATCTCGACGTCAGTGTTGTCAACGACCCGTCAGTGACGGGTCACCGACCTTGATCGACGGGTCAATGACTTTGATCGACCCCGTCAATCAAAGGTCAGCGACCTCAATTCTCGTTTCTCCTCATTGTGCCCACACTACAATATTTACTGACTTCTCAGTGTTCTCTTCGAGTTATCAACAATCTATTATCTTTACCAGATGTCTAATCTAATTATTGGAACCTAAAACTGCTTCCGCACCGCCAATCTTCCGCATCCAAACCTGTGCGCCCCGCATGCCAAAAAAAGTCGAGATTGGATTCTGGCGTCCCTGCCGCCGGGTAATTGAACAACTTTTCCAGCGGGACCTTTTTGTACGCAGGAATCCGCCCGCTGGCATCATGGAATGCGGCAGTCGCTGGTTGTCAGCTCGGAGTTGGGGTGGGTTGAGTTTCCGGCAACATATCGTCGTCTTCAGAGTCATCCTGCTGAGCCAAGTCAACAAGAATATTGGCCATGGATTCGAAATCGTTTTGTAGTGTGCCGAGCGAGTTGGAGGAGCCACCCTCATCGTCGTTGTTACCGGGTCCCTCGATCTCCGCATCGAGTTGGTCCTCGGCAATGCTGCATTGACGAACTTTCCGTTTCGGTATCAAACCGTTTGCTGCATGTGTCTTCATACGATCCGAACGAACAAGCGACGTTTTGTGGACTTTCTCAGGGTCGAGACGATTTCTTCGCTTCGTGTGTATCATACCGAATTCGCTGAAAACACGTTCCGGGCCGGCAGAGTTTGGCAGAATACTGAGGATGCGGACCGCCAAGGCGATGAATCCGGCGCGCCCCGTGAGAGATGTGTTGCCACCCATAGAGCGCCATATGGAGACAAGATCGGGTGACACTCCCTGTTCGGATTCAGCAGTGGTTCCACAACACAAGATCAAGCTCACCGTGCGCACGTACGCTTGGTGGTGCCAATCAAGAGCCATGGATGCCTTTGAGAAAAATCCGATGTTGTTGTGATAGTCATTGAATGCAGCGGCAAAATCAATATCGCCTGCGGGATCCTGGCGCAGTAACCGTTTGTATGCGCGAACAGTGAGGTGAAAGAACATGATCGGAGGGAAAACATCGAGATTGAATGGGAGGTGGTGGGTGAATGGATTCAGAAACACGGAAACAATCATTAATTCTTGATCAGTCTTTGCCCACTGCCGCTCTAAACTTCCGTGGAGCGCGGCAGTCACCTCGGAGTCCGACGTTGGCAGTGCACCGAAGATACAATAAAGATTTCCGAGCATGAGAAGTACCGTGTCCAGTCGGCAGTTAGGCGACTGGAGGAGATTGGATGCGATGGCGAGGGGTTCGAGGTGTTTGGCGATGCTGGATTGGATCAGGACTTGTTTGAACGCGAACGAACTCCGGACGACATACCGGTCTAAATTTTCCCGAAAGCGGCTGTCTTTGCAGATTCCTATCACAGATTCTGCTGCGGCGATCTGCTCCTGCTTTCTACCTAAACAGAGTCGGAGGGTATGCTCATTCGAGATAATGACGACCTGAATTTGAGGCTGGAGCTTTTTCAGCCGGCGGATAGCGCAATAATTGGAAAGCCAGCGGGTGAGAACAGGGAGGAGAAGCGCCAAAAGATGGCCCAGGGTGAGCATTTCCTGCGCGCGAAGGAGACCTAACGGGGTCTGATGATGATTAAAAACTTGATGATCTCGATAGCCTGCTTTGCTGCTTGCATCCAAACCGCCAGTGATCAGATGTGCCTGGTGCGCCCAGCATTCAAACGCAGCGATCCATGATGACTGCTCCTTGACAAGTCGCCGCATCTTCTTCCCCTCGGGACCATCATCAGTGCAGACAGCGATAACTTCGACACCATACGTCTCCTCTGCGTAGGGCAATATCACTTCTGACGATTCGAAGTAGCTCGTCGCCGGTCTTGGGGCGCCCGGTCATGTCGTGTGTTCGGAGAAGAAAAGGCTACAATAATTGTTAGTTCGAAGTACGGGTAGCAGAATTCAAAAGAAAACACAAACCTTGCTCTCGACACTGAGAAGAGATGTATCAATGATTCAATATGAGTTCGAGCAATATTACTCCAGCCATCCTCTAAATAAGTAGCAAGCTTTCCGTTGGTTTCCAAGCGGGAACGACCAATCACATCCTCGACCGCGTGGTCCAAGATTGGACCGGAAAGTACACGGCGGTCGGGCAAGCGGGCACCAGGAACATATTTCTCGAAGAACTGCTGGAACTCGGGGTGTTGAACCGTGTTCCACGACCAATTGCATGTAGCGAAAAGCTTGCAGAGATCGGAGCTAAACTCGTCCTGCTGCTCGGATGTCCACCCTGTCGATGTACGCCGTCGCTTTGTGGAAGGCCCTTCAAAGAGCATCGAGGATGGAGGTGGTGTCGACGGGTCAAATGGGGAAGGTGGAAGTGAATTTTGCGGAAAGAGAGGGGAGAGAGGGCTCAAAGACGGTGAAGGTGGAACTGAAGGGCGAAAATTGGGAGTTCCATGAAAGGCAGGTGAGAAACTGTGGTTAGGATTCATAGGGGCAGGTGTGGCGTAGTTGGGACTGAGAGCAGGAAAAGATTGTGATCGAGATATTGAAGGTGTAGTTTGCGGCCCCCGCGCCGCTTCGATTCGTTGAAACAGTTGTTGGCGCTTAGTCTTGAGGTCTTCCGAGGCTTCAATCGCTGAGCACAAGCGAAGATGGCGCATCATTCCATCCGGTTTCCCTGCCATTGCAGTGTTTGGCGTCGCCACTAGCAACTTAATTAGTGTCGGAATACAAAGTAGTCTATCATGTAGATATCGCACCGAATTTCAACCAGTCCTCTTCAGACATGGTGGTAGGTGGTCCAAAACGCGTCCCCTCAGCTATCTCTTTCCGCTCATTCGCCTTCGTCGCCTCAATTTGCTGCTGAAGGCACGCGAGACACCATGCATTCGAGTATGATTTATTTGACTTGTATTTTTGGCCGTCCGTGTGATACGCGTCCCATATGGGGCCAGGTTTTGGCATGGTGCACGGGGATGAGTTGCGCGCACAGAAAATGTGGTTTGAGGGAGCACAGAAGAGCAAAAGAAAGACGCGAAGAGAAGACGCGACCGTGAGAACTTACCTTCGGATTTCTGATCCGCTACTTCGACGCGTCACTGACGAGTCACCGACCCGGTCACTCAAGGTCGCAACGTCAAAGGTCATTGATTCGGGTCGATCAAAAGTCAGTGACTTGACAACACTGCTCGACGTAACCGGGATATCTGCAAGGAAAAGGGTGAGTCGACTATACTCATAACCACAACAGATATGCTCACCTAGACTTTTTCTTGGACTTCATGACTTGAACTGGTTTTGTAATCGAACCAGCCGGCTTGCGGCACAGATTCTTACGTCGGGGAATGGAACTTGACGGGATCCCCCAAACCCAAATCGTAGTGGGACCGGTTGAGATGTTCACAGCCGTCGATGACTTTTTGGCGTCGTAGGTAACTTCCGTGGGGCATCCAACGGACTTTCTCGCGACCATTATATCGGCGAGACTTATATCCAACAGCATGTTGAAAGTCTGGGGACTGCAGATGGCTCATCAAATTAATTTTGGGACGGAAGAGGAGTACTCACGGCGTGGCCACCTCGAAAGACGGATAATGTACGGTCTCAATTTCCTGGGCTCTGGGTCAGTTGCTGCTAACGCCTGAAATTATCTCTCTTACCAGGTCGGTGAGATTAAAGTCTTCGGACAACGCTTGGGATAGGTTTGGTGGCAAGGTGAGCGAAGGAAGCACCTGCTAGTCCGCGCGTAACGCGAGAGAGTACTGCCACGGCGTCCGAGCAAGCGAAAGTGCTGCTACATAGTGCTGCATGTCGAGGACCAAGTGCCGCAGACCAAATAAAAACTGCCGCTGTACAGCTACATTGCCGCTGTGTTGCCGTTTGTCGTGAAGATACTGCCGCATCTTTCCCATCTCGATTCACTGGTGCACTATTATCTGGGAGCAGTAATGCAATCGTATCTAACAATACGTTGGGACACAATTCATATAGTGCCGTCACGGAAACGGACACGGACATCTGCCAGTCCTACTCGTAGTCCCGAATCGGTACACTGGCCATTTTCAATTGACTATTGTCGTATTTATTCATTGAATCATATCAGCCGGGTGTGCCTTATATCGCCCTGGCGCAAGATGATTTCGTCTTGCCTTCCCAATCACCTTCGCCCGAAACCGGTCTGCCCATCGTGCACCATGAAAGCGACCTACCGGGACTGCCTGGTGGCGAATTTATTCACGAGTGAGATAATCCCTCAGAACCTCAAAATCTCAAGTTCCCTTCTCGTCGCGATGATGAAATTCCAGACCCACCTCTACTTGGACAAGAAAACGATCGGACTCTAGCTAATGCTCCAACCTTTTCGTTTTCGTTTGTGAACGGAAACGAACATAAACGTTTCAAAAAACCGTTTTAAACGTTTTAAAAGAAAGTTTTCCGGCCAGAAGTACGATTGAATGAGAAGGCATGAAAGAAGTAATCCAGACAGTTTACCTTGATGCACAAGGCTTGCGGCAGGATGGACTGAAGGCTGACTTCCGCTGTGGCAGGGTCGGATGGCCAGGGTATGGAAATCTGTCCACATCTTCTTTCTGAGTCTACTGTAGTGCACCCCTAATTTACCCTACAGCATTTGTTTGTACAGTAAATAGTGCCACATCATCGAATTTCACGCTCGTACCACCATCTTCGCGGCCAGCACAGGGCTCTCACCCAGAGGTACCACCGAGGGACTTCGCCCCCTACTCTTGTAGGCCGCCAGTGGGCTCTTAGAGTCTTTAGCCACCAGTACCCCCGGATTCGCATCACATGACCTCACCCTCTTCCCACGGCATTTTTCGACATCTTTACTCTCTTTTAATGCCTTTTTCGCACTCTATGGCTCGAGACCAATTGCCAAATTTACCTCCCAATATTCGTTCGACCGCTACCCGGATCACCAACCTGAAGCCTACCAGCTGGGCACATAACCCTGCAACAGTGGTGAGCCAGTGACCACTGCAGGGGGAAGGTCTTTTTAGTGGGATCTTTAGGGTACTGTACAATTTCGTTCAAATCGGCAGTCACGCGTCACACATGCCCCTGTCGATCACGAACTTTGGTCGATGTCACACGTCACTCGGGCCTCTGTCGAACCTCCAAGTGGTTACACAGGCCCAAATTGCCTAAAAAAAAAAAAGAAAGGGAAAAAAGGGAAAATTTCCGGTTCAAATGCCGAAATTTTCGAGGTGTCACGCAAAAAATCGGCAGCTGCCGAAATGTCGAATAGGTAAAATGGGTCACGCGTCACACCCCCTGTCGATTTGAATGAAATTTTACAGTATTCCAAGTGGTCTGTCATTGTTTCTACCTTCGTTCACCCCTATCCTTCACCATGACAGTCTCTACGCTGCTCACCACGCGTCCTATCGCTCATACGCCACTCATCACGTGCCACACTGCCCCCTCGGACCCTCGTGTCATTTCACGCTTCGAGCAGGCGAACAGCTCGTCTTATTCATCGTCTAGACTCCATCCTTTGCATTCCACAACTCATATTTCATCCATGCACCCACTCGTTGCATGTCCAAACACAATCCACGCACGTTTCCTGGCGAGCATCACACCAAATTCATCTGGTAATCTACACCCTTTCCTTCGCATTCTCCGGCACATACTTTTGTCTCCCCCTTCTTTGCCTCCTCTTCGGAAGCGCTCGCAGCACTGCTTCGTGTGTGGCGGGACGGGGAAGCACCGGCTTAGCCCCTGTTTTTTCCCACGGGCTTACGAGCTCCTTTCCAAGCATCTGGTCAAATTCAACGCTAATTTCCATCTCGTTTCAGACACTGATTCACCACTTCCGATGACATGGCACCCTGGCGGAGTGGCGGTGCACTTGCTGTCTCCACGGCACCTTCCTCCTCGCACCATTTGTGTTTCGCCTTGCAGCATTACAAAGTCGCCCGAGGCCTCTCATTTGAATCCCCCACATGTTCATCGCGCTCCACACGCCTCGCCTATACCTGTTCCTCGTAGCATTCCCAATGCTGTCCCCATATCGAATTTAAATCCCCCGCATGCGCCATCTGCAGCTGTCGAACATCCACGTCGTATTTCCACTCCAGACTGGAGGTTTGAATCGAATCCCCCGCACTTTCCGCACAAGGAACATTCATCCTCACCACCATTTTGTATTCTTACTCCCATTTGCGAATCACTTCCACATCCCGGAATGCCCACGAAATCTGCCCCACGTCTCGATAACATGTTCATCCTCCTGATATTTGACTGCCTTATCTTGCCCCCATCGTGGTGTTGTGTGCTCTCTGCGATCATTGACTTGATCAACCATTTGAACCTGGACAATAATATTCCAGTGTTTTGAAAGTGTGTTGAACCCATATATGATCACTTCAAAACCTTCGTACCTTTTGTTTAAGCTACTCTTCCTCATCCACCACTTACTTATCTTGCATGTTTAGTTTTACAACTCCCTTTGTTCATACTTTATGGCCATCTGCTTCCTTCCTTCTCTTAAACTGATGTCGAGGGCGACATCAAAATCCCCGCACTGTGGCAGGGTCGGATGGCCAGGGGATGGAAATCTATCCACATCCACTTTCTAAGTCTACTGTAGTGCGCCTCTATTTTACATTACAGCATTTGTTTGTACGGTCAATATTGGCACATCATCGAATTTCACACTCGTACCACTGTCTCCATGGCCAGTGCAGGGCTCTTGCCCAGAGGTACCACTGAGGGACCTCACCCCCTACTCTTGTAGTGCCACCAGTAGGCTATTTAGTCACCAGTACCCCCGAATTCGCACCACACAACCTCACCCTCTTCACACGGCATTTTTCGACATTTTTACTCTCTTTAATCACCTTTTTCGTACTCTATGGCCCAGGAACAATCCCCACAAGTTCTCATTCTCTTTCACTCGACCGCTACCTGGATCACTGACCCATTTTGAGAGCCTACCAGCCAGGCACATAACCCTACCACACTGCCTTCATGAATCCACTTGAACCCAGCTGACGGTTTGAAGTCTTTCAGCAATCTGTGACCAAAGGTTGGCTGAACACTTTGCCCATGAGGTACGCAGTGCCAAAACAGTGTGCTGAGTTGCGCTGAGGCTAGTTTGAGCCTTAAGCTATGAAACGGGGTGAACAGTTTTCCAGCCGATGCTGTGGTTGGACCAAGGTTGGATTTGGAGTAGGCCTCTGAAAAATAACAGTTTAAACCTTTGTTTTATTTTTGTTTATCATTTGTCAAGGTCCCTAAACAAAACGAAAATAAAAACAGTTATAACTGTTTAAAACACTGAAATGGTGCACTAGGGTGCAGCCATGAAATCTAATGGATTGACTAGAGAGTAAAGCAAACTAGTCACTCAACTCAAACCAACCAAAACCAAAACCAAAACAAATTGCAAATCCTAATCCTAATACTTGTGTGTGTGTGTTCAGGGAAGTAGGGTACATATCACCCGTCAAGAGGGTGTGCAAGGTTGGAATAAGGCTTTGTTTCAATACAACTATGTGGTTTAAGCACAGTTATGCTGGGATAGCAGGGACTTGACACCAACAGAATACCAAGACTCAAGTAAAACCTTAGACTGTTCAAGTCTTCAGTTTCTTTGTGAGCGGCAGAACCTAACACTAATGACAACTAGCCAAGAAGCAGAAGGTAGGACAGACTATCAACAGATGGATGCTACTTCAATATCAACCAAACTTGCACAAATGGTGGCGGTATCAATGAAATGGGGGCAGTTACACAGAAGGTGGGGGCTGGGCTAATCACATGGATGGTTACACTGAAGGCAGCATTCTCACTTCTACTTAACAAGTCTTTAATCCTGGAGGCCCAAAGTGTTGCTACAGGAGACAAGTTGAAATAGGTTGAACAGGGGCTCTTATATCAATGCAGTGGTAGTCTTTTCGACGTCCTGTATCTTATAATTTTTTATGTGCGTCTTCAAATCAATCTGATTGCTTTTCACAAATCTAGAGTCTACTCTATTGCCCATATATCTGGGGGATAGTTTACTGGCTAATACAAAGTACACAACTGGCCTTTATACATTTTAGAGAGAAGTAAAGGAGATGAGAGTGAATAAAGTAACTTGTGACACATAACTTTAACTTTGATCGCCCCTTTGACTTGGCAGGGCTAACTTTACGGTACTTCATGGGCGATCAGCCAAAGTAACTTGCCATCAGATGGCATCATTTATGGCCAAGTTCACCTGTTCGAGACCGTTCAATCTGTTGGGATCAATATATCCTGCGCTCTGCTTACTCACACCGTGCATTCAAGCATGCTTCCTCTGTACATCAATGAAGTGACATCACATACAGCAATGTATCTTTTCTCTGGTCACATTCCTCTCAGTCTTCTGGACGGCGTAATATAACCTTGGCAACTCATTCTCATTGTCTCCGCATGGAGACGTCCTTCCAGGCAATCTCTCAGATATGAGTACTTGGTCTCACTCCTTGCAAATCCTCACCAAGATTTGCCCTTCGTCCCTCTGGGATTAACTCTCAAGTCCTGCATGGACCTTCGCTCTTGCCTCGTATAAATTCCAAACTGATATGATCTGGAATGTATTGTTCACTGGACCAGTGAGGTTTGATTCATAGTTAAGTCAATCCTCTAATGCACCCAGTCATTGAAGCTTTGAAGCCTGGATGCTGTTTCATCCCACAATCCGACATCCAAGCCATTCCCGAATCCTGGCAGTTTGCTTCAATTTGCTGGCCTAACCACGATTGAATAATCGCCGCAGCCACCTTGGAATGTGGATTTTGCTGGATCTCTCCAATTTTTTCAGGTACAGAGTCTGTCCGGACCTATGAAGGCTGTGTTACGATCTCACACTGGCTACATATTTACTCCAGGATCCTGGCGGCTTGGGCTGCATTTCGTGCCAAAATTTGTACATTCATGATTCTGAAAGTGCCTTTTGTCTAGACTCGGCACCAGCTCTACGTTGAGCAACAAGACCTAGGAGTAGTATAGAACTTATTTGGAGTGATCCGGATGTAAATTGAGGAAGAAAAAAAATAAGGCGTAACGGTTGCTCGAACGTAGAGACTGGGAGAATTTAGTCGAGAAACGCGCATCAAAGTTGTACGTAACTTAATCAATCCGACTTAGAAAAATTTCGACGACCTTCAACGCCGACTCTTCTCGCTCCGCGTCTGGCCAGAATCTGTAGAGTACAAAACATTCTAATACTTCCGAAGGTATGTCCTCTGCAAAAATATTCGCGAAAATCACGCTACCCAGCCCATAGGCACGAGATATAGCTAAAATAGTGTCATTCACAAATAACGAAGTCAAATGCGCCTCTGCGCCATTGTAATCGCGGTTCTGGGCGTCCTCGCAGCTTCCACAACCACCAGGGATAGTTCTAGAGCCACTGGCGTCGCCGTTTCAGCCGTATTCATGCCGGCCGCTGTGATATTTACCCCCGGGCGCAACTCCCGGACACCTTCCCCCGGCCCAATTGAGCAGCCTTCTTCGGGCCCCAATCCTACCTTTGATCCATCGCCTCCAAAACGCCGAGGTGGGAAGCAGATGTCCACAAAGCTGAAACGACAGAGGTTGGCACAGGAGGAAGCCAAAAAAGACCAGGCAAACTGGACTAGCGAGCACGTAGCAGCGGAACAAAGCCGAGTTATGCAGGAGAAGCTTGCAGCAGCAGCAGCAGAGAAGGCGGCCAGAGAGGTTGCAGCAGCTGCAAAGACAGAACAAGATCGCACTGCACGCATCCGAGAAGCTCTTCGGGCCCTCAAGTCGGCGGGCTGCAAGACCACTTACCAATTCTTCGAGGAATTCTTTGCGAGTACGGACCGTGAAATCTCGAAACAGGCAACCCGTCTTGTGCACGACCATGGGGCCGAGCTCCTCGACCTTCTTCACGCGAAACGACCCGAGATAGTCGAACGATGGGCGCTCAAAGTCAGCTTGCCGGTCATAGCAGCTGAAGGTCAAAACCTGGCGGACTTGCTGCGCCCAGACTTGACGAAGGAGTTTTCTTCTCGACTGGAGACATGGTCGCTGGAAAGGATGCTGTCAGAAGCCACGACTGCCGCACCGAATCTGTGCGAACTGCTTATGCTCATGGGGATGACCTCTGATGTAGGGCGAGACGACAACAAGCTGGTTCGTTCTCCGAGTCCGCGGCCCTTCTTCTTCTCACGAACTTGACAGGTTCTCGTCACTGTTTTATGCATGCTCGCGCAAGCCCAGAACAACCGCGCCAACGAATTTCAAGAGATGATGGGCACATATTTCCTTGCATGCAACACTCCGCGCCGTCAATTCGATGTTTTGGCTCACGCCGGCTTGACGGCATCATATTCTAAGGCCATCAGCGACCTTAAAGGTCTTTCCGCCGAGGGATTAGCCCGCCTGCGTCGCATGGTGCAAGAGAAGGCGTGTATGATTGTGTGGGACAATCTGAACATCGCGTTCAAGGTTGCGGAGCAGCGTCATAATTCGAAGGATTCCTTCGAGAATGGTACCACCGCCACACTCATTGCGCTTTATGGGGTTCTGCGAGGTGAACTCGAGCTTGAAATATTGGAACCGCGCACCAATCGAAGGCCAATCGTCGATTTCGAACCAATGGACACACTTCCCACAGCTGAACAAATTATCCAGACGCGAAGATCATCGCTGTGGCATGTCCGCCGAATTTTGCTCGAACGTTTTCCAAAATTGGGTGCTAAATTCAAGGACGACTTGGGCGATATTCCGGTCATTCAAGCAATCCCCCTTCATCGGACGGAGCACTTCCCGATGCCGGCAATGAAGATTGATGAATCAAGTCTGGACGGCACCATAGATGTCATTGACACGGTCGTGACACGAACCCTGCAGCTCAATGCCGCTGGCATGCGCGCCCATGGAGTCATGTTCGCTGGCGGTGACCTCCTCAGTTTAAATCTCACGGACAAGGTACCGGTCAATTATTTATGGGTTAACTCGGCTCACGTTCATTTTATTGTAGGCAATAGCTGCACGGCGCGAAGACACGGAGCTTCTGGATGCATACGGCAAATACCTGCAAGGCATGATCAGGAGATGCTAATGACCCAGCAATTTCCGGGTCACGTGCGCTCGGCTGTCGGGAATCTCGCTTAATGTGATCGCGTTTTTCGATGCGACGACGCTTTAGCCAGCTTTGAGAGTTCATTGTACGTGTATTGTGGTGGCAACAAGCTTCTGTCTTCCTCTCACATCATCCTGTGCTCTATGTCTGCCACCAATGCCCCGCCGCCGCTGCCCGGAATCCAGAGGAAGGACATGAAGAGCATGAGGAGGACAAGAGACGGGAATGGCTCAAAGAACGTGTGCGCAAGTTCCGCGAGGCGGCGGAGATTATGTGTTGGTTGTGATGTTGTGGACATGATGGGAAGATACTGGATGATATTATGCGGGATAGTGCGGCGCATACCAAGAGAGACAACGTGGGCTCGTGCAGGGACCAAGTTGCGCCTCGACGACCAGCTAACACAATGCATATGGGATATGTTGACTTGTAAAAGTTGTTGATTAATTTATTGTGCCACTACTAGAACAGCCAAAGTACAGTGACTCAGATGCGTACACGCTTCTGAGGCAGACAATGCGAAAGAGAAGCCAAGGAAATTAGGCGAAGTTAGTCGGTGCGAAGCCCTGTTCCCGTTTGATCCGAGGTATCACATGACCCGGAAATTGCTGGGTCAATAGCGTTTAGTGGCATGATCGGTCTGTTCCATGTCAAGCTGTCCGCCACGCGTGGAACGGTGAACGAGCACTGGGGTGAGCCTAACTCGAAATTTCCCGGCTCTCTGTGGTCGCAAAATAGCTTCCTGTCCCGGAAGTCCATTCCAGCAGGATGGAAGGCAAAAAAACTGCCACCGTTCAGACCGACATACAAGCTGATGCTAACCCTTTCCCTGCCCGCCCATGTCCTCGACGGATATCGCCTCCATTGTGGTGCAGAATCGTTGGATGTGTGGGTAGAGTCTGATCTCTCTTGGGCTGATATTGAGTGCGTCTCCGAAGTGATAGTGGAAAAGCTATGCTCCGCAAGCACAGTAGAAGAGCTACGGCTTCTCCCGGAGCCCGAGCGCGATCCACAACTCGAAAACACGATTCTATGCAACCACGACATGCTCCTTCTCCTGCTCTTCACGACATCAATCAAGTCCGGAGATGTCGGAATGGTACTGAATATTCTTGCGCATTGGATGGTCATGTTCCGAGGAACTGGGTCCATGCCGAAGTATGCAGACGCACTCTTCGAACTCATCAATAATCTCAGAAAATGGCCCCCTGCTCTACGGTATGTGCCGTGTTGTTTGTTGTGTAATTGCTGACTCAGACCAATCGGAACAGAGACGCGTATCTAAACAACTGGCTGGTCAACTTAACTGGGAAGCTCAACACGTTTAAGGAGATTGATCTCCTGCAAGAGCATCAGAATTTTTGGGCCAAGGTTGGGCCGGAAAATCACCATATTCAGGTCTCTGCTTACTGATTCTAGGTTGTTTACAATGCTCGAGGATCTAATCGCAGCTGGGATTGGCTCAGCATGATGACCGTGGTTATATTCAACCTTCGGGATGTAATGCGTAATGTGCAAACTCAGTTCAAGATTCCCCACCACGGGATCTCACACTCAAGCCCGAACGCAGTCGAAGACATTGCAAAACTGCAGGGATGGCTCGAGTCGAACAACCTGCAGACATATGTCAAGGAGCGGCCTGGACACGACACAATCCTTCGTGTTCGCGACCTTATGGTCGCGGGAGCTGCCTATGCGAACACCCCGGGCGCTTTCAAGAACTTCCGGCGGGAAACACGAAAGGTGACATACAAACACTCCTCACCTGTACCTGCCGAGACCGAGAGCGAGGAAGAGGAGGAAGGTGGGGCGGATGAGGAGACAGAGCAGCAATTGGACAGGATTGAGGAGGATGATCTCATGTACGATGACGAAGAGTTCACAATTATGGCTGACCAGCTTATGGATATGGCGCAAGAGGTGGTCGGAATTTAATCTAGTTATAATCATATTATCAATAAATAAACTTCTACAGACGATTTGTAGCACTGCGACCTCTTCTCGGTAGTTCTCCATTCGAAGTTGTGATGGCTGGCTGTCTACCGCGGCCACGATTGGATGCACCGCGTGCTCGACCGCGTCCCCCACGCGCCCTTCCCCGAGATGCACCACTAAGAATGAGGTCGAAAATATCACCAGGGGGTCGAGGAGACTCAGAGGCTTCGTTTGCATTCACATCGTGGTCCTGGAAAATTCGCTGGAGTTCCTGAAGAAGCTCTTGTCCGTGATTAGCCATTAAAAACCACCGTGCACGCCGCTGCAAATTTGGTAGCGTATCAACACGTTCTCCACAAGTTGCAATCTGCTCGATGGTCGAATCGGGTAGGAGGGCCGAGCCAGTCATCGAGAATCCCGCCTCTTTTGGGTACAGTTTCGGCATGAGCACCTCGCGACTCCATTTGCGAAGCTCTGTGCGAATGGAATCTGCAAGCGTCGGAGGGAACTTGCGCTTTTTACCGCCTTTTAACCCGGGGATTTTTTCGACAAGAAAGAGGGGTACAAGGAAGAGGTAGGGGTCGCAAACATCGCAGCAACGAGCACCTGGGGGAGCGGCAACAAGTGGTGGTGCTACACAGAGTCAATTCATGATCAAAAGATTGAATGATTTAAAAGCTCACGCTTGGCGCCGTTCTTGAAATATTCGTCCCAGATAATTCTTCGACATTCTTGCGTGCAAGCGAAGGCGCTGAGAAAACGTGCTTCGAGAGCGTCAGCTGCAGACTGCCGGGCCGCTTTTCGCTTCTTCTTCTTCTCAGCAACCACAGCCGCTTCCAGGTCAAGTGCTTCTCCCTCTGCATTTTGTTCTACACGGGCTCCCCCTTCTCCCACAACAACCGCTTGGCCCGCAACCATGTCGACGCCCTCCTCGGGCTCTGGAACAAAATCACCACCTTCTTGGTTGTTTGGATCTGCAGCCTCCTCGCGCGCGAAACGTGCCTCCTCGACCGCAAGTCCATCCTTGAGGACCTTTGCAGTAACAAACAAAATAGCCTCGCCAAGCTCGAAAAAATTGCGCACGGCTCGACCGAATCGTTGCGCCAGTGCGCAGAACGATGGCGGGAGCTTCCACTGAACGACTCGGAAGATATTCCGCATGTCACAGCCCTGAGACCAGATTAGAATCACTCAGAGACTCTGAGTATTCACCCACCATTCCAACGGCGTCGGTGCAGCATAAAATGCGAATTTCTCCGTCTCGGAGCTTCTGCTCAAGCTCCCGCTTGCGCGCCGTGCCTATCTTTGCATGGTAAAATCCGATGGCAGACTTGTCGATCCCAACGTCTTCGGCCCACGATTGTAGTTGATCGCAGGTATCCTCGGTCTCGATACGCGTGTTGGAGTAGACAAGTGAGATGGGAATGTCCTGGGCAACAACTGCGTCTTTCGGAATGAGAAACCGAAGATCTGCCTTGGTTTCATCGGGATGCACGATCTTCCGCACTGAAAGTGCGATATTTGGGCGAGCGTTCGACATCGAAACTGTGACAGCGTCTGTTCCGATCTTGAGTTTCGCACAGACGTCGTCGAGAACGTGGGTCGGAAGCGTGGCGGATGCAATTACGAAAGCAACGCTTGCAGGAACACGTCCCCGAAGAACACCGAGTTCCGCATACTCGGACCGAAAGCTGCCGCCCCAGAGACTTACACAGTGGGCCTCGTCGATGAAAACAAGGCGCAGATGCTCCTGAAAGCGTGGCTTTGATAGGACCTTCTTGCTGAACTCCAGAGACGCAGCTATCTCGGGAGAAACAAAGATTCGCTGGGCCGATCCTTCTGCTGCCCTCTGTATGTACATTAATCCGCAAAGCGAAGGGCATGAACAACAAGTTAAAATACCTTGTAAAGAGCGTCCTGACCCTCCATTGACATTGTCTCCTTGCAAATCGCAATGGAAGACAGCGGTTGAAGCAGCCGCCTAGGTCTATCAGTAATTTTTATAAAAGAATGGACAATTCTGACATACCTGCTCAATAATAAGTGCGCTTAAGGGGCTCACAACGAGAACAATGTCTTCCTTGTTTGCCAGCACAGGAAGATCAAAGCAGAGCGACTTTCCGCTCCCTGTACCGATGTCTAGAACCACGTCGCGCCGCTGCATGACATTGCTGAAAAATCGTTTTTGAAACTCGTATGGGGTCTTTCCTAGCCGAATTCTGGAGCTGGTAACCATCGCAGGTATGTCGACCTCCTCTGGCTTGTAAATTTTGACCTTGGAAGCCAGCAGTTTCGGTGCCGCAGGCTTGGATGCAGCCACCATGGCGAAGAGCCGTTATGGTACTCAAGTCGGACTGGACGTGTTTTCACGCGCTTTGAAAGCCGCAGACCGTGAGAAGTGTCCAGTGAAGCTTTTGAGCACTTCAGATGGTCGGTAGCGCGGGCGGGAGGGGAGATAAGAAAAGATGCGTTGGGCGAGTAGACAAAAATCTCTAAGTCAGATTGATTAAGTTACGTACAACTTTGATGCGACTTTTCTCGACTAAATTGTCCCAGTCTCTATGTTCGAGTAACTCCTCGCGCATTTTTTTTTTTCTCCCTCAATTTTGCTCCGATTGACTCAATTTAAATTGCAGACCACTACTAGGATTAGTTACTCAACATAGAGCTGGTTACGAGTCTACCTTTTGTCTTCCTTCAAGATCCAATGTTTAGCTGCTTTAACCATAATTCAAGCTGTGCTTGCTTTTCCCAGCATCCTCTCATAATGATGACCGATAACAGACACATGGCCGCCAGGAAGTGTTTCAACTTCACGAGCGCAGTCACAACACTGATTGTTCACGAATAATCATCAGACACACCTCCCAGTATATTGGTACAACATCTCAAACATAGTCCAGGACCAGAGACTGACGGTATTTGAGTCTTTTGGAATCCTTGCCAATGCTTAGGTTGACACGCCTTGGCAAGTCCAAAACATTATCATTGTCAAGCCATAACTTCTTCCATTATAGTGATATCAATACTCTTGTGTGAAATCCCGCCAGCTCTTTCGTATTTCATTTGGGTCCACATTCAACTTGTACTCCTTATCACCGTCCCGGTTCGTTACGCAGATGAAAGTAATAAAACTACTTTGAATAACTTCAAATAACTTCAAATAACTTCAAGTAACTTTAAGTTACTTCAAGTTACTTGGAAGTAACTTGCCCTGCCAAGTTAGATCAATGTGATCAGACAAAGTAACTTATGCCATCAGATGGCATCAAATCCCGCCAAGTTCGTCAAGCTATGGTCGTAAGGGCATGAATCAACACTTGTTACAACCCCTAGAGTCGTTAACTTACTCTAGTATCCTGGTACATTTTCTAACTTAAAGTTACCTTAAGTTACTTACAAGTTACTTAAGTTACTTGCAAGTTACTTTTGCTTACTTTACTTTACTTGTCTGCCACAAGTAAAGTAAAGTTAGTTTGTAAGGCTAAGTAGTTTGTCCAAGTAACTTTGTTAACCATCAAAGGAGTTAGACGGAATGAATAGGAACAGTACAGGGTGGGAGCCTGAGTAGTGAATGGCCAATGGCATAGAAGGCAGTCTCAACCATGGGTATTATGACCTGCTACCGGGGCTATTCCACATGTATTCTCTAGCACACCATAAGTTGTGCTTAGTTGTCTTGGTTCCATCTTTCTGACTGATCAAGTCAGTATCAGTCAAGTCCTATTCAACTTCTGAATCAGTCCCGCACTTCACAAGTCCAGTGGAACTTGTAGTAAATATCCAGCGGCTTGATTAAATATCTAGCAGCATGACAATGTCTGAACTAGTATAGTGGCCAGTTAAATATCTAGCAGCGCGATACTGTAGTGTTGATCCTTATCATTCATATCAGTCAGCCTTGATGCGAGGCTCACATCTTTCTAATGGCTAGATCTGCCTGAATAATAGTAGTGATGGTTAACTCAGTAACATGCCTTCAATGCAATCTAATCAGTTGGCCTCCCACTCAGTATCCAGCAGCACCATATTCTAGCTGGTATCCGGCAGCATGATTTATAAAGCTGGCCCTAGAGTGGTTGTACCAATTCTAACTTCATATATCTTTCCTTAATAGTCATCAGACTATTCAGAGGCCATTGAAGCGGCAAGTCAATAATTCTGAGTAGTTCCCAGATGTTTCACTTCCAGCACATAAGAAAATGGTTTACCACCACCGTCTATAGCTCAGTGTAGAATATCATAGTCAGGCTGTAACAGCCTTTTGGGCTGCCTTGTCAAGACCACTCCATCCTTCTTAGTTGATTTGTTACACTGACTTTCAACCATCAACAGTGTAGCCTACCACCCCAGGGAGAGTGTATGCTCATAATATAATGCCTCACTTCTGCCCACTAATAGGTTCAAAATGAAATAAAAATGGGTGTTTTCATGCATGGTTTGGTACATGCCCTATCAATGTTTATAAAAGAAAACACGTGGAGCCTTAACTCTACCAGACCCACCAATGGAGGAGGGACACAATCTGCCTCCACCGCCGGATTTCGTCTCTCCAATTAATGATATTTGCATCACCAACAAGTTCATTGAATGCCTGAAAGGTACTTCTTTGGACAATGCCGATGAAGCTCTCCCACCGGAGGTTCTCGAACAACTTCACAATCCACCCGAGACTCCTTTGACCCTGAATGATCCCAGTCACCGCCTCTCCCTCAACATATTCCTTGCCCTCAGTAGCACTTCCGAGGCGGCATATAATACTGTGCACCTTGAAATCCTTTGGTGTCATCCAGATGACAATATCTTGACATACCATCGGGTCAAACAACTTGTCACTGAGCTCAGTGGGGTCATCTCTATCATGCACAATATGTTTATCAATTCTTGTGTTGGATATACAGGACCTTTTTCGCTGTTTGAGGGTTGCCCAATATGCGGTGAATCGTGCTATGAACCTAATCAAGCAGCAAAAGCCCCCCATAAACAGTTCCACACTATTCCTATCAGTCTGCAGCTGCAGGCGCTTTGGCAATCCCCAGACAGTGCACATGATATGGGCTACCAAAAGCACTGTACTGAATATATTCTCGATGAGCTATGCTGACAGCACAGATGACGTACCTCTCTGTATTGTCGTTTCTTCAATGGAACTGATTATCTCGAGGCGGTCCCCCACCATGAGAATTCTTCCGCAGCTGCCAACCCAGTCTTCCTCCCAGTCTACAGATTCCCTTGCAGAGAACATATCTGCCTCACAATTTTGGCATTTTTTGGGTGCACACAAGTTGAAGTGGCAACACGCTCTGTGTGCCATTGAGCTCAGGTTCGATATATCTGAGATCCCCGAGAATGTTTGCTCAGTTCCATTCCTGCTTTCTTTCACCACCACATTGTACCGCCGCTCGCTCTGCATCCTTTGGACTCTTTCTCTAATGCTGCCACTGCCATTCATTGCCTTCACCTTCACTCTACGCTGTTTCTATTTCATTCAACCATACAGCCTTGTTCCTTAGACACGGTCTCTTTCATTCTTACTCCTATTCACTTACTATAGCTTGTATCCCTAGTACTGCTTGAATACAATTTTTTTCCCCCCTTGTCACACTCAGTGTTGGCCCTCGTCGCTGCTCCCACTCTCCCTTGGCCCAAGCTACTGAGCTGTGTTGTTCCAACTTACACACATCCCCCCCTTCACCCTTGCTGCTCACCTGTTCCATCTAGGTTCAGCTTGCGCTTGGACTGCTGGCAGGTTTGCCATTTTTTAAGAACCTAAATGGAACAGGTGAGCAGCAAGGGTGAAGGGAGGGATGTGTGTATGCGAGTTGCAACAATGCAGCTCTGTAGCTTGGGCCAAACATGAACGTGTAAGAGCATGGGTGTGAATATGGGCATGAGCGTGGCGACTACGAGGGCCAACACCGAGTGCGACGAGGGACAAATACTAAGGGGAAACGAATTGTGTTTTCAATGCTAATAGGTAATATAGCAGAAATGAAAGGTATAGTGTCTAAGGTCCAAAGGTTGTGAATAGAATGGGAGTGGCTTAGAGTGAAGGCAGAGGCGATGAATGGTGGCAATGGGATCGGGGAACAAGTCCGAAGGACACAGAGTGATCAGCAGTGCGACGTGGTGGTGAAAGAAAGCAGGGAGAGAACTGTGTGAATGTGATCGGGGATCTCGGATATACTGAAACCAAGCTCAGCGGCATGCGGGAGAGCATTTGGGAATCGAAAGTGGTGGTGTAATCGGCAGCGGCAGTGGCAGTGGCAATGGCGGCGGAACAGCTGGCCAATGGTCAGACCTCAAATTCAGGGGTGATCACATCATTTATATATATATCAGTATGCTATTGTTCACTTGCAATGCCAGCTTGCACAGGCAAGACATCTCTGCACCTCCATAGAAATATTTCTACAAAACCTTGTTGAGCTCAAGAACTTGAAAGAGGAAAAGTTTGTCTGCCCTGATATCACAATGTCGGCCAAATCTCAGCACAGGCTGAGCTGCAAGATATTGCGGTAGGATGGCTGGATCCACTGGCACTGGTCGAGAGACGATCCCGCAGTGTCGCAATGCACGGGATGAAGCAAGCCCCAATCTGCCTACAACATGTGCAAACAGATGACTAAGCTTTCCCTCAATAGCCGAAACCGCCCGAATGCACTACCGCATCTACCGCCCTCAACAAGGCAACGTCCTCGTTGCCTCAAGTGCACCCAAAAACACCCATTGAAATGCCCCCAACTGCTGCCTGTGCCAACCATCCCGCTGAAGCCCATGCCAAGACTCCCAACCACGATGTAGTGCCATCCAACTGCCTGCTGCTCGTTGAGCGTGTAAACTGTGCCAGTGGTGAACAATAGAATTGTTGTTGTTGAATCATATTTGCCTGAGATCCGTGATGTCGTGAATGGCGCTGTTGCAAGGTATTAAACGTGTTTTTCAAGCTTGAGCGTAAGTCCGAGAAATCACGAGGCTTCCGGGGAGTTGATGGTGCGGTGTAAATTGGGAGGGATGAGTCAGCATCATCTGCCCAGTCGAAACCCGTGAGAAGCGCCATAATGTTTGTGCTGTCATTGGTCATGGTCGGGGGTGGGGGTATGGTCTCGACAGTGCAGGTAGTGGCAACGCCGGAAGCTGAGCGACACTCACCACCCTCGAAATGCCCAGCACCCTTCCATCTTTTTTCCTCCTCATCGCGCCCCACTCCCATCCTCATCGAAAATCCTTCCATTCTCCCCTTCGAAGATGCTATCTTGAGCGCGTCCAATTGCATCACTTCTTTCTCACCCGCTCTCCGTCCTTCTTCGAACCCAGCCTTCCTCCCTTCCATGAAACCCTTCCGCATCGCCTTGTACATCCGCTGGCTCACTGCTTCAGCCTCCCATGCTGCTGAGTTCCCCTTCTTGTAGGCCGCATTCTATAGTTGCCGCATTGCGGCTGTTTTGTTTCTGTTACGACCATGCACTTTCCGGCTACAGCCGTCTTTACGGCTGTTACGGCCAAACCAACTTTCCATTGTGTCCGGCTAGTTCTGTTGATGCACAACCTTTGGGGTTTTCACAATGAAGGTCTTCTGAGTGTTCCCCAAATCAAACATATGACTTATGCAACTATGCTTCCCTCTTATTGTTCTTGTTGTTCTTATTGTCTTTTACATACTTCTTTCCGCATTAGACTTATCTCTGTATTTAGTATAAATACATATTATGTTCTACTGTATCTTTAGTTGAAAATTAACATGCTTTGCCTCCGCATAGCTCCGTGGTCTGACTTCCGTCTCCTTCGTCTCCGAGCCAAGTTAGCTGGTGTACCCGATCCTCTACATGGTATCACTTCCAGCCCTTTCCCTTCTTCCGGCCTTCCATCCTTCCGGCCTTTTCCGACACGGATATAACAGTTTCCCGCCTTGGTGTAAAGTGGCTAGCACTACTTGAAACTCATCTTCTGTATTGCTGATAGCTCGTTTGTTCGCAGTCATTGTTTTTTCACGTTTTTTCATCCTGCCAAATTGGGCCAAAAGAGTCAAAGTGGTGAGCGTGGCAGAATGAGGTGAGTCTGAAAGGTCGTATCATCAAAGCACACTCCAATCACCATATGCGGTAGGATGGACGGATCCGCTGGCGCTGGTCGAGAGACAATTCCACAGTGTCACAATGCAAGGGATGAAGCAAGCCCCAATCTGCCTACAACATGTGCAAACAGATGATTAAGCTTGCCCTCAATGGCCGAAACCACCTGAACGCACTACCGCAATGTAACAGTGGGCAGCCATAGGCATGGGAAGACACATTTGTAACAGGGCCTTGGCCATGTGAGTTGCTATCATCACTGTTTCAAATTATTTGATCGGGCTCAGGACTTGCAGAGGGGCATGTTGGGCAATGCAGGCGGTCACGACCAGCAGTGGCAGCTGCTGCATGCTGCGTGTCAGCGAGTGCTGTCATCAAACCGTTGGATATTGGTGGCCGGCCGCCTCCAGCTGTTGCACAGGTTGGCAGAGGTTGGTGGCAGCGGTTGAGGCGGCAATTGGAACTCCGATCATTTGCCGCCGCCACTGCCGCCGCCAATCACGCTGCCATTCTCAAAACCCAAACTTTCACGTGTGCGGAGCGTGTCAGTGGGGCTGCAAGTTCAAAAACCGGGATAGTCCATTAGACCTCCATGTGAAAGGAAAGACATCAAAAAAGTGATCACGAGATTTAAACTGAAGTAGGAGAGAATAGCATTACCTAGCCAAAACAGCTTTAAATTCATTAGATTTGAATCTAATGAACTCGTGGAAAAAGCATGAAATCGTGAAAAAACATACAAAAAAGGCGTGGCACAGCCCCTATTTTCTGACACGACAAATAAAATTTGAGCTTTTGAAAACTGATTAAAAGTACGATTACAGAAGTGCTCGTAACCCAACACTAGAGCTTCAGGGCTTCGTGAAAGACAGCTGCGACTAATTGAGAAACAAATTATTGAAACTACAAGGGCTTACTTACGATGGTCGGCCAATCTTTGATATACATGAGCGGCAGCCTCGCAGACAAACCCCTGACAATCCTCAAGCAGCCCAATGATCTTCGGAACGCCAGGCTTCATGAAGACCGCTGCAGATAATTAGCAGATGTATGAGAACACAAAAGGTTTTCTCACGGATGGCAGCCAATTTCCCAAATGTATTAGTGGCAACATAATGAAGCCTCCAATCGCTTGCTGTGAGCAGCTCAATGTTTCGGCAAATGCCAGACTTCATGGCCGCATGGAAGATCGCTGCGGCTAATGGTCAGATTTATGAAAGGACCCAACAGCTTACTTATGATTTGCCAATTTGCCGAATGCTTCAATGGCAAAAGACCGAACTCCCACATCTTCGTCCTTAAACATCGCAATAAGCTGGGGAACACCAGGCTTCATGGCTTGGTGGAAGAGTGCTGTGACTTATTGGTAAGATGTATGGAAACACAGGTTTTACTCACAGTTGGAGGCTAATTTCCCAAATGTTTCAGTGGCAGAAAAGCACACATTTGCATCACCATCGTCGAATAACTGAATGATGTGAGATATTCCCGGTCTCATGACTTCATGGAAGACAGCCGCGAAAATTGTCAGATATATGTAAACACACAAGGGTCCACTTGCGATGGTCGGCCAATATGCCAAATGCGTTGACAGCAGAATGGCGGACCTCCCAATCAGTGTTGTTGACCAGCCGAATGATCTGAGTTATTCCAGGCTTCATGAGTTCACGGAGGACTTCTGTGGTGAACAATAAGATACATGAAAGCCTGAAGGGTTTACTTACAACAGTTGGCCAATTCCTGAAATGTAATAATGGCGGAATGGTGGATTTCCGAATCACTGTCCTTGAACAGACGAATAATCTGAGGTACTCCAGGCATCATCAACCCATGGAAGACAGCTGTGACTAACAGTCATATGCGTGCAAATTGACAGGTGTTTATGTACGATGGTTGACCAGCTTCCGAGTCGCTAGTAGGAGAGGCCAGACCGATTTGCGGTGGTGTTGCTTCCTTTACATATGGTCCCCCATTTGGACAGGTTTTTGATGGGCATTGATGGGCCATCAATACATCAGCATCCTGTAGCCTCTGAGCCAAGCTTACTGTCGCATCATGAAGGCACAGTGTCGCATCACGAAGTGCACAATACAATGCACCTGCCACCACCGGGACCTACATGCCGGTCACACCGTCATGAAACGCGAAGACTATCAACTGTCTAGTAGGTACAATTCCATTGAGATTCTGGCGCTTTCCATAGCAATTCCGTAGGTTTAATTCCGCTGGTGCGTGGCGCGTGTCTCCTTGTCTTTGGGTTTGGGATTCCATGGTTAAGCCTTGGAATAAGGTGCCACGGAACGATGAGACTTTGGTGGCGCAGGGGTTGAATCTATTCAGGATCTGGTCACAACGCCAAGTGCCAGTGATGGGATGCTGGAGGTTGACATGGTTGCATCAGATGGGTCGGGCTGAGGTAAGCTGTCCATGCGAAGGGCGGGCTGCGGAGTTGTGCACCTGACATAATGTAGCTTGATGTGATTGTGTCAAGCAAACGTGTTAGAAGCGCGGTGGCACAGGTGGCAGTGTACACTACGTAAACTGTCCGCCCTATTCTACTCCTCCCTCACCAGCTTCCCCAATATAGTAATTGCAGAATGGCGGACCCCTAAATCCAAGTCCTTGAGCAGCTGAATAATCTGAGGTATTGCAGGCTTCATCAGGTTGTAGAAAACAGCTCAGTAAACGGTCAATGCATGAAAAGCCTCAAGAGTTTACTGACAGTGGTTGGCTAGTTTCCCCAATATAGTAATAGCAGAAAGGCAGACTTGTGAATCACTGTCCTTGGACAGATGAGCGATCTGAGGTATTCCAGGGTTCATAGATTCATGGAAGGCAGCTGCGACAGATTGTCAGATATATGTGGACACACAAGGGTCCACTTACGATGGTCGGCCAATATGCCGAATGTGTTAACAGCAGAATGGCGGACCTCCCTAACACTGTCCTCAAGCAAATGGATAAGCTGGGGTGTTCCAGGCGTCATCAACACATAGAATACAGCTGCGACAATTGTCCGATGTATATAAACACACAAGGGTCCACTCAATGGTCAGCCAATATGATGAATGTGTGAACACCAGAAAGGCAGACGCGCCGATCACTGTGTTTGAATTTTTCACCACTTTTTTCAGTGAAAAATGTCTGAAAAACAAACAACATTTTCCACCATAAATTGTGCTGAAAATCTTGAATCTCCCAACCAGTGCCTGGAAGAATGCCACACCACTGTCAAAAAGATTCTCTGAATGATACAAGACAACAAGTTTTCCTGAACCCCAGGAAGTGTGAGTTTCAACAGCGGGAAGTGGAGTACTGGGGGGCAATCATTGGTGACCGTCCTATAAAGTGGAAGACTCATTCAAAATACCTACTCATGCCTGCAAAGCAAACTAAATTTCAGAAGCAGAAATTCAAAACCCAGCTGATTTGCACCTGATGGTAGCAGTGCCAGTTCTGCTTTGCAGGAGATGTGTTCAGCATTTGTACACATGAGCATGGTTCATGAACATTTGAAATGTATTTTCCCTCTTGTGCAATCCATTACTTGTTGTACATCATGTACATCACTCAAAACATATTGTGTGACATGGTCACAATATGTTTTCAATATTCTGTTGTCCTCCATGTTGAATGCATTTAAAATACATCTTCCATCTTTTCCAGTGAACTGTCTGGAATCCAACTATACCTAAACACTGCACATTTTGCGCGTTTCAGGAATAGTCTGATTACAGTATAGGCTTATTTCTAAGGATTGGTATACGGTCTCGGAATAGCCAGTTGGGTTGTTATCACAGAGTAATGGGTACAAGGGGTAGGGAACTACCCTATGGACCAGCAGTACTCGCCTCGAAAACTGTAGAGGAATGTGTAGCCCACAAACCTCTCAAGGGACTATTTCTGGACTTATTCCCGCACAATGGAATAAGCTGGAGGTACTGATAACAAGGGCATGCAGGGATAGTCTTATTTCTGCACCAGTAGGCTGTGCACCTTCCATGTGATAGATGTCAAGGGCCAGGGATATACATTCTGATGAAGTTCTGGGATAAGTGAAGGTCTGCTAAGGCGACCTGATGGGATTGTTCTTATTCCGAGCAAGATGAGTTGGGGAAATAAGAACCCTTTCTGGGACGAGTCTCACTATGGGTATCTACCGAGGAGCTGGAGGCCAAGGGAACACAACCTGATGGTCAGCAATGACGGGAGAGGACCAGGGACAATGGGAAATAGGATGAACAACTCGGTATCAGTCAGCCAAGAGACTGAGGGTTTTAAACCCCTAGGATGACCAACACCGTACGGTCAGACATCACAATTGTCCTGTACACTGGCCAATGGTAATATGTTTACGGTAGCCCTTTTGACAGATAAACAGCTGTTCGGGTGATTTTACTCATTTCTGTTTCATTCATGGACTTGCATATGATTTTGGGGTTTGTATAAGTAGTCAGGACATTGTTTCGAGTAGGGCACAGAATCACCCATGTATTAGTAGGCTAAACACTTGTGATTGGGCTATTTCTGGGGTTGGCACAGTGTGTATCGTCGTTGGACTTGAAACCTGAGTTGGAATAAGGATCTGGTTATTGGAAATGTCTTGGACATGATTGAGGCTATCTAGTGTCTGGAAATCAAATCATTTATTGTCATTGTCATTGCCTATCATCATTGTCATCACCATCAAACATCATGATTGCCATCAAACATTGTCTATCGTCTATCATCTCAGTCGTCTGGGAAATAAGCTTTCGGAGCTTCTATCGTCTGGATTTGTTTATCATCGACCTCTCTGAGGTCTCCTGCACATTGTCGGACGTCACCACCACCACCACACTCAATACTTGTTGTCTCATAAGCTGCAAAGCTTTTAAACATCTTATTTCCACCACTCAATTATTGCTCAGGCCAATTCCTGGTGATATCTTATAGTGAAGGTTCATCTTCCTAAGGGAAACACATACCTTCCCTTCAACCTTGTTAGGACCTGTAAAGGGACTATCAATCATCTGAATCTCGGCTCTTGCACTCTCTGATCGGCCTATTTCTGATCCCTGTCTTATTTCTGTAGGCGTTATGGCTTATTTCGAAAAGACGTGGGTTGTATTTGGGTGATAAGTGGGTTGTTTGGGTTTAGTTCGGAGCACATTGTTCAACAATTACACATTCAACATACATATGGAGAAAAATCTAACACACATGCATCACCTCTGGAATGCCCATTTGAAAAGTGTCTTACATTTTGCGTGAGCACATATCACTGGTTGGGAGATTCAAATTTTTCAGCACAATTTACAGTGAAAAATGTTGTTTGTTTTTCAGACATTTTTCAGTGAAAAAATGGTGAAATTTTCAAAGCTTTTTCACCACTTTTCCGGTTTGAGGTGAAAAACTTGAAAGAAAGTTGAAAAGGGGTGAAAAAGGTTTGAAAATTTCACCATTTTTTTCAGTGAAAAATGTCTGAAAAACAATCGACATTTTTCACTATAAATTGTGCTGAAAAATTTGAATCTCCCAACCAGTGTATTCAAAAAACATTTTGAACACTCTTCAGATGTTTCTTTTCATTTTCCAGCACTGGTTGGAAAATTCAAATTTTTCTGCTGAATTCTCAGTGAAAAATCTCGTTTGTTTTCCATCAATTTTTAGCTAGAAACTAGGTGGAAAACCCAAAACATTTTTGCCACTTTTCCGGTTTGAGGTGAAAAACTCAAAAGAAAGTTGAAAAGGGGTGAAAGCTTTCAAAATTTCACCATTTTTTTCAGTGAAAAATGTCTGAAAAATGTCTGAAAAACAAATGACATTTTTCACTATAAATTGTGCTGGAAAATTTGAATCTTCCAACTAGTGCAGTGCAAACATCCTCAATACATGCAAAACATCTATGAAACACAGACAAGACCTACACAGATCACATGTGGTTGTAACACCAGGAGCAAAAGCCGATGCACCTGGATTCCAGGTGCCTCCGAGGCATGTGGTCCGAAGGCTACAATGTGGAATGCAAAAGGCCTACAAAGGCCCTTAGGTCAACAAAGAACAGACAAAAAAGTGACAAAGGACAGGCAAGATTTGCTGGGTGGTGAAAATCCTGCCTGCCCTTTGTCTCACCTTTGGTAATTCTATGTCCACCCAAGGACCTTTATTGGTCTTTTGTCCACCAGTTCACGACCTGCAGAGAACATGCCCCGGAGGCACATGGAATCCAGGTCCATCAGGGTTTACCCCCGGTGGAATGAGAAGTACATTTTAGATGTTTCCCATATATGTGATCGCCACATATGCTTAAACAGGATATTAAACATTTTCAAGAGTTTTCACAATGTGGCTCCGTCCCAAACAATGAATATATGTGGTACACCACTGGTTGGCAGATTCAATTTTTCCAGCACAATTTACAGTGAAAAATGTTGTTTGTTTTTCAGACATTTTTCACTGAAAAAATGCTGAAATTTTCAAAGCTTTTTCACCCTTTTTCAACTTTCTTTTGAGATTTTCACCTCAAACCGGAAAAGTGGTGAAAATGTTTTGGGTTTTCCACCCAGTTTCCGGCAGAAAATTGATGGAAAACAAACAAGATTTTTCACCGAGAATTTAGCAGAAAAATTTGAATTTTCCAACCAGTGCACACCATGAAACATATGTAAGACACATGTAAATCATATGCAGCTCTTTTTTTGAAGTTGTTTATGTTTAGGCTTGCCCAGCACTCAGCACACATTTTGAATCTTCATCCAATGTTATCTAGCCACACGCTGGTTGGCAGATTCAATTTTTCCAGCACAATTTACAGTGAAAAATGTTGTTTGCTTTCCAGACATTTTTCACTGAAAAAAATGGTGAAATTTTCAAAGCTTTTTTTACCCCTTTTCAACTTTCTTTTGAGTTTTTCACCTCAAACCGGAAAAGTGGTGAAATGTTTTGGGTTTTCCACCTAGTTTCCAGCTGAAAATTTGATGGAAAACAAACAAAATTTTTCACTGAGGATTCAGCAGAAATTTTGAATTTTCCAACCAGTGACATGGAGAACATATGTGAAAGCCTTGCTAAATGACTTCCAACACATAGTGATAACGTATTTTAACTGTGTTCACCATGCCACACTGATCATCATGTGAAAGACATTTTAAAAGTTTTTCAGAATGTGGCCCCCTTAAACATGTGGAGGGGATTGCAAATTGGTTCTCAATGGATTCAGATGTTTGGCTAGTAAATAATTGGTTATCCTCCCTATGTACATGTATATTTTTGACTGAACAGGGAAATCTTTCATCAAAACACAAGCAAAACTCAAACAACGGCTTATACTTACTAGTTACCAAGCACGGTTTAGACCTGTCAATCGTAAATAAAGTTATATGTGCTTCCAGGCACTTATAAGCACCAATTCTGTGGAGGAGGGCTAGATGGTTTGGCATCCATCCGGTGAACGATGTGCTCCGAACTAAACCCAAACAACACACTTATCACCCAAATACAACCCAAGTCCTTCCAGAATAAGTGGTGAGGCCTACAGAAATAAGACGAGGATCGGAAATAGGCCGATCCACTAGGTACAGTAGGCACTTTTAAAAGAACCATGCTAACTACTGAACCAGGACATTGTAATGTCCCATGCTAATCAGCATGGGGGATTTGTAAAAGAAATAAAAGAAAGTCCGTAGCGGGAATTGAACCAAAAACCTTTTCATGATAGCCATCATTTTAGCCAGGTTATTAACCACTACACTATCATAGCTATAATGTCCTGCTAGCCACATTAATATATAGTCAATATGGAACTTCAGAATAAGCCTTGCACCACCCCTGTAGGGCCCGCATAGGGCCTGGTTAGGGGTTAGGGTGGTTAGGGTTCGGGTTAGGGGTTAGAGTTAGGGGTTAGTGCCTTTGTCTCCAGGTGTATTTATTATTTTGGTTAGAGGTTAGGGTTGGTTAGGGTTGGTTAGGGTTAGTTAGAGTTAGTAGATATTATAAAACACATAATAAACAGTGACAAACAATATTCAAAGACCTAGGGCAGCTTGCCTGCCCTAGGTCTGGGTATTAGCAGTCCCAGGTAGGGTAAGCCTAGGCTTACCCTAGCTGGGTTAGCTTTACAGCCTCATATAACTTGCTTGGTGTCGTGGTAACAATGCTGGATAATAATATTATCTAATGGTCACCAGTTCAATCCTCATTTTGGCCATTTTTCCTGCTTTAAATTCCTTTTTACAGTTAGCATGGGACATTTAAAAGTCCCGGTTGGGCCCATAGCATGGTTCTTTTAAAAGTACTTACTGTACCAGCTGGCCGATCAGCAAGCACAAGAGCCAAGATTCAGACGAGTGGTAGTCCCTTTACAGGTCCTAACAAGGTTGAAGGGAAGGTATGTATTTCCCTTAGGAAGATGAACCTTCACTACAAGATATCACCAGGAGTTGACCTGAGCGATAATCGAGCAGTGGAAATAAGATGGTTTTAAAGCTTCGCAGCTTATGAGACAGCAAGTATTGAGAGTGGTGGTGGTGGTGGTGTCGTCCAACGACATGCAGGAGACCTCGGATAGGTCAATGATATAACAATTCCAAACGATAGAAACCCCGTAGCTTATTTCCCAAGTGCCAATGATGATAGCTGATGATGATGACGGTAGCTGATGATGAAATACAAATCGATTCCCAGATGCTAGATAGCCTCAATCACGTCCAAGACATTTCCGATACCCTATTCCTTATTCCAACTTAAGGTTTCCCAATGTTAAAGTCCAACGACAATACACACTGAGCCAACCCCAGAAATAGCCCAATCGCAAGTGTTCAGCCTACTAATACACGGGTGATTCTGTACCCTACTCGAGATAATGTCCTGACTACTTTTACAAACCCCAAAATCATATGCAAGTCCAAGAACAAAATAGAAATTAGTAGAATAGCCCAAGTTCCCCTTCCACAGCTGTTTATCCGTCGGAAGGGCTCCCGTGAGCATATTGCCATTGGCTGGTGCACAGGACGATCGTGATGTCCGTTCAAGCGGTGTTGGTCAGCCTAGGGGTTTGAAACCCTCAGTCTCTTGGCTGACTGATATCGAGTCGTTCGTCCTATTTCCCGTTGTCCCTGGTCCTTTCCCTCCATAACTGACCATCAGATAATGTTCCCCTGGCCTCCAGCTCCTCGTAGATACCCCTAGTGAGACTTGTCCCAGAAAGGGTTCTTATTTCCCCAACTCCGTCTGCTCGGAATAAGAACAATCCCATCAGATCTCCTTAGCCGACCTTCGCTAGTCACGGAACTTCACCGGAATGTATATCCCCAGGCCTTGACATCTATCACATGGAAGGTGCATGGCCTATTGGTGCAGAAATAAGACTATTCCCGCATGCCCTTGTCATCAGTATGTCCAGCCTATTCCATTGTGTGGGAATAAGACCAGAAATAGTCTCTAAAGAGGTTTGTGGGCTACACATTCCTCTACAGTTTTCGAGGCGAGCACTGTCAGTCCGCAGGATAGTTCCCTACCCCTTGTACCCGTTACTCTGTGATCACAACCCATCTGGCTATACCGAGACTGTATACCAGTCCTTAGAAATAAGCCTATACTGTAATCCGACTATTCCTGAAATGCGCAAAATGTGCGGTGTTTAGGTATAGACAGATTCCAGACAGTTCACCGGCTACAAAATCTGGACACCTGGACACGAAAGTACCCGAATTTGGCTTCAAGTTGAACCATGAACCCAATCAACTTGAAGTCCAAATATCTGAAGCTGAGTCTCTATAAGATATGTATATGTAGTGTACCTCTTGATGTCATTGATGCGGCATATCCTTGTCCTGTCAGCCCCGAGGCTGCGCGAGTCAAAGTCAGATCCTTCCATCTCCATGACATGCCCTACGCTGGAATATCCGACCTACCTACCGAGACTCTGGTGAGTATCCTCGAGGATTCAACCATCTCCACATAAACCCTCTATTTTTTGGCCTTGCTGTCTTGGTGACTCAATTACATCGCGCTCCCCCTCTACTTTTCCTGCACTGGCATTGATGTGGACACAAAATCGGTCACAATCACATTACGCAGAGATCAACCAGACACTTTGTCGGCACTGCAGATATGCCTATGGGTTTCTGTGTCGAATGCATCTTCCTCCATCTGAGTTATACCAACATCTTTGCTTTCCTCCAGGGGATGAAACAGGTGGAAACCTTCTTCGCTAGACTCACTTCTGTTGAAGAAGTCTCATTAAAGCTGAATTCTAATCGGGAATTCAGGTGCATGGCCCTCGGATCCGATGAAGTGTTGCGTGGATGGGCAGCTCAATTTCGGGACTTGCTTAGCTGCATTATCGAAAAGGGCTGCATTTGTCTCACTGTCGTGAATGGAACCCACTGAAACTTGAAGTTGAGGCATTGAATGGTGGGACCAGACCAAAGGACCTTCGCTTTACAGCACTTTGCGGAACATAAGGCGCGCACTCTTTTTTCTGCCTTTTTGGGCTTTTTTTGATCCCTGCGACTAGGACAGTTGCGGCGGCCTCAATTCCTCTCTGTTTGCCCTGCCCATAGGCTCATTCGCTGTGCATCTCAAATACGCAGAAGATGGTATCCGCAGAATGTTTTATATGGGGTTTAACATCGTTATATAAGCGCCTTAGCGAGAATTTCATGTTTTTTGTGCCGCTTTTTTAATAGGACACTTGTTCTGGGCTCAGTTCTTCACCTTTCCGCATGCTTATAGGCTTATTTTCTCCGCGTTTTAAATACAAAGGGAACTGTCTCCTCAAAACTTCAATGTGGGCCCGCAGGGGAGTATCTGAGCGCACAATATTGATCATACATCATCATCTTTGATGAGCATTCAATAGAACACTCACTGTATAGTCAGATCTGAACCGTTTTCTTCATTTCTATGCTCAAACGATTCGCACTTTTGATGTGCAGGGAACTGTCTTCTCAGAACCTTTGTTCTCATATTTGATAATATCTCCCTTTTGTCACTCATTAAAAGTAGAAATATATGGGAAAGATGCAATAGAGCCAATCAGACAGATATAAGTATGCATTTGATTCATGTGGATGGGTATGTGTTCAGTATTGACACAAACATTGACTTGTGGGCACCCCAGAGGGCTCCCAGACCTGGTTCACCAAAATTATGGTTAAAAAACAAGACACATCTTAGGAATGGCCAGTGGGGAAGTGATGAACAGCGCAAGTGGCTGATCCTGTGCCTATTTATCAGTAGAAGACGATGTGCACATAAGTAGAACCATTGAATAACATTTGAGTCTGCAGCAAGTGTTCTATTGACCACCCATCAAACATGACGATGTACAATGAATATTATGCACTCAGATACCCCCTGCGGGCCCACATTGAAGTTTTGAGGAGACCATTCCCTTTGTATTTCAAACTCGGAGAAAATAAGCCTATAAGCATGCGGAAAGGTGAAGAACTGAGCCCAGAACAAGTGTCCTATTAAAAAAGCGGCACAAAAAACACGAAATTCTCGCTAGGGCGCTTATATAACGATGTTAAACTCCGTATAAAAGATTCTGAGGATACCATCCTCTGCATATTTGAAATGCGCAGCAAATGAGCCTATGGGCAGGGCAAACAGAGAGGAATTGAGGCCGCCGCAACTGTCCTAGTCGTGGGGATCAAAAAAGCCCAAAAAGGCAGAAAAAACAATGCACGCCTTATGTTCTGCAAAGTGCTGTAATTGCCATACTTTACTTGTGAAACATCTAACCTCCCCATCCGCAGATACAGTGAAACGGTGCACTTGATATACGACTGGAAATAGCTTAGATTCGGGCTTGCACAAAACAACCCCACAAAACCACCACTACAACAATCTATTTCTCCAAAGATGTAAGTGCTTCTCTTTGTGAGTTCGGGTCCAGGCCGTAGTATGCGACCAGCGGGTTTGGAACAAACACAATTTGACTGCTAGACTTCAACAAAACTTCCGTCAATATCGGGGTGAAGGCAAAGTAACTGACAAGTTACAGTTGGTCTAGAGGTGGGGGAACCTAGTCCGTCTTCTTCTTAGTGGGCTCGAGGCAACACACAATCACCTAACAGGCAATCCAACACACTATGACAATATCGGGGTGAAGGCAAAGCTGCTAGCGCAACTGCTAGCTGGTTCTCGAAGAGAACACCCTTGGTTTTATACGTGAAGACTCCTCGATTCAACAACAGGAACCTCAACTTGAGATCTCGATGTGTCCAGAGTCAACAGTATTGATTCCAATAAAGCTACTACTTGTGAAGTGTGTTACAATCTCCACTAGCAACCTGAGACCACCTGCACCAACTTCGTACAAAGCCGGGGTGTAATAATTTGAGGTTCTAGCCTGCTCTGTGCTCCCTTTATACTACTGAGGTCCATGGTACATGTGATAAACAGAATGAATAATATAAATGAGTGAAAATGATGTGATGGATACAACAGCCAATGAAACAACTGCCGTTTGGTTTTATGATGGGTCTATGCCAAGCAGAACAGCCACACTGATCTGCTAGCGTCCATTTATCGGTATCGTGAGTGATGCCTCAGCTTGCCATCAGCTGCCAGAACCTCTATCCTGGCAAAACGGAGTTGAATCCGCCACCTGGAGTCATCTAGCACAGGTCAGAGCACTGGCTAGTAGTCTGTTTATCTGTTACTGCATTTGTGGTAACCCCCGCATCCGCACCAATAGCCTGCTAGCTATTCTTCTACTGTCTACTTGTCTCTGTTTATGACTCGCGACCGCGTCGCGACAATCACGTGCTCGCATCTGTGTTTCAGGTCTCGGGTCGGTCACTAGTAGGGTACCGCATACTAACGCCCTTGCTAGAAGGCTGCTAGCACCTAGTTTACTACCCTTCAGATTCCAGACTCGCCACTCACACCGCCTGCTAGCGTACTCACAGTGCCACTCTCCTGTGTCTCACTTCCTAGGTGCTAGCACCTTGAGTGTTTAGGCTTATGGTTATTTCCCTGTGGTTTGTGCCTCCAGATCATACTAGTGTGTCACCCTAGTCGTATCTGATGCTACAACCGGCAGCTTGGGCTCACTCCAGTTCTCCTTTATATCACCTAGCCAGAGTCCTGAGTGCTAGTAATAACACATCAGAAGTGCTAGCGCTTTCCCATTGTATAAATACTGGTCCTAGGAAATCACAAAATAGCACTAGATGCCGCACGCTCTTGTTACAGTGTTTCAACAGTACAACCGCTAAAAGCTCAGTAGCGCTGGGGCGGGATGTCTATATCTCATGCAATCCTGATTAAATTAGTAGACTATGCTCGTTCGATTCGAGCCCAAGCCATACGTCGTGCAAAAATTTGTCATTTTTTTGTTCAAACGCCTCCTTGCCCACTCAACACCCAACAAAGAATTGAGAGCGGAAAGAGGTTGGAATTTCTTTTTGTAATGAAATTTCAAGTCGAGGTATCGAATGGTTGGATCGAGTCCGGGTTGGAGACCAAAATACTTCCCTTTTCTTCCCGGATACTCGCAGAACAATCTAACACCTCCATTCACAGAAATACGGCCCATAAGGCTTGGTCCTGGGGCGCATTTATATCTCATACGATGTCAATCGCCGGCATAAAATCGATAGACAGCGCTCGTTCGATTCGAGTCCAAGCCATTTCGTGGATTTTTTTCAAACATCTCTTTGCCCGTTCAACCAAGAACCAAGGACAACGGCCGAGACCCGAGGAGGGAAGACGTTGGAATTAGTTGTTACAATCGTAAAATGAGATACAATGGAAACGGCATGTTGTGAACACTGTCCCATTATGTACATTTGCGGCCTGCAGAATTGCACATTGAAGAGATATAATTCGTTCCAGGAGAAGAAGCTAAAATGAGCATCCACGCACCACCAACATCAGCTCGGTAATCGAATAATATAAATTTTAGAGGTAGTCGTACTGCAACCAACCCACCGGAGGGATCGTACGTCCACTGCGAGTGTTCCCTACGTGGATACCTCAGCTCGACCCTCAGCCTATCCTCCTCTACAAACCTTTGCAGCTGAAAGCTCACATCTTTCGTCATCTGCCGGAGGAAGGAAACGTCGACGCGCTGAAACGGTGCACTAGGGTGCGGCCGTGTAATCTAATGAAATCAACTAGAGAGTGAAGTGAGCTAGTCACTAATCACAATCCAACCAAAATCAAAACAAAACACTGATCCAATCCTAATGCTCGTGTGTGTGTGTTCGGGGAAGTAGGGTACGTATCACCCGTCAAGAGGGTGTGCAAAGGTTTTATAAGACTCTGTTTCAATAGCAACTATGCGGTTTAAGCACGGTTATGCTGGGGTAGCAGGGACTTCACACCAACAGAATATCAAGACTCAAGTAAACCTTAGACTGTTCAAGTCTTCAGTTTCTTTGTGAGCGGCAGAACCTAACACTACTGGCAACTAGCCAAGAAGCAGAAGGTAGGGCAGACTATCAACAGACAGACACTACTTCAATATCAACTTTAACTGCACGAATGGCGGCGGTATCAACGAAACGAGGGCAGTTACACAGAAGGTGGGGGCTGGGCTAATCGCGCGGACGGTTACACTGAAGGTGGCGGTCTCACTTCTATTAACAAGTCTTAACCTGGAGGCCTAAAGCGCTGCTACAGGAGACAAGTTGAATAGGTTGAACGAGGGCTCTTATATCAATGCAGTGGTAGTCTTTTCGACGTCCCGTATCTTTTAATCTTTTCTGTGCGTCTTCAAATCTGTCTGATATCTTTTCACAAATCTAGAGTCTACTATATTGCCCGTATATCTTGGGTGGATAGTTTACTGGCTAATACAGAGTACACAGCTGGCTTTTATACATTTCAGAGAGAAGTAAAGGAGATAGACGGAATGAATAGGAACAATAAAGGGTGGGAGCCCGAGTAGTGAATGGCCAATGGCGTAGAAGACATTCTCAACCATGGGTATTATGACCTACCGGGGCTAGTCCACATGTATTTCTCTTGCACGCCATAAGACGTGCTTAGTTATCTTGGTTTCCATCTTTCTGACTGAGCAAGTCTGTCATTGCTGACTAGTCAAGTCAGTCTCAGTCAAGTTCTATTCAATTTCTCTATCAGTCCACACTTCACAAGCTCAGTTGGAACGTATAGTAAATATCAAGCAGATTGACAAGTATAGCGCGGCGCTATACTGGCAGACCAGTACAGTGACTAGTAAAGCATAGCGCGGCGCTATGCTATAGTGTCGATCCTCATCAATCATATCAGTAAATCCTTGATGCGAGGCCCGCATCTTTCTAACGGTCAGATCTGCCCGAGTAACCACAGTGATGATTAACTCGGTAACAAGTCTTCATCCTAATCTAATCAGTTGGCCTTATACACAAAGTGGCGCGGCGCTATATCCCTGCCGGCCCTAATGTGGTTGTACCAATCCTGACTTCGCATATCTTGTTTTAATAGTCATCAGACTATTCAGAGGCCGTTGAGATGGCAAGTCAATAATTCTGAGTAGTTCCCTGATCTTTCACCTCCAGCGCATAAGATAATGGCTTACCGCCACCATCTATAGCTCAGTGTAGAATATCATAGTCAGGACGTAACAGCCTTTTGGGCTGCCTTGTCAAGTCTACTCAATCCTTCATAGTTGGTTTGTTACACTGACTTTCGGCCATCAATAGTGTAGCCTACCACCCCAGGGAGGGTGTACGCTCATAATCTAATGCCTCACTTCTGCCCACTAATAGGTTCAAAATGAAAGAAAAACTGGTGTTTTCATGCATGTTTTGGTACACGCCCTATCGGCACTACAGAGGTTTCGTTCCAGCGACAGATGAAAGCGCCCCGGGCCAGCCCATGCGCGCCGTGATGAAGCCCAATTAAGGAAGAGTACGGGTCGCGGGAGGCCCACAACCGGGGTCCTTAAACGCGCGCTTTTTGCCTTTCTTTCATTCGATGGCAGGCATGGTTGTCGTATCCGAAGTACCATTTGGACTGGCAGGAAGTTGATGTCAATGTTCGCTCTCCCATATCAATGCCAATGGCTCTGTTTCAAATGTATTCCCATCCTACTCACCGAACTTCCTTTGAATTGTTGCACAAATGCGCTACTTCCCAAACGGGATAGGGGTAGTCTGATAGCAATCACGGTCCGATTGTTGGGCGACCGACTGATTACGCAATATGGTGGCTGTGCCAGCCGACGGCCAGTTCGCCCGTATTGCAGCGATGGGCCTCGTCAAAAATCCGGAAATATTTGTAAAGACTCCTGGAGCAAACTCAAACATTCTATCCCACAAGAATCTCTCGATTCAGCCAGTCACTTCTCCAGAACAGGATCAGGCCAAAAAGCTGCTTATGTAAAATGCTTCAGAAAACTCAGCTTATATCGCGACAACGAATGAAGGAAATTCTTAGGTTTAAGGGAGGGGCCTCTGAATTGGAAGTAGATCTGTATGCTCAAATATTCTCAGATTTATCAGCGCGTCGAGGCGGAGGCAAAACGCGAGAAGGAATTTGATCGGTGGGCCAACAAGATGGTCGTGTTTACTAACAGACCCTATATTGATACTTACTTGTTCGTCGTCAATATAGGGTATCTGTTACAGAGACTAGGATAGGGGCACTTGATGGTGAACTTGATCCAATAATGGCAGTCTTGTGCTGGAACGCGGGCACTTCGTAATCTCGCCGTGCGCCATCCCCGTCTCATTCATGTGCGCCAGCGCAGGCAGGAGCGCGCCGGCGTACGCGCGGATGTTCGCGGAGAGGTGCGGGAGGAAGTGGGCGAAGGCGCCGGCGCCGGCGGTTTCTCGCTGCTCTGTTCGCTGTTTCTCTGCAGACGCATTTCTAGAAAGAACAGGCCCCTCTGTGGCACGGCTTCCCTATAATCGTCCCTACCTACACGGCGCATAATCATCGCACTCCAGTCCGTACATGTAATTGAAATTACTCCCAATTGTACCTGTTCTAAACTGCCCGTCGCAATTTCACTCTTCACAGGCGACCCGACCCGACTCCATATGGTGGCGACTTTCTGTAAACGGCGACACCTCAGACTAGAGGTTCCAAAGCAGTCGTTATATATAAAAGTCACACCTCTAAGTAGATAGCTTTATATATTAAAGCGCCAACTACTGGTGACCAACGCAGGTTCGTCCCCAAGTTACCCCTTACATGCTGCGAAAGATGAACATTGAATGCGAGACGGCGAGTGCCATGTGTGATTGGGGAGAACGTGAGTGATAAAATGAGAGCACTATCAACTGATTCTACGTAGATTGATAGATAGATAGATAGAATACGTTGCTGCGTTGCCTCTATGAATAGCCGAAAAGTCCCCAGAACTTGTTCACCATGCCCGGCGTCTTGCTCCCGGTTTCCGCCGCATGGGGCCTGCCGGGGAACTCGAGTCCGACATTCTTCGCCGGGTTGTCGAGCAGCTTACGCACACCTTCGTCGAGCATTTTCCGCTCGTCTTCTCCCAGCTGGTCCTCCATCAGCTCGACGTCTGCTCCCCCATCCATCTTCTTCACCCACTTGTACCCCTTCTCTGGTTTAGCAGGGTTGATGAGCTCGAGCCGGAAGCCTGCCATTGCCTTGCAGTCGTACTTGTCGGACAACTCGTCGGTCCCCTCCTCTTTGAGTCCCATCATCTCCGTCTCCACAACCCGCCCGCCGTCCTTTTTGTGCTTCAGCATCCGCGCCCGGAGGAGCCGCAGCCGCACGCTCGCATGCACAGACTCGTTGAATGGGCCCACTTCGTGCCCGTCCTGCATCTTGGGATACTGCCCCGGCCGGCGGATCTGCTGCCCGTTCAGGTAGAACTCGAACGTGTAGCTGTTGTGCAGCGGCTGCGCACCCCACCACGGCAGTGCTTCGTACGGCTCGAGCTCTTTCTCAAGGCGCTTATTGTTGAACGCGAGGAAAGGGCGGCACTGACGGACCATCCACATCAGCGATAGGTCGGACGAGTCAAACGGCTGCGCGTCCGGGTACGAGCCGCCGACGTCGGAGTGAGCGCCAGGGAACCAGCACTGCTGTAGATGCGTCTTGGCCGTGGAGGAGCGGAGGGACCAGAGGGTGGGCGAGAATGCGGCGCGCTTCTCGTCAAGCGCGAGCGCTTGGAACGCGTTCTCGACGTCTGAGGTCCGGTGAGTGGGCAGTGAAGGGAGGAAAACGGATAGGGACGCACTTTCGCAGGTATGCGCGTCGTGGAAAGCGTGCCTGCGATCCCAGCCGAAGGCTTCGATCCAACGGCGAACCCTCTCGTTTTCGGGCAAGCCCAAGCTCTTGACAGTGTCCCATACCTACGACAATAACCATTAATCAATGGATTGCACTAAGGCCTGAACAAATATTGACTCACGCCGACGACCTTGACCTTGACAATGTCGAGATCCCTGCAGCCCAAGCCGTCCTGGAGCTCTTTCTGCTTACTCTTCCAGGTCTGATCATGATTCGGCTTTTCTGCACGTTTGGTATACGCGTCATAGATGCTGTGGAACTCGCCGAGGTTGCTGCGGTCGATTATGCCGAGATGGAAGATGAGACCGGAGAGGGCGCGCGCGGTGAAGGCGCCGCGGGAGAATCCGAAGATGAAAATCTCTGTTGGTGAAAAGATGAGCCGATTCATACACCGATGATGAAGACAACCAGACCGTCTCCGGGTATCCAATTCAAACACAACCAGACATAAGCTTCACAGACATTCTCGTTCAGCCCTACGCCGAAAGCACCTGCGCTACGCTGAGCACGTGGCGGACAGGAGAAATACTTGCACACGCACCACTCCAGGTCTCCCCAAGCGCCGTAAGGGCACCGGTTGCAACTCCGTTCTATGCAACCAACTTCAGCTCCAACAGTCTTTGCACATGAGGCGCCCGTACCTGGTAGAATGTCATCTGCTCTATCTCCTTTCCATCCTTAGTGTAGTCGACGTCTGCAACGATGCGGCACAGACGCGTCACATTGGACGCGGGGACCCACTCCTTGTGGTCGGTCGCCTGTGTGTCCACAGCAGGTGCTCCCGGCAGCCACGACCTCGCGCTTTCGGCCCACGTCTTCTTCTCGGGGGAGGCGGCCGGAGCGTCAGTCTGCTGGCCAGTGCCGTCACCTGCATATATGCCAGTGGATCAGCAACAGAATTTGGCGGAAGGGAATTGGCGCACAGAATATGAGGAGCCGCTTGTACGTGCCGGCTTGTTTGCGGCGCTCGGCGCGTTCCTTAGCCGACTCGATGGGCACGTTCGCGTTCACCGGAAACTTGAAGCGAGTCATTGGGACTTGTGATACAAAGGAGAGGAGAGGAGCCTCGGAAGGGGGGAGTAGTAGAGATTAAGGTGGGCAGGAGGAATATTTAAGGATTTGCAACACAACCGGTCCCTGGCCACCGGCGCCAGTTTTGAACCGACTTGCACCAATGATTTGACATACTTAACCAGGCCCAGGAGAAAATGCTGTGACAGCGCGACTGCACCAACAGGACCTGCGATTTGTATCGGTACACTGAATGGCCGACTAGATCTCGGATGGATTCGAGCCACGAGGCCCGAGCTGCATATCTCACGTACCCCTTAATGCACATGGTGGGCGGGGTTGAAAGCGCCAGACATACTGCACAGAGAAAATAAAAAGAGGAAGACGGAGTAATTCCTTGGAATGCAATTATGTACCTGAAATGGAAACTTCCTGGTGCCAGACTTCGTTTGAAGAGAGAAGCACATTCATTTTGGACGCAGACACCATTACGAAGTGGAGAGCAGTCCGTTGAGGTGAGAGGTGGAATTAATGTCCGATCACTCATCACGGAAAAGGGGCCTTCATACGGCAGGCATCAGGATTTGTTGATGCCGATGACACAGAGAACAACAAGGATGGTGCGCACGGCCCCACCGGCGCAGATTGACGCAGATACGGAGCGCAACTGACGCTGTAAACGTTTGAACTGGCGCTAAGGCGCTGGATTGACGTTGAAAACCGGTGCAGTGAGTTTGTGACGCTGTGACATTGATGTTGCTGCCGCTGATTCAATCATCCACTACAAATCACCAATCTATTATGTTTTCTCTTTGCTTTGACCTGGCCCTCGTCGATGCTGATCATAAACGTCACAGCGCCGATCAAATGTCAGTGCAATTTACTCTCACCCTGCCCTTGATGTACCTGGTCGGACCTTGATCGAAGGCCTCGAAATGCAGTGAGATGTAAAATATAACACACAGGTACATTCAAACTGCTACACGTAATTACATATTCCGTTCCTGTTTGTTCGACTGACAAAGGAGTCGATCCTGGGATTCCACAATCCGCCTTTGAGAATGACTATAAATCCACCTATTTGACATGCCACTCCTGAGTCCTTACGTGCTGGGTTTTCTTACGGACTCAGATCAAGTTTCGGTACACATAGAGACAGTATTGTCTGGATGAGTATATTAGATAAGACTCATGATATATGTATATATATACCATGTTATTAAAGATATACCATGTTATTAAAGAGATCCCTCGTATCACTATGCGACTGTTTGGCTTTCCCACGCCACCGCCGCGCCCTAATTTTCGGATGTCAGCCTGCACGCCGGTAGGACATCCAGGAACACCAGGAAAAACAGACGCGCACCTTCGGCCGTGTCGTCGGAGCTACTGCGTCTTGCGACATCATCGTACCAGCAACAAGGGAAGAGCTGAACAAACGATCAACTGGGTGGATTCACAGTGAGGAAAAGCGGGACTGACGAGACGGCGACGCGGTGCTGGGAGGTGAGTAGGAGAAATACGGATCATTCTAGCATTGTTCCGGGCGCGGCCATGTGACCGAACTATTGTGCCGATGTTCTCTGCTCTCAAGGCGTTATCGACACGTAGATTGTCTTGTAAGTGACCGCAATATGGACAAAAAATGACGCAAGGCTCCCCAAGGCACGGCCGGTCAAAACCTCTAACTTCAGCCTAAAATACTTGCGTGCTAACTATGGACAAGGCCCATGTTTGATTGAATACTCACCAATACCTGACAAAGTCGTATCGGTTTCCAAACATTTTTTTTTGGAACAAAACAGAAGACTTCTTCCTCGATTCCGTGATAGCCAGACGTCCTGCCCTCGCCCTTAATTCATGTGCTGGGCACCGCACGTCTCCAAGCTCTGTCCAGTCTGAGCAACCCGTTAAATTTCTTGGTTGAACATTCACCAAATTGAAAACTATCACAGAAATAAGGCTTTTTAGCGCCGGTGTGCATCCACGCTTCATGAACTAGCAGCTAGACATCTCCAGTAGACCGTGCTCGTTCGACTCGAGCCCAAGCCATTCGATAGTACCAGTGCCAGTTTCCCTTGTTGAATTTGACGGCGATGTTCTAGCCGCAAAACGCCTTGCTCCCTACGTCCTTGTCCAAGTCGCCTTGGCCCGCCTAAATCTCTGCCCGGGGCCGGGACTCGGTTCTCTTAGTCGAAACTATCTATTGTATACTTCGACAAAAACAGTGCCAACAAGGCTTGATAGCGCCTGGGGCACGTCTACATCTCATGCGTTGTTAACACCAACTCGATTGCGGTAGACAACTGTTCGTTCGATTCGAGTCTAAGCCTATGCGTGAGGAACTTCATTTTTTTCCCAAACGCCTCTTTGCCCGTTCAACCAAGAACGGAGACCCGGAGACCCGGGGATGGACGAGGGGGGTTCTCGAGATGTTTTGTATGCATCTCTCGTTCTGTGTTTGTGTCGTTCACTTATTTGCGGGTGTCTAGGTTAATTATTGTCTTCGAGTTGTACATAACATTAGCCTCAGTCCAGCTTCGAGCTCATCGACGCGTATTCTGAAAATGGCGCTCGGTCAACTTAGTCGGCATCGGGTACATTGGCGTTGATATTGATATTGCAATGCTACAGTCCAGAGGATAACGTCTTGAGTGGATGGAGAACCACGATGTTAATACCAAGGTTGGTGCATATTCTTCGTCGCAGAGTACATGGATTCGAATCGCACAGTCACCGTACGCGTTGATCGCCTATGTGCTGTCAAATGTCCCGGGGCCGCAAGATCAAGCACCTCTTTGCGAAATCCCAACGCATTCGACCTACTGAGCAGATCGCTTATCCGGAGAGCGTCCACTCCTAATCGCATGGTTGCGCGTCATATCCTGGTTACCTAATTTACTATCTTGTTTTCAGAGATTGAACGAAACTAGCTCCCCTCAGGGCCATCGCGGCGCTCTTGAAGCAACTGCTGTTGGGCCTACTGTTCTCACAAACTGCAGAATCTTTCAACGTATTACCGATATTTATTTTGAACAAACAATACATGGGGCTTCACTGGCAATCGTTGTTTTGTGGAAGGCTCAAACTCACCCAGAGCGCAAGCGAAGCGCCCCTCCAATCCAGTCCGCGAGTACATCAATCGCCCGACAGCATCTTCTGTCCCACACACTCACCCACTTACCCCCACACAATACCAATACGTCGCCCAAAACTGCGTGTCACATCCGCTGCCATCCGTCCCGAGAACCGCATTCCACGCATACAGCTGCGTTGTCGAGATACCATTGTCGTCCGCAAACTTGGCGCACCAGTCCCCGCTCTGCGCCTGTGCGAACTTGTTGCAGTTCGACACGGCGTTGTTGTCCTGGTGCGGGTCCGGCGCCGTGACAGTCGGCGGCGCGGAGCTGCTGGTCCCCGTGGGCGGAGAGGACCGCGTCGACGATACGGTGTCAGTCGTGCCGACGCAGTACGCAAAATCGGCCCAGAAGCCCGTGCTGCAGTCGGACGAGACGGCCGGGTTCCACGCGAGGAACTGCGCGCTGGTGATGAAGAACTCGTTTTCGACCGAGGGGCATGAGTCGCCCGCTAAAGGGGGAGGGGGTTAGTCGGGGTTACTGCTGAAGAAGGATGGGAGGACGTACACTTTGCAATGTACCACTTGTTGCAATTTGCTGGCTGTCCCGTCTGTGTGGGGGCACCGGGGCCGGTGGTGGTCGTTGTCGGCGGGGAGGTTGTAGTGGTGGGAGAACCGGATGCCGTGGGGCCGGCCACACAGTACTGGTACCCGATAAAGAGGGTCGAGCAGTCTGAGCCCACAGACGGGTTCCAGGCGAAGAAGTCGGCAATCGTGATGTTGTACTGGTCTAGGATGTTCTGGCAGGTGTAGCCAGAGCCGGTGAACACGTCAACGTAGTCGGTGCAGCTGGTCGTCGTATTTTCCTGTCTCACCGTCAGCATGCCCATTTTCTTGTCTAAGACACGTTCATATCCTTACTCTGATGGGGTCGGCGCCGGTATCTGGCGGCAGCATGGGAGTCTGCGCGTCGCCGACATAGTACACGCCGCAGTACCGCAGGCCGCTCTTGAACGTGCAGTTCTCCAGACTTGTATCTCCCAACGCTGTGTTCCATGTCAGCTGTGCACGCTCATGTCTCCCGCGGGCCGAGACAGTGGCACTTACAAGGGTTCCAGACACCCAAGTCCTGCAACGACACCAGGAACACGTGTGATGCATAGTCGCAGTCGCTCTGATAGTACGACCCACTCTGCACCCCGCCGATGTACCGCGACCCGTTGAAGTACTGGAAACAGTCATCCCTAGTCCCCGTCGCCAGGGGCTGGTCGCTCGTGCCCGTCGGTGTCGGGAACGTGTAGGTCACGTCCGGCAGCTTGGTGGCCGGGTCACCGACCATGCTGGTGATGGTGGCCGTGTACGATGCGTAGCCGGGGCGGCCGCTGTACGTGTTGATATCGCCGACGGCTTCAACACAATAGCTCTCGGCGGCAAACAGGTTGGTGCAATTCTCGTTGATGGCTGGGTTGAGGAAGACGAAGTCGACCAGTGAGATGCCGAACTTGAGGACCAACTTGTTGCAGAAGTCGCCCAGCTCGACGCGGTAGTACTCTCCGCAGTATGTGTTCGTCCCCGCCGCGATGTCGGTGGGCACCGCGACCGGAGACGTCGGCGTCACGGGCGCGAGCACAGTCGATGTCCCTGGCACGTAGGGCGTGCCGGGCTTGGCCACGCACAGCTGGTCCTCGACCATGTTGGCCACATTATAGCATCCGGCGTTGATATTGGGGTTCCACGCCTTGAGCTGGGGCACGGTGATATTATGTGCCGTCGCGATGGACGCGCAGGTGTCGTTAGTCTGCACCGTGACGATGGCGCATGTGTTGACGAGGCACAGATTCCCGCTCGTGGGGAACTCGGCACAGCCGGAGAGCAGGTTGTTGTCCAGCAAGAGCCAGGACGTACTGATTCCCTGCGCAATTGAGATGGAGTGGCAGTCGTCACCCGGCTGCACCGTGTATGTTTTACCCGAGCACGTCGGCGCAGGGAGGTTGCTCGTGCTGGTGGGTGTGTACACGGTCAGCGGGATTGATGTCAAGTCCATGCCCGTGACGCCGCAGCTGGACGTCTTGGACTGGTAGAGGGAGCTGGAAAACACATCCGGCCCATCATAGTACGGCGACTCGGCCTGGAACTGCAGGTTCTTGATCAGGCAGAGATCGCAGTCGCTGGCAATGTTGATGTTGCCGTACTGGCCATTTGCAGGAACTTCAAGTTCGCTCATGTCAGCGTCGCGATAAAGAGACGAACGCAGGAGAGCATACCGTTGTTGGCGGTGGCGTTCGGGTCCAGATGGGCAGCGTACGCAGCGGCCACATTGTTGCAAAACAGGCCGCCGTTGGTGATGCACGTTAGGTTGTAGTGGTAGCGTAGGAGGTCCGGAATGACGTCCACTGGCATCGTCTCATCTCCGTAGCCTAGCCATGTGTCGCTGGCACACGCTGCGTTGACCTTGCTCTGGAAAGCTTGGAGAGCGGCATCACAGGAGGACGTGCAAGCACGTTGAAGCGTCGAGACTGGATAGAAGTTGCCGCTCTGCAGGGCAGGCACTACCGGGTCGCATGACACGTCGGAAAGCAGAGCATTGGTGCAGCCCGTCGTGAGGTTGGCGGGTAAGGTGGCGTTGGTGTAGAAGCTCACGGCGAGGGAGAGCCTGGCCAGGGGTAAGAGCAGTAGCACAAAGTGAAGGACAGACATTGCGACAGAATGGAAACCTCAAAGGCTCTTCCTTGACAAGAAGTAGGTTTACATACTTGACGCGATAAAATGAGAGTAAAAGTGGGCTGTGCTGGCAGCGAAGCCGGCACATCAGGCACGTCTATCTGCTATCCCCGGCACCGAGTTTCATCATCTTGGCAATGATTCTGGATCAGGAAGAGCACAGGTTTACCGCGGGTCCGCTTTGAGTGGACCAACGCCTAGTCATTTTTAGGGCATGAAACCGTCCCGTATTTTTACGGAAATACGTCCCGTAAAAACGGTTACGTCCCCGTACCGTCAGCGAGTTTGGATCAATCTTCAACGGTACGGGTTAAGCCGTATACGGGTCTCCGTAACCGGCCGTTTACGCGTAAAATACGGGTACCCTAAATAGAACGAACCTTTGCCGACGGCTCGCCGAAACGGCTATCTCCTCTATAAACCGCGTTGCCGCATATCTCTGGCCAGTTGAACGAAATCCCGCCGTGTTTTACCGAGGAACTCGACACCGCGCCGATTCGTGGCCACAGTTATACGAGAAAGTTGCAAGTAGATTCGTGCTCTCTTCTACTTTTCTCACCAGAAAGAGCATTTTAAATATTTTGTTGGCTGTCAATATGGGGTGTATTTGGTTCAACTTTGCGTTCAATTCCAGTCCTCGATGCCAAGACCGTAAATACGGTGTATACATACGGCACATACTTGACCCGTCGCGTTTGACCTGTCCTCCCGAGCCTTGACGTACGGGTTTGGCTGTAGCCTAAGAAAAATACGCCGTAATTCATACGCCCGTGGGCGTATTACGCACGGTTCATGCCCTAGTCATTTTAGGAAAATCTACTATCCCGGGCACCGATTACAACGACCTAGATCAAGTTTCATTGTCTTTAGCAATGGTTCTGGATCAGGAAGAGCACATTACCGCGGGTCCGCTTTGAGTGGAGCTCGGTATCAAAAGTTAAGTTAGCCGCTAGCAGATTGAATTGTCCCTTACAACCCGTGTTTCTATTTTTCTGTTTAATCCTTCTTGCATGCAGGATCTTCGTCATTAGCTAGCTCCTGGCGGCTGAAAGGGAATTAAAGCCTCCGTTAATATCAGTTGATTCAACTCCGATGAGAGTCGAGAGAAAGAATGTTTAGTTCTGGTTTAGTTACAAGGCTAGGGCATCAACCCGGCGGTTATACGCTCACGGCCTTTTTTTTACGGCGTATTTTTGGTACGCTAAGGCCATACCCGTACGTAAAACACGAAGATGGAAACGGGACGCCCGTACGTACCGTACGTTTACGCCGTTTTTACGGCACATTTTCCTTCACTTGCCGAGAGGCTACGTAGAGGATCTTGGCAACCAGAAAAGAAGCCCATTAAGTTGCGCGAAGGTCCAGACTCTGTGTGAAGAAATCTCACCTGCCAAAACAACGTACTTGGTTGAAATGCTATGAACAAACTTCTGCGATTGATACCCGGCGGTGCCGAGAGGCCGAAGTGTGTCGGAGCCGCCTGCGTGTCGGAGAACCATTACGCGAGGCCGTGGCTGGAAGGAACAAACTTCGGATGGTGGCCAACTGACCTACCTTCGGCAATGCCGCCGATCAGTTTTTCTCCATTGAACCGTTTACACGTAAACGGCCGGTTACGGGGACCGTATACGGGTCCAGCCGTGGTGTACCTGTAACATATTATCTTTATCTGAACTACTTACGTTACGGGGACGTACCCGTTTTTACGCCCCGTACTTCCGTAGATTTACGGGACGGGTTGATGTAGCTACGGTACATGTGGTCATTAATTTTCAACCTCTAACTAGGTCCCTACTTTGATCAGCTTGCAGGCTAAGTCTGCCAAGCCTGCCGAGGTGCGAAAACAAGAAGCCATATATCGACTTGCGCTGAGCATTTTTTTATTGAACTTGGTACTTGTTCCGGAACAACGGCAATCTTTATCGTTCCCCAATTAGGACTCATTATCGCCAGTGCACATTAGAAATAATTTGTCTGAGGTGTCGACATCTCTTGTCACCAATCAAATGCCCATTATTGACTTCAATCGCGAACCTGTGGCATCAAGTTATGTTGCTATTGAAGCTTCTAGTGGCTTTGTTGGAGGCTGTAATAACCACTAGACTACTCGCGCGAGTGGTCTAGTGGTTATTACAGCCTCCAACAGGCTTGAAAGATAATTTATTGGGGTTAAGCTGTGCATCTTAACACTCAAGAAGTCGTAAGAGGTCAAATTCGAAGCAGAGTGACTTTAGTCTGTTCATGGAGGATACGCGCGGCCTTTGGGGGTAGAGAACATTCAAATAATTTACCGCGATAATTTTTTGTTGATATGCACGGAGTTTTTGAAGCAAATATTGTGTTCCAATGTACTGCACTAGTTCAATCCTAGTCTCTCGTAGACAGACACTCTATACGAACCAAGCTCGTACCTCGCTGTATAGGTTCAATCCCGGGTGCAGTCAATCTTTGCTTTTGGTTGTGTTTTGCACCAATCTTCGGTTAATTTCAAGAACGCCTATGTAGTGATTTTTTTGTCTCCGAGGGACACGGAAAGGTACCTAGGCTACTTGAAAAGTTGCCTGTCGTGTCACTCGACTCAATAACCACGTGCATTGGGAGATTTTTGCACAAGCCCAATCGTAATATTCCTTATTTCTCAGTATACAGGTACTTTAAAATCACCGACTCAAGTCGACTTGTTTGATTCCAGAGTCGACTCAGTGATCAACTTTGGAGTTGACTTTGCCCGACTGAGTCGGAGTTCGCGGCAGCATTACAGTACTTCTAGTCACGGCCAAGCCTTTTATTTTAGAATTTTGACCTTTTTTTACGACTAAATTGTGGGACTAATAGCGCTGGCAGTCTTCTCCCGCACTTTATGATGCTGTTGTGTCAGGCGGTGCATAATTTGTTCGCCGTCTACGGATGTATGCGCAACTTCCGTGATACAAGTCTCTCATCGTCCGCCATCTTCGCGACATCTCTGGGTCCTACACTGCCGGCGCCGCTAGCCAAAATCAAAATGAAAGAAACAGCTCAGCTTTCAGCCTCGAAGAGGCCCGTACTAAAACATACGGGGGCTCATCGGCCATCCTCCTCATCACTGGTTTATTCGGACAACTTGAAATAAGTCGTGGGGATGCTGCGGTCACCATAAGTCGAACAAGGGCAAAACTGCTCTATTGGAAACTGACCAAAGGCGAATAAACTCAGGAAATCTGAATTACAAGCCAGATCTGGATCTGAGTTGTAAAAATCGACTCAACACTGTGGCGGGAGTGAAAAAAAAAAACCCCCTTCCGAAATAGAGTAAATCAGACCCGACCCCCATTTTCATGGAATCAGTTGAATCAAGCCGATGGACCCCATCCTAAGTTTCCAGGGGCCACCTCTTCCCGATGCAGAGACCAAGGGAATGAAACCTGATCTGGGTGCCGTTACACCGGGTTTCGTAAATCGTTGATGCTCGATTTGTGCTCAAGCATAAAACGCCTGTACCGGTCCCGGAGATAGCAGAATTACCTGATCTTTGATGGGTCATGACGGGACACTTGAGCCGGTTTCGTCGCTTCCTATCATGGTCTACCACCACTATATAGATATGGCAGGCACTAGCTTCGATCCCTCTTCACGATGGCTTTTCAGGGTCTTTCTCTTTGCCAGTACATGCTGGCCTTCTTTCCTCCTCCTGTCTCCGGTGCTTGCCATTCCAGCTTCCAGCAGTTCAGGGGTACAGTCACGGTCTGTCTGCAGGAACGAAGGATATGAGTAAGGCACCTGGCCCCATGAGTATCTATGCTGACTGGACGACAGCCCCTTTGACTACGCGGCCAAATCGCGCCGTGATGAGGGAACGAGCATCTGCTTGGCGGAGACGCCTGTGCACCAGCTGCTAGCACGGCAGAAGGTTGAGCAGGACGACTATTCGTGCTCAGAGAGCAAGCCCTGCTCGAACGGGGGCGTGCTGCTCCAAGAAGTCAGGCTTCTGTGGCTACGGCCCCGATTCGTGCGGCACGAACGGCCAGTCGCCGAACGACGCCTGCTGGAGCAACTGCGATGCCAAGGCAGAGTGCGGTCGATTCGCGGCCAATCCCGGACAGACTTGTCCGCTCAACGTGTAGGTGGCCCCACCCCCGAAGAGACTGGAGCTGACATGGAGCCGGTTCAGTTGCTGCAGTCAGTTTGGCTTCTGCGGCATGGCGGCGGATTTTTGCGCTAAGACTGACAATGTGAACACGACGTGCCAGAGCAACTGCGATCAGCCTGGCTCAGGCGCGTCGGGAGGCGATGTGCAGTCGCGTGTGATTGGGTACTATGAGGCCTGGGTTGCCAACAGAGCCTGCAACGGCATGTCTATCCAGCAGATTCCCGTCGACGCGCTCACGCATCTGCACTTTGCGTTTGCCTATATCACGCCTGGCAGTTACCAAGTTGTGCCCATGGACGGCGTCGATGAATCTATCCTGACCGACTTTACGGCCATCAAGAGCAAGAACAGCGGGCTCAAAACCATCATTTCTATTGGCGGTTGGACCTTTAGCGACAATGGCACAGCGACGCAGCCCGTCTTTGGAGAGATCGCCCGGAGCGCGGCCAACCGCGCCACCTTCATCAGCAATCTCGTGGACTTCATGCGGCAGTACGCCTTTGACGGAGTCGATTTTGACTGGGGTATGTGATGTGGCCTAGTACTAGAAGAAACTTCGCTGATATAGGACTAGAGTATCCGGGTGCAGGCGACCGAGGCGGCCAGCCCGACGATGGTAAAAACTTTGTAACACTTCTGTCAGAGCTGCGCGATGCTGTCGGCAAGGAGCCGGTGCCGTACATCATCTCCTTCACGGCGCCGACGAGCTACTGGTACCTTAAGAACTTCGACCTCGCAGCCGTGGACCATGTCGACTGGGTCAACGTCATGAGCTACGACTTGCACGGTGTGTGGGATGCGCATGACCCCATCGGCAACGTGGTGCTGGCGCACACCAACCTGACCGAGATCGACCTCGCGCTGGATCTGTTCTGGCGCAACAATGTGCCAGCCGGAAAGCTCAACCTCGGGCTGGGCTTCTACGGGCGCTCGTTCCAGCTTTCGGACCCGGCGTGCAGCAAGCCCGGGTGCCAGTTCAAGGGTGGCGCATCGCCGGGGCCCTGCACGGCCAATTCGGGCACGCTCGCATACTTCGAGATAATGAACGTCGTGTCGCAGCTCAAGCTGACGCCCTACTACGACAAAGACGCGCAGGCCAAATACATTGTGTGGAACAACGACCAATGGGTGTCATTCGATGATGCCGACACGTTCCAGGCCAAGATCGACTACGCCAACAAGCTGGGGCTGGGCGGAGTACTGATCTGGTCCATCGACCAGGACACACAGCAGCTGGATGCCCTGAGCGCCGTGCTGGGCAAGAAGGGCCTGTCGGCATTCCGGGCCGAGGCCGACTCGGCGTCGTACTGGCAGGAGATTGGCGCCCAGGACTGCTATGTGACCGACTGTGGCGGCAGCTGCAAGACAGGCTTCCTATCGTTGACGCACCAGCCGTGCGGGTCGGCCAAGCCCATAACACGCCACTCGTCGCAGAAGGATTCGCAGCTGTGCTGCCCCATCGCCTCCATCCCCAACTCTAATGACTGCACATGGCGCGGGACGGCCCCCAGCTGTAACGGCCACTGTCAGGACGGTGAGGTCGCGCTGGAATTGAACCGCTGGGGCTCCGGCAAATACTGCGAGGATGGCAACAAGGCCTACTGCTGCAAGGAGAACGCCGTCGAGAACACATGCTACTGGACGGGCGTGGGTGGCAACTGCAACTCTGGCGACCAGCCCCTGACCTTCGCGGGAACCTTCCTCGAGACAGTGGCCGACATTGTTTCCCTGGGCGGGCTGGTGGGCGCTGCGCTGGCCGATGCGCTGGACTCCATCGACATGGACCTGCGGCGGCTGTACTGCTGCTCGCCTGACATGTTGAAAGAGTGGACCAACTGCGCGTGGCACGGCCAGCCCGGCTCGTGCTTTGACAACCACTGCGACCTGGGTCACCAGGTGCAACTGACGCAAAGTGACTACGGCCTGGGCCAGAGCTGCGCGCCGCGGCTGGAGCGTACGCGCGTCTTCTGCTGCGATCCGGCTGGCGGGAAGAGCCCCTTCCTGCCCGTGCCACTGGACTACCTGTTCCCACACCCGCCCACGGGGGATAACGTTGACACCGACTTCGACCTGCGCATTGACGACACGTGGGGCACGGGCCACGATGAGACCAATGACCACGACGATCCAGACAACGCCGCCTTTGGTTTCTGGGTCATGACGAGCCCCGAGGAGATCCAGATCTCGCTGGACCGCCGCGACGGCTCGCACTGGGAGCTGTTCAACTGCCACGACGCCGCGTCCGAGGAGACCCAGACAGTGCAGATGGTGTGCACTGACTTCTCCGAGGACAGCAACTGCTACAAGATTGGTTTAGGACATGGCGTCCCAGGCACCATCCTGCAGATGCCGCACAATCGGGGATGTGGGCCCGCCAAGTACGCCGTCGCTGTGTCCATGGAGCCGTCCAAGAACCAGTCCTTGCCGGGTCATGTACGCAGGCGTGTGGCCGCCCATGGGATCACGCCTGTTGTGTATGACCTCACTTTTGACTATGACTGGAAGCGAGTACCGAGGGACCTAGGTGACACCCAAGTGCGCGTGGATTACAGCAACGAAGAGGCAGGTTCCTTCGTTGTTTGATAATATCGCGTTGTACTAAATTTTGCTGCAGGGCTACTGGGACAATATTGTTAACAAGGCGGCTCAGACAAAGAAGAAGCGTTCTCTAGAGGACATGGGCGGCAGCCATCGGAGGTGGCTCGAAGAAGAGTGGCGCGATGATCACCATTATGGTGCACTGAGCAAGGACGAACTTCACAAACGATGGGTGAGCTTACCCCTTGAGGCCAAAAAAAAACTTCTAATACAACGCAGTTCGGGTCGGACATCGTCTCGTGGCTCCAGGGCCTCCTCAACATCAACATCAAGCCAACCTTTACACACGACTACGACGACTCCATCACGGCCGTCATTATGCAGGACGCGTGGTCGTGCGACATTAACCCCAACACCAGAGTGGAAGCCAACATCGATATCAGTGCCACGGCCAGCATCAAGATGTCGTCTTCTTTCGGCATGACCATCATCACTACCCTCCAGCTCCTGGATCTCAGCAACTCGTACCTCTTCCTCAAGACGAGCGGCGAGATCTCGGCCATCTTTACGGCCGACGCCAAGATCAAGACGACCTGGGACAGTAAGGAGTTCTCGCTCGGCACCATCCCTTTCCCGGGGGCCAGCTTCACCATCCCCAAGTTAATGACGGTTGGGCCGACCTTTGTGCTCAACGCGCAGGTCATGGCCAATGTACAGCTCTCCGGCCATTTCGAGGCGCGTGTTGATATCGCCAGCTGGGACATGCGGCAGACGTACCCGGACGCATCCGGAGACTACGACCCCAAGTCTCTCGCCGACCCGCAGCGTGCCTTTGACATGAGCGGGCTGAAAGCGCCGACGTGGGATGCCAGCGTGGTGGCATCGGGGTCCATCGAGGCGCACCTGCGGCCAACGTTGAGCTTCGGCATCACTTTCGACCCGCGTTGGAACATCGGCAAGTGCGTCGCCGAGCTGGTGGCCGATGGGTACGTGCGGGCGCGCGCCCAGGCGAACTTGGTGGGCGGGGACTGCCCCTTCCAGTACGGTATCGACGCGGGCGGGGTGCTGACAGCGCGCGCCGTGGCCCCCGACCGCTTCAACTGGAATCCGCGCAGTGTCGACCTGTTCCCCATCAACAAGAACCTGATCCCGGGTGATGGATCGGACTGGGTGTGCGTCGGAGGGTCGGGTTCCACGGCTGCTCTAAGCGCCTCGCGACTGCTGTCTTCCGGCCTGGAGGACGAACTGTCCAATAACAACACCATCATTCGCAGAGGCGCCACATACGGGCCCTTCCTGCACCTGCCGGTCTCGGACCAGCTGTGCCCGCCCACGGGTGACTCGTCGAGCACCGCGTGCAATGAGATCCAGGGGTTCAGCTCCCAGCTGCTCGGCACAGCCGATAACAAGAGGCGGCGGTCGTGGAACGATGAGAGTCTGTTGGGAAACAACACGGCATCTATCTCGGAGGAGCTTCGCACGCTTGAAAAGCGAGCCAGCTCCTCCAGGCAGGGCTACGACTTCTGCGTGGGGGACGCCAAAATGACGTACAACACGCAGGGGTATCCATCGGGCACGACGCTGTACGACAACGAGGACTGGGGCGACTGTAACAACTTCAATTTTGACGTACAGCAGACGGAGCAGAATAATCACAAGTACGTCGACGAGCATATTCTGGAGGTAAGCACTCGCGTCATTCGCCCTCCGGGTTCCGGGCGTTCCATGAGTAGCTTGTGGTGCTAACGTTTTGGGGTCCAGCGGCAAATGCTCCAGATCTTCCTGGCTCGATATGTAGAGAACAGGGCTAGCCCGACTCCCCAGTTCACCAGCCTGTGCAAATACATCAAGTACTACTGGGACGGTGTCAACGGCATCATCGCCCCTGCGGGGACAAATAGGAAGGCCTGGGATTACGTCGGCACGGCGTACCCCTCAAACCAGGGTTTTGGGTGAGTGGCATTTCTTGACGTCCTCCTGAGCCGAAGATGCGGCGCTGACCCACACATGACAGAAATGAGATGGTCCGGCTCGAGGAGGAGGTCAACCTTGCAAAAGAACGGGTAGGTGTCTGCCTACGCAAATATAGCAAGCCAGGGGCATTAATATAGGCGTCCAACTCAGGCCTTCAAGTCCGGAGTCGCCATCAACACTGTCGACGATATGAAGAAATGGGCCCAGGACGAAACCCAAGCCGCCAAAGTCGTCAAAAACCTCAAGGATACTCTCCTAGCGGTCAAGTACATGAACATCCCCGACGTCAACAACCTGTACTTGACACAGGGGCAGCGGGTCGGGAACTTCCTCAACAACGCGGAGGCGGCACTCGTGACGAACTGGGGGAATACAAACACGCCCTACACGGTGTTGAACCTCCAGCAGAATTGGAACACGTTCATGCGGGAATACACCAATGAAGTCAGGAACAAGCTCGAGGACTACCTCAATTTGTGGATCGGTACTCTCGACCGCGACTGGGGGAACCAGGCAGGGGCACCGCCCACGCAGAGCCGCCAGGCACTGGCGGATAAAATCGCCAATTTAGAGACGGCAATTGATGGGGTGAGGAACACGGTGTTTACGAACCCTTTTTGAGATGTAGCAGTAGCAAGGTGAATATATTTGGCGTTGACACGTTGGCTTTCGTTGTGCGACGTATCGGTTGTACCCCAGTATATGGATGTAGGCTCAAATTAGCGGCATGCTTGTTTTGTTGAGGCGGCCGAAGCGAATATCCTTGCTATCCCGCCGAGGTTTCGATTGAGGCTTCGAGCTTCAGGTTTCGTATACATTGAATGTCGAGTGCCGAATACCACGAAATAATTTTCTTTTGTCACCAACTTTACTCGCAAAATAATTTCTAACATCATCCCCCTCCACAGAAATATTGCCAATAAGGCTTGGTAACGCCTGGGGCGTACCATGTCATGCGTTGTCAACATCGATTGCGGTCGACTGTGCTCATTCGAGTCGAGTCCAAGGCATGGCGTTACCGAGTAGTGACAGTTTTTATTGTTGAACACCTTTTTCCGTTCAACCGAAGGCCGAGACCCGAGGAAGTTGTACTTTATTTCAACAATCGTAATAAAACTTCAAGTTTAGGAATGTCCTTTAATGGTGGAACCGGCCTGCTAACTATCTCATCTCTCCATCCACAGATCCAACAGTGCAAGTCTCGGTAGCGCCTGGTGCGCCTCTTTCGTCGTTTAACCAAGAACTGGGACCCGAAGAGGTTGGACTTTGACCTCACAATCGTAATGCAATGTTCAATTTTCCTTGGCCGTTAAAAGGGGCCACATCGACTTGGACAAAGTACTTCCTTTTTACGAAACGGTCTAACCTCCCGCATCTCAATAATGCCGATAAGGCTTGGTAGCGCCTGGGGCGCGACTATATCCCACCTATAGCGACAAGTAGACGGTTCGTTCAACTCGAGCCCAAGTCATATTGTCGTCGAATGCTTTTTCCTCCCAAATGCCTCCTTACCCGAGGAGCGAAAAGGTTGGAACTTGTTGTCACAATCGTAATGAAACTCCAAGTTTGAATGAATGGTCGCACCGCCCTGAATACATTGAAAACGGCACGTCGTGAACATTCCGTTACTTACATTTGCGGCCTGCATGCAGGATTGCAACATCCACCAACGTTGAATCAAGTCTGGGAGAAGAACAAACTGCAACGAGCATCTACGCACCGCGAACTACCGACACATCAACTCTGTAATCGATCATGATAAATTTTGGAGGTAGTCATATTCCAAACCACCACGGGGATCGTACGTCCACAGTGCGCGTTCCCTATGCAGATGCCTCAGCTCAAGCCTCAGCCCATCCTCCTCCACAAACTTTCGCAGTTGAGGCCTCACATCCTTCGTCATCCGCCGGAGGAAGGACACCTCCACGTGCTGCAAAAGTCTCGTTCCAGCGGGAGATGAAGAGGGCGTCCCGGGCCCGCCCATGCGCGCCGTGATGAAGCCTAGTAGAGCGACGTCGGAGAACGCGGCGACATCCACACAGGTGAAGTGCGTTAGCCAGGGGGACAGGTTGTGCGGGGGTCCGAAGTGCGCTAGGAACGCGTCGGTCGTGGGCAGGGGTGAGGGGTGGTACATGGCGTTCGTGGAGAGGTGGAGGTGCGAGATCGCGGGGAAGGCGCGCAGGAGCTCGACCAGGGCGGGGCGGGTGAACAAGTATGGGTCGATATTCGCACTCATACTACAATGCGTGCGCTGTATGAGAGAAACCTCGGTGGATGGAGTGGCGCCGGCTCTGAGCTCTAGGTGGCGGAGGTTCGGAACAGATAAATGCGGGATCCAGGTCGGGAATACGAAACTCCGGAGGATGAGGGTGTGCAGGTGCGGTAGGGCAAGGGGGTAGGTGTTCGCGGTCAGGCTCGAATCCTCGTCGGGATTCTTGGTATTCCGGAGCTCGCAGCGCAGGAGATTCGGACAGCGGCGAAGCACCTCAAGCGCGCCGAGGCCGTCTAGACCCCCCTTGTATCCACCGTGCTGGGTGGAGAATGTCGAGCAAACAAGTTTGATCGCTGTTAGCTGTGCCCAGTTCAAAGGAAGCGCCAGCGGGTCGGTCGACAGGTAGAGGGATACGTCTCTAAGAGTGGGGATCTGGAGCGCATTCGTCGCATCCGGGTGGTCAGTGAATCCCTGGGCCGTATCCATGAGGCGGATACTCTTCAGCAGCGGCAGGCTTTCCGGTCCGAGACAAAGGATGGGGAGAAGGTCTGCCGCCTGCCCCATAACCACTAGGTGTTGCAGCCGGTGGGCAACATCGAGCAGCAGGAACACGGGGTGATCGTATCGGTCGGGACGACAATCGACGCGACACAGAAGAGAAACCGTTAGAGGACATGGGTCCGAGCGTTCGAACCACACCTTGATGGCTGCTTCGAGCTTCGGACCAATGTAGGCGCGCGCGTCTTCAGTTATGGCAGGAATGTGGACTGAGCTCCATAACATCGGTGTGGAGTGTGCAACAGCTCGCCAATGCCGGCAAACGCGGCCGAAGAGGATGGGTGCTTCAATAGGATCGATGAGAGCGTTATGGTCTGTGGGGAGGCAAGCCAGGAAGATCTCCCGAAGGATGTCGTCTGGAGCGTGTCGCATGGGTGAGATGAGCGCCCTGTGTGCGTCGATAGCGGCCAGAAGCGCACTGCGCTTCACTTTGAGCTCGCGGATGGTGACATCCATCTCCTCGATCTGGCCCTCAATTTGAGCGATTTTTTCGGTTGGAGAGATGAGAAGCGCCCGAATGTCTTTTATTTCCATGTCAGACGGAATATAATTCGTTCCCAGCTTTTCTGCGAAGGGCGAGGCAGATTCAGAAAAAGACATGGTGGACACTGGAGGATCCTGGCGACAGGGGAAACCGAGGAAACTGGAGACGATAAACGAGGTACTTAGTGGACGAGGGAGCAGGAAGAGAAAGACCTCACGTAATGCATCATGGAATCAATAGATCGTGATGCTCAGATTGTTCCGTTCTCGCCGCGGCTTGATTCTGACTTTCATTGCGCTCAGTCGGCGAGTCGGCGACTGGATAGAAAACAGATTTTCTGCTGTGTTGGCTGCCGCTGACCCACTCAACTCTCCTCCGACGCTCACACCGGGCGAAACTGCAAATATTTTGGTTTTCTCACTCACCCAAGGATGCCGATTGGATGCCGATATCGCAGATTCTTGTCAGGCTGCCACAAGGCTGCCAACTGCCAACTGCCAGAAAGCTGTCCATCCCTTCTTTTCTGCCACGATATGGCCTACGCTAGAATATCCGACCTACCCGTCGATATTCTGGTGAATATCCTCGAGGATTCGACCATCCCCACCGAAACCCTCTATTTTCTGGCCCTGCTGTCTCGGCGACTGAATTACATCGCACTTCCCCTCTACTTCTCCCGGAACGACTCGACCCGTTATCGGCGCTCAATAAATGCCTCTGGATTTCCTCGATGGAGCCCCAGATTCGAGTTCGATGATGTTGGTATTTGACGAAATCCGAATCGTCCCCCTCCTCGGGCAGATGAAAAGGGCGGAAAACTTTTTTTCCCGACTCACTTCTGTCAAGGAGGTGGTGCGGAAGCTTGATTCGACACCGAACGGCCGGTGCCTGGCCCGTGGATCCGACGAAACGTTGCGTCGATGGGCAACCCATCTTCAGCACCTGCTCAACTGCATTCTCGAAAGGGGCTGCAGTTCTCTCACTGTTATGAACGGCACGCACTTCATTGAAGCCTACCAAGTCGACCCCCCCCGGATTTCCGCTGAAGTACTTGCCTGAGCGGATCCGAAAGGTGTTGCTGCCGCAGAAGGCAAAGACACCTAGCTTCACTGCGGACGACGTTGGGTTGACCATATCGCTGTTCTCCGGTCGTCTCTCCCAACTCAACTCCTTGAACATCGTCTCGACTACACTCATTGTGCCCCCGGGTTTATATTTAACACTCGCAGCCCTATCACCTCTCTCGTTATTCGCATGTCCCTCGTTGGACCGCATATATGGAGCACCGTGCTACCATTTATCGCGTCTGCCTGCCCCAATCTCACCCGCGTCTCCCTCACACAGTTCCCCAGTCCCAGCGAGTACCCGGATACTCCTACTGAAACTCTCGCCCTCGCTTTCCTCGCGCGCCTCCCCCGACTCGCCGATGTCGAGCTGACGCACAGAATCTCCCTATATGGGCTGAGCTTTGGCCTGCACAGGACCAAGGGCCCAGCCCCATCTTTAAAACATCTCATCAAACTGCGCGCCCCAGCCAACTTAGTCAAGCACCTTCTCTCGCGTCCATCCAACCTTCCCGCCATTCGCGCCATCTGCATCCTCTGGACGGCGCCGAGCCACCCACATCTCCGGACGCTCACACGATTCTTACTGAGCATTACTCGCACGCTCGCCCGGCGCCGCCTCGCTCCCGAGCTATCGTTGTGGATCGAGTCCCTGTCACGGCCGATATACGAGGATACAACCGTGCTGCGTAGACTCGGCGACACGGAGCTCAAACAACTCGCTTGCATCGAACGTCTCCACCTCGAGAACCTGATTACCCCAGGGGACTCACGTCCGTTCCTCGAGCCCGTGGTGGCGGCGTTCCAGGGACTCAAGCAAGTCTCCGTGACGACCGTCCCTCTCGAGGCTTCTGTGCTGCCGCTCGTGCAGCAGCTGCGGGGGACAGATGCTTTGAAGAGCATCGAGTTTAATGGAAAGAGCTATGACCTTCCCTCTTAATAGCGCCCTTGGTGCTGGACGCTTTGACTGAATAGGCGTGGGGGAGTCTTATGTTCTTTCGCAATCCATGTTTCGGACACGACGTTACAAGACGATTTGAAAGCTCCGACGCGTCGAACATGACGGAGCGAAGGGGAAATCAATATACAAACCTCGTTCACACCTTATCCCATTCTTTTCTCATCTATGTCTGCGCGGAAAAAATGTGTGTGTCTAGACTGGAATGCACTCAGATTGATGTATCCGAACGTTCCGAAAGACACGTATCAAGTATCAATGCGCGGAGCGCCCCGAGCATGACGGCCTTTGCATCAACATTGGCACACGATGTTGACGCAATGGGAGAGCACATCGGTAACCGGTTCGTAACCCGGATTTTGTGGAAGCGTGAAGGAGAGTTGAAAAGTATGGAGAGAAGCATTCAAGAGGACCCAATTTTGCGGTACTCGTCGCCTATGAAGTAGTGGTTGAATTCGATGTTAAGTATGAATGGAGTCTGGGGATTGTCCTACATTGTCGAGAGCCCGACGCCGTTAGGAAGCCTGATGTTCGACTGAGCGGCATCGCTCGGCACTGACCGATGTCGGGTAACAATCGCTGTTGGTAATCGCCGGCAGCGAATTCGGCTGGCAAACCATGTGGACACAATTCGGATCCGCAAGCGCAACATCGTCCGCCGATGTTGCAATCTTTTGTCAGGGAAGAAAGAGGTAAGGTATATTCACCCAGCACCTGCAGTTTATATACATGCACGTAACTATGTGAACAGGAATATGAAATATAAAGTATGTTTGATAGTCAATGATACGAGGGGATGTGAAATATAATGTGAGAAATATGTATGTATGGCGATGAAACAATAGGATGGAAACGGGGTAGGTATAGTACTGCGAGGCTTCGGACGCCATCCGACAACACTCCCACGCGAACGAAGACGCAGTAAGAGTCGCAGTCATGAAGGGGTTGAAGGGGAATGGCAATCAATGGCAATCAGAAATAATGGTCAAAAAAAAAAAAAACTTGTCCGCACGAAAATGATTCAGAGAACCACAGTCTTGTCATAGGCCATGTGGGTTTTGGGGATGTGCTTCCCTTTCCACCAGTCCGGATACTGGCCTTCAAGATCACCGCCCTTGTGCCAGCACCGTGCCTTTGTATGCCCTCCACCTCCGCAGTTCTCGCAAGTCACGTCCGAGTTCGCAGCCAAGGCATTGGAATATCCTTGCTCCAAGGTACCCGAAGGGTCACCACTCTTCCCCTTCTCGGCGCGAACCGTCCCATCTTCAACCAAAATTTTCCTCTGCACATAGTCAAGTGTCATGTGCGAAGGCGGTGTATCGTTGAGGGTACGAATAAGTCCGGAGTAATCGGCAGGCAGCGCTGAGATCATGCGTGCCATCGTCTGGTCGTCCGAGACTTCGATCTCGTAAAACCGCTTGAGCCGTTCCGTGACGCCGGTAACACGACCCAAAAATGTCTTCATCGGCACCGATCCGTCATATTTCATCGAGAAAAAATTCCATCCACAACCCTATGGCACCACTAATGCCCACAGGTTCATGCATCCTTCGTAGCTTCTCCCACATTGCATAAGGATCATCCTCCAAACCGCGCACATGCACGATCTGGCTGTCATCCAGGCCCTTGATAAGTAGGGCAGCACCAGCATCCTGTCGGGCCTTCCAAGCCTTCCAGGTTTGCTACTCTGTCCAGTCGTTGGTTCAAGGTCATCTCCCAAAATTGTATCCAACAATTTCTTCGCACGAGCGTCCGACCGCGTACGGAACTCCCACGGATCGTAAGAGCCCGGTTTGTCGGTAAGTATGTTGTCGGATGGCGTCCGAAGCCTCGCAGTACTATACCTACCCCGTTTCCATCCTATTGTTTCATCGCCATACATACATATTTCTCACATTATATTTCACATCCCCTCGTATCATTGACTATCAAACATACTTTATATTTCATATTCCTGTTCACATAGTTACGTGCATGTATATAAACTGCAGGTGCTGGGTGAATATACCTTACCTCTTTCTTCCCTGACAAAAGGTTATGGGCCCCGACAGCGCCTACTGATTCATTGACTACCCTCTAAAACTCACTCTCATCATCTCCTCATACTTCATTGACCCCGACTCGTCGTTTCGACGTTAAACTGACCCTGACCTTGACCTGACCTGACCAACCTGACCTTGACCTTGACCTTGCCTACCCCGTTTCCATCCTATTGTTTCATCGCCATACATACATATTTCTCACATTATATTTCACATCCCCTCGTATCATTGACTATCAAACATACTTTATATTTCATATTCCTGTTCACATAGTTACGTGCATGTATATAAACTGCAGGTGCTGGGTGAATATACCTTACCTCTTTCTTCCCTGACAAAGGTTATGGGCCTCGACAGCGCCTACTGATTCATTGACTACCCTCTAAAACTCACTCTCATCATCTCCTCATACTTCATTGACCCCGACTCGTCGTTTCGACGTTAAACTGACCCTGACCTTGACCTGACCTGACCAACCTGACCTTGACCTTGACCTTGACCTCGACTCAACTTTGACCTGACCAACGTGACCATGGCTGACACCCCGACGTACTCCGATGACCGTAAGGTCCTACTTACCGACAAACCGGGCTCTTACGATCCGTGGGAGTTCCGTACGCGGTCGGACGCTCGTGCGAAGAAATTGTTGGATACAATTTTGGGAGATGACCTTGAACCAACGACTGGACAGAGTAGCAAAACCTGGAAGGCTTGGAAGGCCCGACAGGATGCTGGTGCTGCCCTACTTATCAAGGGCCTGGATGACAGCCAGATCGTGCATGTGCGCGGTTTGGAGGATGATCCTTATGCAATGTGGGAGAAGCTACGAAGGATGCATGAACCTGTGGGCATTAGTGGTGCCATAGGGTTGTGGATGGAATTTTTCTCGATGAAATATGACGGATCGGTGCCGATGAAGACATTTTTGGGTCGTGTTACCGGCGTCACGGAACGGCTCAAGCGGTTTTACGAGATCGAAGTCTCGGACGACCAGACGATGGCACGCATGATCTCAGCGCTGCCTGCCGATTACTCCGGACTTATTCGTACCCTCAACGATACACCGCCTTCGCACATGACACTTGACTATGTGCAGAGGAAAATTTTGGTTGAAGATGGGACGGTTCGCGCCGAGAAGGGGAAGAGTGGTGACCCTTCGGGTACCTTGGAGCAAGGATATTCCAATGCCTTGGCTGCGAACTCGGACGTGACTTGCGAGAACTGCGGAGGTGGAGGGCATACAAAGGCACGGTGCTGGCACAAGGGCGGTGATCTTGAAGGCCAGTATCCGGACTGGTGGAAAGGGAAGCACATCCCCAAAACCCACATGGCCTATGACAAGACTGTGGTTCTCTGAATCATTTTCGTGCGGACAAGTTTTTTTTTTTTTTGACCATTATTTCTGATTGCCATTGATTGCCATTCCCCTTCAACCCCTTCATGACTGCGACTCTTACTGCGTCTTCGTTCGCGTGGGAGTGTTGTCGGATGGCGTCCGAAGCCTCGCAGTACTATACCTACCCCGTTTCCATCCTATTGTTTCATCGCCATACATACATATTTCTCACATTATATTTCACATCCCCTCGTATCATTGACTATCAAACATACTTTATATTTCATATTCCTGTTCACATAGTTACGTGCATGTATATAAACTGCAGGTGCTGGGTGAATATACCTTACCTCTTTCTTCCCTGACAAAAGTGTTGTCGGTAAGTAGGACCTTACGGTCATCGGAGTACGTCGGGGTGTCAGCCATGGTCACGTTGGTCAGGTCAAAGTTGAGTCGAGGTCAAGGTCAAGGTCAAGGTCAGGTTGGTCAGGTCAGGTCAAGGTCAGGGTCAGTTTAACGTCGAAACGACGAGTCGGGGTCAATGAAGTATGAGGAGATGATGAGAGTGAGTTTTAGAGGGTAGTCAATGAATCAGTAGGCGCTGTCGGGGCCCATAACCTTTTGTCAGGGAAGAAAGAGGTAAGGTATATTCACCCAGCACCTGCAGTTTATATACATGCACGTAACTATGTGAACAGGAATATGAAATATAAAGTATGTTTGATAGTCAATGATACGAGGGGATGTGAAATATAATGTGAGAAATATGTATGTATGGCGATGAAACAATAGGATGGAAACGGGGTAGGTATAGTACTGCGAGGCTTCGGACGCCATCCGACAACACAATCGGAGGCCGCCAGCAACTTTTCCAGCAGCGGGTATACTCGGCATCTGTGAAAAACTGGGCTGACTCTTCTTTATGCACTGCAACGGTACTCGAGCCACGGAGACGAGAAAAGATTTACTTATCTACGGGAATCACTTGGGAGGCCGACATGACCAATCATCTGAAATTGTCCATTGATACGCGATGCGCTGAGCGGCTCTATTTAAGGCTTCGCTGAGCAATGAGCATTCTTTGATCACCTGGCTAGTATTTGGACTCGACGATGGATTTCGCACCCATTCTCCAGGCCGTTATGGCGTTGGACCATTCACCTAATATCGACACTACAAGAAGCCTGCTCTTCGCTCCTGCCTATGGCGCGGTGATCTCAGCATCTATTCTGCTTCTTGGCTTTGTCCTCGACCTCAAGTCTGTCAACAATCTACTCGCCGGCATTGGGATTTTAGGTGAGCGAGCAGACAAGGTCCCCCCTCCAGGAATTGGCAACGGTGCCATCCTATGGTTCCGAGTCGCTCGCCTGCTTGGCTGTCTGGGACTTCTTGTCTTGTCGATCTTCCCAGTGTTTGGTGGATCTGGAGCCGCGTTCCACGGAGTACTGGCACAGGAATTAATTGCGAGCACTCCTTATGTGAGTGTGCAAGTTCTTTCGTCCTCGAGAGATATATTCACGGCGGCACAGTTGTACGCTTCGGGGCTGGCTTTTTTCTCCGTCAATCCCAAGTATACGCGTCAGCGATTGATTCGACACGTAAATTGCATATTATTTCTCGCATTCTGCGTCTATGTCTACCGGGATATCGTCCCTCTGGCCACTTTTACCGGGTTTCCGACGGATCGCAGCGAAGGCCCGAGGCTGTGGGGCAAAATTGCGCTTCTATTCGTCACCGCAGTGATAATCCCCCTCTTCACGCCTCGGCAATATATCCCCGTTGATCCATTCGTCAGTTTTCGAGATTCCCTTCCGAGGCGGATTTTGACTTTCACCGAAGAATCCGATGAAGGTCCCGAATCCAGAGCAGACTGCCTCGATATTCTCCTTCGCCTTCTATTTTTTCTTGGATCACATCATTTTCCTTGCGTACCGTCAGTCCAAAGTGGAGGAAGACCAGCTCTATCCACTGTGTGACACGGATGCCTCCGTTCATTTAAAAAATCGGAGCTTCAAGGTACAGACCCGCCTTTCATATCGCTGTGCCATTCTCAAAAACATGATAATCGTATCAGTATCTGGACAGATTCTCGGGAAGCAAATCCCGACGCCACATCTTCTTCGGGCTGATGCGCGTCTTCCGCGTGGAATACACGATCCTGGCGGTTCTCATAGCTGTGCGAGGTATTGCTACTTTTTCCGGGTGCGAGTTCCTGCAACTCCAAACTCATTGCGTTACTTAACAAGCCGTGTAGACCGTTTGCTATGCAACAGCTGCTTCAGTATGGGGTGCTGCTTGCATCCAATTCATTCATCTCCTCTAACGTCGGTACCGCGTAGGTTCATCGAAATGCAAGCGGGCGAGACGCACGAGGGAGTGCGTCCATGGGTCTGGATTGTAGTGATCTTCCTCGGACCGGTTGTCGGTACGCTACCCACTTACGAATGCATAATCGAATCCACAACTGAGGACTGTTCCAGGATCCCTTGGGTTCCAATTGTATATTTACATCAACGTCTGTGAACTCCACTACTTTCAAACCCGCGTTGTGCCCAAACTAATCGTGATAATCCTTTCTAGACCCGGTCTCTGGTGCGAACAGAAGCAATCATCACGCAACTGGTGTTTGCACACAGGCGAGTACGAGGGCCATGTGGTCGGGCTGAATCTGACGCTTCTCAGTTTGCGGATCCGCATGAAGGCTGAGATGGAAACGAGAGATGCAGACGATCTTCAGCTAGTCGAGGGACTTCCATCCGCTACGGGTGATCAATCCGGTTCCGAGGGAACCGTTACGCCGGGCAATGGTGAAACCTCGTCTGGTTCAGAGGATAGCTCTGGGACTGTACAGGCCAGCACCTCCAACCTCAAATCGACAGCAAGCAAACAACCGTCCAAGCCGAAGGAAGCGAAAAAGTCAGAGGGAAGTCTGGTCGGAAAAATAAACAATCTAGTCACCGTCGATTTGGACAACATCGGTGTGTGCTTTGATTTATTTTGTGTTTGAAGCAGCCGGCGGTCTGACAAGACGCCACCAGTGGAAGGCCGAGACTTTCTGATGCTTGTTATTTCAATTCCGGCGCAGCTGACAGTCGGGATGTGGTTTCTCTACACGGTGTTGGGATGGTCGGTCTGGGTTGGTGTCGCCTCGATTATCTTGCTCGTCCCTGTCCCAGGCTATAGTTCGTCTTTATTTTGGTCCTGATGGCTGGCTCGGCTGATGCGTTTCAGTGGCGAGAATGGTCCAGTCTGTGCAGAGGGAGCGTCTGAAACGGACGGATGACCGGGTTCAATCCGTCAGCGAGGGTGAGTGACTTGCCGTGACAGATTATTGGCGATGTTGACGCCCCGCATAGCTGTGAATGTCCTCCGGATGGTATGTCACCCGTTGTTTCTTGCACGTTACCTCACAGCCAATCAAGGTCAAACTATTCGGGTGGGAGGAAAAAATGAAAGATAGAATTGCGGACAAGGTATTCAACAAAGGCCTTCCATCGACGCGGCAGGTGCTAATATTAATGCGCGCAGAGAGAGCACGAGCTCAACTGGACTCGTAAAAGGCGTCTACTGGATCTGGCTAGCAACCTCGTCAAGTACGTATTTGATTTAGGATGGTATTTCGTTCCATAATTCCACCCTGAACGCCGTCTACAGTTTCAGCATTCCCGTCAGTCTTGTTCTTCTTTATCGCAATCTGCTCGTTTTAAACTGTGCATCCCGACTAGATCGTAACAATGACGGTCACCTATGCGACCTAGTGAGTGTTCTGCGGTAAATTCGACTTTGCATAAATGTTGAATGTTTCCAGTGTTCGTGATCTCCTCGAACTTGCTTCTCGGGCTAACTCTTGTCCAAGACCTTGATTATGGGCCAACCTCTCAATGCATCGAAAGTTTTTTCGAGTATGACTGTGTTCGATTTATTGAGGTAGCATTGCCCTAGTTTCGTTATTCAAGTGCTAACCGGGCTTCAGGGACAATATCGAACAGGTGTTTATAAAAATCCTCTGTGCCAGTCTGTCTCGTACTGAATTATAACCACGTCAGATCACCTATCGGTTGAATGCCACAATAACGAGCAAGGTCTCGTTGGATCGCGTGGATCAATTTTTGAAGAAGGTGGGTCCGAATATGGGAGCCGGTACCGATTCTTAAGTGTCCGCAGACCGAATTATTGGATTCTTTTGACGAAGAGAGGGCGACCCTCTCCACCGCTGATCCGGCAACGGATGAACGAATTGGTTTCTGCAATGCGACATTCTCATGGTCGAATGAGTCAGACGGGTCACTTACACCCTCCCGACGCCAATTCCGGTTGAAAATTGACGGGGAACTTCTATTTCGGAGGGGCCGAGTTAATTTGGTTGTCGGACCAACTGGATCAGGTAGGGCGACTTGACCACTTTCGAGCACGTCATTAATATTCATCTACCACAGGCAAGACATCGCTTCTCATGGCGCTTCTGGGTGAGTCGAGTGTGTTGCGCCACGGCGGCGTTAATATCGTGACTTCAAGGGGAGATGCACTGGATCCCTTCATCACCAGAGTCTTGGTACAACCTTCCTCGGGGATCTGGTGTTGCTTACGCAGCGCAAGAGTCTTGGGTACTCAACGAGACCATTCGCACCAACATCGTGTTCGACACACCATTCGACGAAGAACGGTATAAGAAGGTTTTGTATCAGTGCGCTTTGGAGCCGGATCTCAGACTCTTCGAAGCTGGTGATCAAACAGAAGTGGGCGAGAAAGGTCACTATCCATTCTCCGAATTCGAATGCTTCTCGTTGATGGCTCATAAGGTTTAACTTTATCGGGAGGTCAAAAGGCACGCCTTACGCTGGCTAGGGCTGTCGTATGTTTTTCTTTCGGCTCATGTTTAACTACTTTCGCCTAACGACATTCCATAGTACTCGAAAGCCGGTATTTTGCTGCTTGATGATATCCTCGCGGCCCTTGAGAAAGTCGCAATGTTCCTTTTGCCTTGCAATATTAATCTACCCCCAGTGTCCACACCGCTCAATGGATTGTTGAAAAATGTCTCGACGGTGACCTGATGGGTACGTCGCTGTGCCAGGAAATCGAGTTTTCGCGCTGACAAAAAGAAAATCGAACCATCATCCTCGTTGTGAGTCCGTTTACCGAACGAATTCCCGGTACTATATAACGAAACAGACCCACAACGTTGCTTTGGCCCGCCCAATTGCGGACTTCGTCGTTAGCTTCGGACCAAATGGCAAAGTTCGTGGTCAGGCCATCGTATCAGAGCTCACGAAGCGCGGCTCCTTGGCAGCACAGCTTCAGAAGGATGAACAAGTCCTGGACAAGACACAAGAGGGAATTGAAGCCGAAAACGTAGTTACAAAGGCTACCGACGGAAAGCTCATTGTGGCCGAAGAAATCCAAATGGGCCATGTTGGCACCTCTGCTTGTTCGCATTACCGCTGCTTCGTTGGAAAGTTTTCAGGCTAATGTTCTGCTCTGTCCAGTGAAATTGTATCTCTCTGCCATGGGAGGCCAATATCCTTTCTTTTTCTTTGCATTTTTGTTCGGTGGCCTTATACTCCAACACGCTGGTGCCGTGTTAAAGACGTGGATGCTGGGCTACTGGGCGAAACAATACGACCAACACCCTGCTGGAGAGGTGGATGATGCCTTGTCAGTTTATTGTTTAATAACGATGCACATTCACCCGCTGACAACTTCATAGCTTTCTGTTTCTCTTCGGTTAGTGTTGTCTTCCCTACAGCGTTCGTCCTCCTGAAACGATCCAGTTACAATTGTCTTTTCGTCGGTCGTTATTCTGGCGGCCACCTTCATCTACCTTGTATTCGGACAGCTCCGGGCATCGAAGGTTATACATTCAAACCTTATCAGCTCGGTTCTCAGCGCGCCTTTGAGGTTTGCTGCGTTTCTGCTGTTTCATTTGTGACTTATTCGACGTCTCAGGTGGCTTGACACGACACCAACATCTCGTATCCTTGCACGGGTCACAAAAGATGTGAGATCTGTCGACGATTCAATCGGAAGCGAATTTTGGGGGCTCTCTTCCATGGTCACCTCAATGACAGTACGAATATTCCCTGACTAGATTCGACCCAATCACTGGTTCACACCTGTTCAGATGAAGTTTGGTGCTGTGGTTATCTACACGCCCATTTTCTTCTTTCCTGGTGCCGTCGTCGGCATTCTAGGGGCTTGGATTGGCCAAATATACATCGCCGGCCAATTGCCGGTAAAGCGATTAATGTCAAACACTCGGGCTCCGGTACTCGCGCAGTATGTCCTCCAAGCTTCCGTGTTTGCGTCCCTTCACGATCTTTTCAGTTTCGGTGCAGCAATTACGGGGGTTGGCGCGTACTAGTCATTTTGCATCACCGCCAGCTCATTCATTAGAGTTTAGTTTCGATCCGCGCCTACGGAGCCCAAGGCAGCGTCAGTGCAGAGTCGCTGAGCAGAATCGACAGATATACGAGAGCTGCCCGCAACTACTACAACTTGAATCGGTCAATGGCGTCTCTTGGGCTCCCGATTTTCGCGTACTAACTCATCATTGAACAGCTGGGTCTCCGTACGGGTTGACATCTTAGGCGCAACTTTTTCAGCGGCCCTGGCTGCTTACCTTGTCTATGTCAAGCACAGTAGCGCAGGAGATGCAGGGTTCCTCATCAACATGGCCGTCACGTTTACTCGTTGAGTCTCGTTCTTCTTTCCTTTTGTTCCAGGTTTCCGACATTGATCGATTGATTCCCCGGTAGAGATCCTTCTGTGGGCAGTCAGTCGAATTCGTCCCACCCGCTCCCTCTTTTGTTCACGTGGAATATCTACAGGTCAGATCGGCGAACCGTTTTGAAGTGGAAGGTGGGTTATAATTGACAAACCTTGCGCTTGACTTACACGAGCCTACATTCAGCCAACAGGTGAAATACTATGACGTTGATCACCGCAGCGCTAACCTTTCTTAGTCTGGAGCGGATTCAGGGATATATTGACATCGAACACGAGAAAGCTGCCACGGAAGCAGGGAAGCCCCCAGCGTACTGGCCCGCGAGCGGAGATCTTCGAGTGGAGCATCTGTCAGCTAGGTATTCTGAAAATGGCCCAAAAGTGTTACACGATATTTCGTTCAATGTCAAGGCTGGCGAGCGGGTTGGCATTGGTAGGCGTTTCTTGCTCGTTTATTCAATCTACTTCAACATCCTTTAGTCGGTCGTACTGGCTCCGGGAAGGTATACCGTTTCTTGATTATGCATACAGCAGCTAATCCAAGGTTGACAGAGCTCCCTGACACTTTCCCTCCTGCGCTGCATCCCTACCGAAGGTTCGATGACGTACGACGGATTGGAGACCTCGACCGTGAATCTAGATGCATTGCGCTCAAGAATTACAATCATTCCACAAGTCGTTAGTATCGGTTTCTTCGAGATCTTGGTCCGGACTGATTACTCCTGCTTCAGCCTGAGCTGCTCAGTGGTTCGTTGCGCGCGAACCTCGATCCGTTCGGGCAGTATGGTGATATTGAACTCAATTATGCTCTACGTGCCGCTGGCCTCTTCGCTCTTCAAAATGAGACGGATGAAGGCCGGATAACTTTGGACAGCGCAGTGTCTGCGGGCGGATCCAATCTCTCAATCGGACAGCGACAAATATTTGCGCTAGCAAGGTGAACCAGGTTTATGCATCGAAAGGAGTGTTCTAAACATATATGTCAAGGGCCATTGTACGAAAGAGCAAGATCTTGATACTGGATGAAGGTCGGTTCTCATCTTTGCAGCCTACACTTTGTCTCATTTTGTTGAACAGCAACCTCTGCCATCGGTGAACCTCCTGGTACCGACTTGCTGCCGACATTAATACTCTCTTTAGATTACACAACGGACTCCATCATCCAGAATTCTCTTCGTCACGAATTGCGCGGAGATGTTTCTTTGATCATTGTGGCTCATAGGTTGCAGACAGTCATGGATGCGGACAAGATAGTAAGCGGCCACAACGAAGTGGTTAATATTTTGCTAAGATCCGCCCTTGTAGTTGGTTCTCGAAGCAGGACGAATTGTGAGTCAGACACAGCTCATATCTGGCTGTAATTAACCTATTTCAACCTCAGGTTGAATTCGACAGTCCGAAAGAACTGCTGAAAATAAAGGATGGAAAACTACGTGCATTGGTGGAAGAGTCCGGAGACCGGGCGGCCCTGTACTCTATGGCGGGAGCAGCACATTGAACCTTACCTCCGATTTGCGAACACGTTGGTCGAGTGCTTTAGAAGTATCAGTTCAAATTTATTTGATTTGAAGTCAGAGGGGAGCATGGACGTGTAGTTTGAGATTCGTCGTGGAGCAGCACTCGCGTAGACACCCACACACCTCTCACACCTCTCACGACGACCGAGCCCTTCTACCGAACCCAGAGAGGTGGGTCTCCCCACGTTTAGTCCCATGGGTAAAATCGCGCCTCTGGGTAATAACATAGGCCACGGTTGCTCGGAAGCTAGGTCGATCTTGCCTCTCACTTAGTGCCTATTCCAATTTCCAGCGCAATTCTGTCACAAACCGGTTTGAATGAATACATTGTTCATGTGCGAACTAACTAGCCCCCTAAGCCCGCTTCTTGGTTTTATATTTCCTCATACCCGTCAGCGAATCTTTTACAGGCCCGTAACTTTCCCTGCACCGGCACTAGCCGGAACAATGGACGCGAGAGTGGTCGCAGCGTCAATTGTGTAGGCATATGGCATGCTCGTCAAGGTACCAGCGTCAATCTATGATAATCCACTGTCAAACCAAACAGGCAAACGCAGTTCTAACGGTTAACTTACAGCGCCGAGTGTGGTGTTGGTGAAGACGTTGCTGCGCTGGACGGCGCTATACAAGGCCACTGTGTCAGAATGAAACATCCTGGAAGAACCGAAAAGACGTACAAGCCACCGTTGAGCGTAGTCTCGATGGGGTTGACAACCTGGATCGGGTAAGAAAGGCCTGGGCGGGGAGATGAGGATACATACGTTTGTGAACTGGTTGTCCTCGATCAAAGTCTGGGCGCCGTCGCGGGAGTCCACGGCGCTGTCCAGAACGGTATCGAAGAAGTTCGAGTAAATATGGCTGTGGTCACATCGTGTCAGCCCAAAAGCCATCCCAGCCAGAGAATTGCTTACGCAGTACCGAAGCGCAAGGACGGAGTGCGCGAATTGATCTCCAGGAAGTGGTTGTGGTGGTAGGTGACACTATGCAACCATGAGGGGCTAATCTTTGCGGAGAGAATCCAAATAAAAACCGGAGATGACCGCTGTCTTCGTCGCCAGTGTTGTCAGAACCACCGACAAGTGAGCACTTGAAGTGTTGCTGGAATACGTTCCAGGACACCGTTACGAAGCTAGAAGGCCGGTCAGGAATCGCGGGGACAAGGTTAAGCCGGGCGTGCGCACTCTGTGCCGTGGTTCATGTCGAGTTGACCATCGTAAAAGTCCTTGTCGTGGGTGAGATCAGAGGTGAACTATGAAAAATCATCAAAATGTGCACTTTGCGGTGAATGCAAAGAAAGAACCGTACTGTATTGTGCTGCGACGCAGGATTATATTAGGATCTTATTCAACCAATTCAACGTGGACGTACGTCAACCCAGATGTTGGTAGAAGTTTGAAGCTCGATGAGGTCGGTCGGAGCAGGAGAGAAGGACAGCTGCAGGTTGCGGAAGATCACGTTCGTTCCTTTCTATTCGAGTATCAGCGGTCGGTCATCGAGAAGCACAAGCGAAGAAATCCATCACGACTTGCCTTGACACGGAACCCACCGCCAGTGAGGCCGGAGTTGGATCCAATGCCGACGACGGTCGTGCTACCCAGGGTTAATCAGAAGTGCCCTATGGCAATGCAATTAGAAAGGATGCATACTGGTTTCCAACATCGACAGTTTCGCCATCTAGGGAACGCTATTCAGTCCGACTTCGGGACCAGATTCTCAGAACGTACCTCCTGTGATGATGCCGCTGATCTGAACGATCTTCGCGGTCGCGCCAGTAACAGCCGCACGAAGCGCAGCAAGGGTGGTCACACTTTGAGTTTCAAATCAGCTCATCCCAGAAAATGCGGAGGGAAATCAGTCAAACGTCGTGGTAGCTCCCCCGGCACCTCCTGTTGTACCCCCATTCAAGGTTGCATAGCCCACCAGTTGGTTGACTACAAAATACTTGTCAAACCCCGATCCTGAAAATTTTCGACTGCACTTACCGGGCGCAGCACGCTTGTCGATTGTCGCGGCGCCGACTAGAGCAACGAGGGCGAAGATAGAAATACGAGCGAACATGGTGAAAATTGACCGGGGAGACTTGCGTCTACAGAGAGTTCTCTGAGGCAACCAGAGCGTCGAGTGCAGTGGTATTTATATGCGCTTGAAACCAAAATAAAGATCCCGAGCGGGCCGCGGCAAGAGCTAAGAGGATATTCATCGGATCCAAACCAGGGATGATGACCATAGAGAAGGCGAGAATTACAACACTCTGGAGGGGTACAGAGTCGTGTGGCTACCTCCGATGTGCGAGTGAGTGCCTGCCGACAATGGAGAGCCATCAGCACGCGGGTCTTGGCTGACGCGTCTTTTGCAGACTCTGGTGCGGAAACGTCTTAACCACGTGGCAAAATCGTGATGAACAGGACGGTCTAGAGGAAATGCCCGAGGCACTGTGAGCATCCGATGAAGTTGAGACGCCATTGTATACAATTCCAATTTCTAGGATGGGATTACCATGTGGAGCGGAGCAAAAGCCATTGCGAAAAAACAGGGGATTGCGTTTTCTGACGACAAAAGTGACGAAGGGGCTAGTTTTTCCGCAACGGTCCGTCGGGAGCAGGAGTGTCCGTGGTGTGGACGGCACCAGATCGCCTGCCGTCATGAGCAATACATTCAAGATGCCTCTCGTCCTGTGATCAGCTCTGAGCTATATTAGTTGGCATGTTGGTAATTTTGGTGAGGCGTGCGTGGATTCCAAATATAGCACAGGGACCAAGGAGTAGGTGGCAAGTCGCCAAGCATGCCAAGGCAAAGGGAGCTTCCACGTGCCTATCCGGGCGCGCCAGATTTGGAGGCCTCGGTGATAGCCGGGACAAGCCACAATTCGGGCTCATGGACATTTTGTGTACATGCCGTTCAAAACCTTTTTCCACAAGAAATGGCACACAGATGCTGGTCTAAAGAATGTGTTAGTTGAAAAAGGAAGAAAAAAAGAATCCAGACCTGAATGGCTTGGGATCAGCTGTGTTTCCGCTTCAACCGAACCTGTTACCTTAGAACCGAATTTGAACCTACAGCCATGGGTGACCGAGCCTTCCTAAATTGATTTTTGCTCTCGTATGATTTAGATTGTTCCAGCGAGTAGGATGAGAGAAATGAAGAAGAAGAAAATACATGAAGGCCTTGGTTCTATGGCTTGGGCTCGAGTTGAACGAGCAATGTCTGCAGAGATGTTGAAATGGATCTCGAGATGACGTGGAATACAGATGCCCACCGCAGGCCACCGAGCCTTTCACCCGTACATCAGTCTTTTAATAAACTGCAACACCAAGGAAAAAATGGACAAAAAGAAAGGATACGGGAAACGAATGGCTCGGGCTCGAGTGGAACGAGCTACGTCTGCTTCACTAATTGTATTAAACCACTCTCAGACAGAACACAGATGCCCACCGCGGGCTACAGAGCCTTGTTCCTCTATATCTGCCCTGTGATAAGCTGATTATTCCAATACAAGGCGAGATAAGCAAAGAAAAGAAAAGAAAAAGTTGCAAGTTACAGCCACCATGGAATGGCTCGGGCTCGAGTCGAACGAGCTGAATCTGCTCATTCATCGAAATAAAGGGTTGAATAGCACACAGATGCCCACCGCAGGCTACCGAGCCTTTCACCTCTCTCTTTGGTCTCGGATAAGTTGGTTGCGATTGATGTCGATAATGTAGGTACAAAAGATAACATGAAGGAAAATGCACGGCTCGGGCTCGAGTCGAACGAACAGCAGAGATGTCCAGAGGCACAACTCGAATATGGAATGCAGATGCCCACCGCGGACGACCGAGCCTTATTCCTCTGTCGTTGGCCTGGGATAAGCTGCAGCGTCATGGACAAAACATGAAGAACAAGAAGAGGGAAAAAATCTCACCACCTCCAATCGTTTGGCTCAGGCTCAGAGCTGTGTCTGCTTTGATTCGGTAGAAAATGCGCATAGAATCCAGAAGCCTACCGAGCCTTACACCACCATATCGGTTGTAGAATAAACGGCAGGGTCAAAGACAAAGTGAACAGAAAAAAATCACTACGTGTGACAAGAGAAAGGCTCGGGCTCGAATCGAACGAGCTGTCTCTGTAGAGTTGGTAATGTCAATCCGACATGAAATGCAGATGCCCACCACGGGCTACCGAGCCTTTCTCCTCTATATTTTCCCGTCCATAAGGTGGTTACTACAAGAAAACACGAACGAAAAATGCAATGGGAAGGAATGATAACTCGGGCTCGAGTTGAACGAGTGAACACTGAAGTCTGCTTCATTCATGCTATCAGACAATCGTCGAATAGAACACAGATGCCCTCCACGGGCTACCGAGCTTTCCTGCTCTACATTTGGCCTCAATAAGCTGCACCTCAAGGACCAGACAAAATAAACAAAACATTTTTGCATACATCGAAATGCTCGGGCTCGAATCGAACGAGCTGTCTCTGCAGAGTTGGTAATGTCAATTCGGCATGAAATGCAGATGCCCACCACGGGCTACCGAGCCTTTTTCCTCTATATTTTCCCGTCCATAAGGTGGTTACTACAAGAAAACACGAACGAAAAATGCAATGCAACATAATAATAACTCGGGTTCGAGTTGAACGAGCGAACACTGAAGTCTGCTTCATTCATGCTATCCGATAATCGTCGAATAGAACACAGATGCCCTCCGCGGGCTACCGAGATTTCCTGCTCTACATTTGGCCTCAATAAGCTGCACCTCAAGGACATCTAGACAAGATAAACAAAATATTTTTTCATACATCGAAAGGCTCGGGCTCGAGTGGAACAAGCTGTTTCTGCAGAAATCAAGGGACGAAGACTTTCACCAATACGAAATGCAGATGCCCACCGCGGGCTACCAAGCCTTTCACCTTTCTATTTGGCCTCGAATAAGTTTCAATCTAAAGGACAAAAAGAACAAAAGAACAAGTAAAGAGCACAATGGCTCGGACTCGAGTCGAACGAGCAGCGTCTGCAGAAAGGTCGAAGGGGAACGACTATAAAATGCGGATGCCCACCACGGGCTACCGAGCCTTACACCCTTTAAATTCTATTTGACCTCGAATAAGCTGCAGTGTCGAGGACAAAATTTAAATAAAGAAAAAGAACATTGCAGAGGAATTGCATGGCTCGGGCTCGAGTTGAACAAGCTGTCTCTGCAGAGACATTGGCGTAGAAACGGTATGGAATGCAGATGCCCACCGCGGGCTACCGAGCCTTGTACCACAATATCTGCCCTTCCATAAGTTGCCAGGGGTTATGAGAAAACAAAATGAACGAAATGAAACTGCAACCGGCCATGGCTCGGGCTCGAGTCGGACGAGCTGAATCTACTTTGGGTGCACACATGATGTGGCAGAAGTCCACCGCGGGCTACCGAGCCTTCCGCCCTTCTATTCTATTTGACCGCGAATAAGCTGCGGTGTCGAGGACGAAATCTAAATGAAGAAAAAGAACACGCCAAGGAATGGCTCGGGCTCGAGTTGAACGAGCTGGCTCTGCAGAAATCAAGAGACGACTTCTAAGAAATATATGAAATGCAAATGCCCACCGCGGGCTACCGCGCCTTATACTGTACTATTTCGACCGTAGGTTCAGCCTATGTGACCTGTGACCACTTAGGTTCGACTTTCTGATGGTTCAGGTCGGCCAGGACCTGTGACCTCTATTTTTATAGTTCAATTGTCGAAATGTTCATCTCAGATCTTCTTTCAGATGCAATACCTTTCGGTTTGCTGTGGAAAGCACAGTGGCAAGAAAAACACATTGTACAGTGGGGACGCTTGGGAGGACTCTGACTTGATTCATTGATTGAGTAGCTACCGAACAAAAGTGACTTCATCTGCTGTGTTGTAGAGAGTAGCGACTCAGCGAGGGAGTGGAACACAGTTCCTTGCCTTACACAAACGTGGGGAAGGAAGAAAAAATTGATTTTTATGTCCTGCGTGACCCAAATGTACGCTAGTTCAGACCCTCTAGTGACTAGTGACCAAAATTAAATAGGTTCAGTTCATGGGTGCCTGTGACCTGTGACCTGAACCTACGGTCGAAATAGTACAGTACCCTTTTATTTGGCCCCGCGTAAGCAGCTCCAATCTGAGTTTGACAAAATGAAGAAGAAGGAGGAGCAAAAAGCGGCGGAGCAGCGGATGGCTCGGGCCCGAGTCGAACGAGCTGTCTCTGCAGAAATTCATTATGAAGCAAACAAGAGCCATGGAATGCAGATGCCCACCGCGGGCTACCGAGCCTTCCACCTCCGCTTTGACCTTGAATAAGCTGGTTGGATTGGGCCGGTCGAGGGACAAAAATATCAGGTTGACGGCAGGCATACGGCTCGAGCCCGAGTCGAACGGGCGGGGTCTGCGTGATAGGTTCACAGTCAGCATGTGCGGACCACTCCGCTTCGAGCCTTGAAATTGAAATACTCAACCCGAGGACAGGCGACATAATTTTGGGGTGTGTTCGGTTCAGCTTTGCGGTGCCGCCACTGATTTATTGAGGCCGCGGAGGCGATTTAAGTAACCCTACTTGGGTTGCGGCCTGTGGAGATGTATGTAAGTACTAGTGCGTAAACTACATAATATTAACGAAAGTTAACGGAAGGTAGTTCGTACACCACCTTAAAACGTACGATATGTATCCGGAACCGGAACCAGACGGTTGGCAGGCAGAATGGATGGATCAGTGGATCAGTGGATGGATGGATGGACGGGCCTGAATGCCAAGCTAAATGCACCTGGACTTGACCGGGAGCGCTGAAACGGCGCGACGAATGGATGTTTGTAGCGATGGCGCCGGAGGACTCAGCTGCAACGTAACATGTGGTCAAGGCAAAAGTGCTTCCGCCAACACGATGTATACGCGTGATATCGACGGGGTTTGTGCGGGGCCTGCGCAGAAATTCGGTGCAGCATTGGGGATTTCTACTTCCAAGAAGACTAGCTCAGTCGCTGAACAGAGAGGAGGAGAAATAGTGCATGACCGTTCTGGACAAGTGCGGTCGTATACCCAAATCGGGGATATCCCATCAGCGTACGTAAATCGCACCATTCCTCTGCCTCTCCTTCTTTCCTCTCCGCCCGTTACATACCCCTCGTCGTCGTCTCACAGCGAGCTCAGATGTCCGCAACGACGACGACGACTACCATGACCACGACGATGCGGAGCTACACCCCGACGACGGCGAAACCTGGCTCCATCTCTGCGTCTGCGTCGATGTCTTCTGGGGCTACCTCCAACTCTCTTGCGACACCTACGACGCCGACACCCACCACGCCGACTACAGCGAAACCCGCCCGCGTGCGCTTCGACGCCGAGTGCGTCCTGATCCCCGACCTGGGGGGCGGGGCGGGGAGCAAGCGCCCGCGGATGGTCACGAAGAGCTATTCGCTGCCGCTGTGGAAGAAGAGCAGCAAGGAGGAGGACGTGGTGCTCAAGGTTGCGTTGCCGAGGTGGGCCATTCATCGCTGGCTCCTTTTTTGTTTTCATTTCGCTCTATTTCGTTTCTTTCCCTGGTTTTTCTCTTGCTCTACTTCTCCCCCAATGCTGTACTTCTCCCCAAATCCTCCTACAACGCCGTCCGAGCCCGGTGGGCTGATACGGCGCTGGTGGGATGGCACCATAGAGACCGTGCCAGCAATCCGGATTTGCGTTTCTTCCGCGACTGCATGGGGATATCCTTTCCCTCCCGTCCTCTCCCATCACGCCGTGTGCGTTTGCTGGCACCGCTTTGCGGGGCAAGCTTAACACCTAAGGCACGAGGCCGGCGGGTCTGTGCTGGGATCCGGTGGGCGTCGGTGTTTGTTTTCCTGGCGCGCGCTGGGAGCGCGGGCGCCGCTCGGAGGACGTGATTGTATTGGTGCGCCGAAGCCGAGGCGAGGAGGCGAGGAGGCGACGGCTAGGGGTGCTGCGCATGTGGTGGTTTATCGAGCCTTTCTGGATCCTCGGCTTTTCGTTTTTTGTTTTTGTTTTGTTCTGTGACGGCACGCCCTCCCGCATAACTACGTCTCTGCATCTCCGAGCCCGAGCGGTCTCGGCCTCGCGACCTCAGGCTCGTATCTTCGGCGGCCTGGAGTGCTTGATGCGGCGCCTAGGGGCGCTGGGCAGGGCAGCACGGTGGCGGGTGGCGGATATCAGGACGGACAGATTAGGCCAAACCAGGCCCACATCCAGGGGCGGGGGGTGATATGGGTTTCGGCTTCGGTTTCCGATTTATTTTTGGTGGAGAGGAGAGGGATCGGTGTGCCATTGCCAGAGGTGCTCCATTTTTTAGGGCCTTTTTTTTCGGTGGTGCAGTTTCGTGTTTTCGTGCTCCCCTGCCCAGCCCTGCCCTGCTGCCGGCAGGACGGAACTGGATGAGTACGATTCGCGCGTCTGGCCTAGTCTAGTCTTGGGGTTTCATCCCTTTGCTGGCCGCCCTTTCCTTCTTGCGCGCCACTGGACATGGGTTGTCTGTCCCTGAGGAGGCGGCGCTGTGGGTGTGGATGTAGATGTGGATGCTTCACGCGCCCCGCTTGGGCAACGGTGCTACCAGTTGCGCCCTGCTTGGTCAATGGTGCTACCATTTCTAACCGCGCCGAGCGCGTGTGGATTCGAGATGCCCTCGCTTTCCGGACCACGTTCTCCCGTGGCTTCTTTTTTTCCTTCATTGAGATGCATGTGCCATTCGGCGCTTTATTCCATTTCCGTTTCGGCGTCCGAATTGCTCTGCATTCTTGTCTCCTGTTCTTTCTATCCCCCGTGTATTCCCTCTACTCCAATTTCGTCACGACTAACATTTTGTTTCCTAGCTTCAAATCCAAAAAATCCTCCACCCGCTCCCAGTCGCGCTCTCCGCCGCCCGTCGCGCCCGTCCTTTCGTCGTGCCTGCGCTCCCCCTCCATCGCCTCTGCGTCGCCCCCCTCCCCCAGCTCGCCGTCTGACCCTGAACCGGCGCGGTCTTTTAGTGCGCTCGGCGCGACTGCTTCAACAAGTACATCCAGCGATACCCCCACCTCCACGAGCACCAGCGACGCCCCATCCTCCACTCTATCCCTCCCACCAATCGACACCTCCTCTGCGTCCCTGTCCGCACCCCCGTCCGCCCACCCCTCTGCGCCCCCACCCAGCCCGCGCACGCCCCTCCGCCTGCCCACGCCGCCACCACCCCCGCCCCTCGCCGCGCTCCTCACAGTCTACACCACCCCCATCCAGAGCACCTCCGCGACCGTCTCCGCGCCGCTCTCCGCCGCGCCCGCGAACGCCGCGGCGCGAGAGCGGACGGTCCCGCTGCGCGCGTGCTGCGCGGAGTGCGCGGCGGGCGCGAAGATGGAGGTGCGCGAGGAGGCGTTTTCCCGGGGCGCGTTGCGCGTGCGGCGGCGCGCGGCGCTGCTCGGTGGCGGGGTAGGCGGCGACACGCTGTTCGAGGCGGCGCGGCGGGGCGGGTTTTTGGATATCCATGCGTCGGACGGGGCGAATCAGCATCAGCAGCTCCTCTCGGGCACGGGGCTGGCGGAGGTGACGCGGCTCGTGGCGGAGTTGGAGTTGCGGAGGAGTAGGAGCGCGACGCCGAGTCCCGGGGGGACGCCGCCTGTGTCGCCGGCGGAGTATGCGCACGGGCATGGGCGGGCGAGCCCGAGTCTGTTGGGGCCTGCGCTGGCACGGCTCGCGGATGGGGGTGAGGGTGGCGCGTACGGCGAGCGCCTGACGCCGGGCGACGCCACACACGGGAGCCGGAGTGGGAGTGGGCGCGCGAGCCCGCTGCTCCCGCTCGGCATTGCGGTGGACGAGGTGGATAAGGAGCGGCGGAGGAGGAGTGAGGATTTCGGGGCGCTGGGGCACGGGCACAGTGCGATCGGGATCGCGATGGCGGGTGCGGCGGCGGTGAATCTCGCGGAGGAGGACGAGTTTGACGGGGAGCAGACGCAGACGATGCATGGGAAGCCGCCGTCCCCGCAGATATTGTACGAGCACGTCAGCGCTGCGAGCGGGTTCCCCTTCGCGTCGTCCTCCTCTTCCTCCGGGCAACCGTCCTCGGCGCCGGCGGGCTCCACGTCCTTCTCCTCAACGGCTGGGAGCGCGGCGCCGAAGAGGCGTAGCTTCAACGCGCCGGTGCGGGGGTATGCGGACGACGACGACGCGGAGCTGTTCCCGCTTCCGTCCGCGTCGGGCTCGCGCGGGGGGACGCCGCGGGAGAGTCCGCGAGGGACCCCGGCGGCGAGCGCCAGCGACGTGAATGTGACTCTGAGCAGTGCCAAGCCGCTGAGTCGGGGGAGCCCGAAGGCGGGGGGCGCTGTTGCCTGCGGCGTTGACGGGGGCAGCGAGGGAGAGGGGGGCGGGCGCTGTGCTGGGTGGGAACGGGAATGGGAATGGGAAGGAGAAAGCGAGGGATGCGGGTGTGGGAGAGACCAGGGAAGACAGCACGCCCCCGCCGAGCCCGAAGGAGCGCGAGCGCAGCCGGTCGGAGGCGGTGTGTCTCGCGCTGGGGTCGATGGGGCGGCGGGAGCGGGAGGCGCTCGAGCGCTCGGCGAAGTGCAGCCGCGGGCTACTCCTCCCGCCCGGGGACGAGCGCGAGTGCAGCGATAGCTCGTCGACGCATTCCAACAATTCCAACTCCAATTCCAACTCCCATTCCAACGCGGGGTCGCGCGAGGGCTCGATGGAGGGGGGGAGCGGCGAGAGTGCCGTGGCGGGGGCGGGGGCGGAGGTGAGGACAGGGGAGAAGCCGCTGCCGGTGCTGCCGCATCTTGCGACAAGCGTGTTGGCGGCGGGGCTGTATTCGCCGGCGATTGCGTCGCGGGGGCATCCGCGGGAGGCGAATGCTAGCAACGAGAGCTCTAGCACCAGCGGCAGCGGGAGTACGCAGCACGGGAAGAGCAGCCATCTGCGGGTGGCGAGTGCGCCGGCGGGGGTGTCGTTGGCGTCTGCGTCTGCATCTGAGGAGGCGGCGTCGTCGACCACGCCTGGACCCACAGCCACCCCCGCGACACCGACATCGGCATCGACAGAAACGCCGACGCCGACGACGGGACGTTCAACGCGAACCGCATCAACTCCTTCTGCGGCGCCTGTAAAGGGTAACCGCGCCAAGTCCGCGTCGACAGCTTCCGCTACCGCTCCCGCGCCCGGCCAACTGCTGCGCCGCGACTCGTCCTTCAAGCGGCTGCGCTCGACGTCGACGTCGTCTGCGGGGAAGAGCGGCGGGCGGAAGGCGTTCGGCGCGCTGGTGGAGGTGCTGAAGGGTGTTACGTCGATGAGCGGGACGAGTGCGGGGACCGTGGCGATTTGAGTTTGAGCTTGAGCCTGTCCGCCCGACCGTGCGCGTGCGTGCATGCGTGAGGCGAGGTGTGGTGAGTGTGCTCTGGTCCTGGGTGTGTTTATGTTGCTGATTCTGCTTCCCGAAGATCAAGTGCACTCCCCGCCCGCCGCCGCCGCCGTTCGTCCTTCGTTGCCTTCCCCCATCGTACATCTGTGCCCTGTCTGTGCCCCGAAGCACTCCAAGTACCTTACCTAAACTGTAAACCCCTCGCTGTCCGCCTTCGTCTCCTTTTGCACCCGATCACCACACATGGAATCCAAACCAAGCATCTTGCACCGCTATCGTACTTCTTCCATCTCATCCACTGCGACGACACACCGTCTTTCGTCTTCGACTTCAATTGTCAATTGCGATACATTTGTCCGTCCGCCACGTACATATCATACATCTTTCGGCCGTGATACCTCCGCATCCCCGTGCGTGTACATCCATACCTGCCTACGACGACATACCACCATCCCAATATACATACATCCTTCTTCTCCTCATTCGATTTTCCATCCATCACTTGCGTACATACACTCTCCGCACCCTCGCACTCCAGTAGCGTACCCACACCCATTTGTTTATGAGTCGTCTTCGTAGCGTACCGTATATTGTAGTTAGTAGTTAGCTAGTCTTTTTGTACATGCGTCATACAATGCGCGTTTTTGGAATCTTGGACTTTGAATTTATTGACGGTATGCCGCGAAGTTAGAGAGACTCCTCGGTTGCGAAGGTCGAAAATACCACTCTCGTTTTTCTCGGACAGGTCGTTGTGGTTGGATGGTCGCCAAACTCTTCCACAGAAATAGCCCGGTCGGGCTTGTCCCAAGAGAATAGTACTTATTGCCGAACCTTTAGGTTTGGCGGTTTACAATAAAATAGCGGCAAGCCATCGAGTTATATGCCCGGACTTACAAAGGTCACCGATGAACACCGTACATCGGTGTTCATCCACTGTATATCACTGATGGCCAGTGTCATCAGCTGACCGTCAAGATTAGATACACCGCCAAAGTGCCCCCACATCAGCGGCAGCTGGTTCGGCCATGTGGTAGTCACCTGTACTGGAATCTGTATTTCATGTGGTACACGTCTGGTCGACAGCTGAAATCGCCAGATAATTATACAGCTGAGCTGCAGCTGGTCGTCAGGCCTCCTCCATCCTATCAACCGGGCTGGATCTCAGGTCGCTGCAAATATTATTATATTATATATAATGCACCGTTAATTCGAACAATTACCCTTTGAACCATTTTCACCTACTTCCACGGTTCTTTTGAAGCTTTCCCTCCCTCCTCCCAACCTCTGCTGCCCTTTCGGAACACGCGTAATCTCAGCTATCTGCCGCTCTGCCCCGGCCGCAGATCAATTTGGGATCACAATTTAGTTGCCAGTCCTCCGGGCCAGTGAATTTCTTCCAACTTATATGCTTTGAATCGAGGCATCTATTGATTGTTCATCAACGATGAATTTGGCAACTTCACTTCGAGCATCGAAAGGTCCGTATGCCAAGCGTATGCCGTTTTCAGTTTTGACAGCTGTCATCCTCACGTGCATGTTGGTTTGCACCGAGTCACTTCGCTCTTTTCTTCCTCTTCCACTACCAGCTCACTCTTGCGCTTGGCAACAACAAGACCGTCGAAGCCCATTGGAGCTCGCTGTCGTCAACGCTTCAAGAACTCTGAGGGACCGTTGACCACCAGAGAGCCAATCTGGAGTGCTGCAATTGTTTTGTTGTCCTCAACCAACCGTTCTCTGCTCTGTCTCACCAATAAGCCCAAATGCACCATCCCTCTGCAGCTTCTCGCTGCAATTTCAAATACAGCAAAGTTGCTCAACCACTCTAGTCGTTGTGTCAGCCTTGGTGCCAGCAACCGCACCACATTGCCGCCAGAACATCCCGTCTCTTCCAAGTTCTGTTTCTCGTCCTCAAGCCAATGTCTTTTTTTGTATTCTTTTCGATTCTTCCTCAACTTGATGTACGCCTCGCCAAAACTCACAAGGAAGGCCGACGGCGACCGAAGAAGTTTACGAAGTACATCGATGACCTAATCACTTTCTAATTGGATGTCTCAAGCTCGACGCAAGCGTCAAGACTCACAAGGACAAGGACCATGCCTCCGATGCCGCACATCAAAATATACTTCACGCGCGCAGGCCATCGTCAAGGGGACCCAATGCGAGCGTCACACTCTGCGCTCGCGTGACCCTCATGGTGAGTTTCCAAAAAAAAATCTCGCTTGTTAACGGTCTCAAGTTGGTGATAGCGCAAGGTCTATCTCAAGTTCCCGGGCGCGGACTACTGGGACAAACTGGACAAGCGTCTCGCAAAAATCGGAGGGAGGCAGACACGAAGAAGATCACCAGGTGTGTGCCTCATTCAGATCTGTTTTATTCATCCTGATTTGCAACTCTTCAGAGCGTTCTGCAAGCTTCTGGATGGCAAAACACATGACCCCATCGACGAGACAGCCGTCGGTGAATTCCAACAAGGGTTCGACGACCTCATCGACATTGCGGTCATCAACACGGCGACGTTGGTTCAAGGAGGGTCTGTGTAGAACATGTACGATGTACTTAGAATGCTAACAGTTTGAATGATTTACAATATATTTGAGTAACAGCATAGGGAACGGCGGAGAACATATAATTATTGGATGTGGTACAACAGCTGAATCACAGGCTTACTGCACAGCTGGCCTCCAGCCTAACCTGGCCCCATGGTGGTGCCATTCACTATTGAACGTTGCATAACTCTAATCGGCAGCTGTCTGCCAGTCTCCCGGGCCATGTCACACACAACTCACGCCCACATGCCCGCCACCTGTCGACCAATTGGCGGTGTAGTGCCTGTCAATGATCATGGTTACGGTGTTCACCCCTATCCAGTGAATTTCACTGAACACTACATAGATGTTCAGTGAATTTCAGTTTACCTTTCTTGCAAAGTTCGAATAGTGTTCAGAGGTGGCAAGCACATGACCACTGACTTTCCGTGACTCCCGCTGTACTTCGGTTTTACGATGCCTCCTCGTATCGACTACAATACCCTTCCCCCCCTGGAGGAAATTACGGGGCGTAGCGTCGCTGGCCTTAAGAAGCCCGAGCTCCTTTCACTTGCGAAAGAGCTTGGCCTTACGCTTCCTGAGAACCCAGGAAAGATTACTGGCGACAAACTCAAATCCGAGGTCTCCAAGGCTATAGAGATCTCCACAGACCCGCGCTTTAATCGATTTCGCCCCGCTGTAAAGGGTGGAGCACCTTCCAAGACTAGTGCAGACAAGGATAAGCAGGATGTTGATGCTGCAGCTCAAAAGCAGGATGTTGCTCCCTCGGGGTGTGTCTCTCAATTTTTTTTCGTAATCACAGACTAACCTTTTCTTAAAGTGCTCATGGAAAGCTGCTTAAGCAAGATGTGAAGTCCGACCCTGCTCCACAGTTCAAGCGCCTCAAAATGTCCGACCCCAAAGCCGCAGGTTCCGAAAATGACCAACCCAACGAACAGAAGGAAAACGGTGTGAACTCAGAATATTTACGATGTTCCTTTAAAGCTTACTGTATCATTTCTAGTTGATTCTAGTCTCACAGAAATGTCCTCTGAGGAAGATGAAAAAGATACGTCCAACAAGCCTTCGAGCAAAATAGGGGCCGCCGCGGCAGATCCACCTTCCCACACCTTGGTGCAGAAGGACGACGAGGAGGCGGGTTTTGCGAGTGCGTAGTTCGTCTTTCTTCCAATATCTTGCTCACTGAAGTTTTCCATAGTCGCTGTAGAATTTCAGGGATTGGGTAGCACCATTTACATTCCTCCTACCCTGAGAAAAACCATTGCTCTCTTTAAGGCGGAAGATGGAACCATCGTGACTTCTTTGAAAGATCTCATCCCCGCGGCTCTGGCCCAAGTGAGCCCTGACAAAGGTATGCCTTTTTAGACTTGAAAAAAAAATCTAACATTGCATCAGCGGATCGTTACAGTAAATTGAGCATTGAGACGGAAGACATGGGCACCATCAGTCTTGGGACAGTTGCCGATTTCAAGGCTGGTAAATTCCCAGAGTTCTTGGAGCTTTCGCAGGCGAACATGCGCAAGCTTGAGCGGCGCTCCCAGTCCGAAACACTGCTCTTCCAAGTTCTCTGGAGGCAAGGAAAACCCCCCGGCATTGATTTGGTACTCAACTTTATATTCCCCGCCTTCTTTCGAAACCATTGACACGTTATTTGTTCTAGGGGCCCTCGAGCAAAATCAAGCCCCTTGACCTTGCCAAGGCTCGGACCAAGAAGAAAACAGGGGGAAAGAAGCACATTCCAGCGGGGGACTCAGACGAGGATGGCACACGGCTGGACAACAACAATGACGACGGTTTCCTGGCCTTCCTCAAAGTGCTGGTTGGTGACCCCAAGGGCGGTTACAACGGCGAAACCATTGGTGGTCGCCTTCAGCGCTGGAGGGATCGGAATGCTGCAATTGAATACTGCAACGAGAATTGCAAAACCGGAAAACCTTACCACATTCCTGCAGGTGAGCAGAATCTTCTGGCCGTGTATCACATCCATTTAGTCATGTATCCTTTTGAAAAGACGTCGAGGACCAGCAGTACGCCAACCGCCCTTTCACGAAGATGGATATCACGGCGGCGTTGAAGATAGTGGGGGGCACAGTTACGGCAGACAAGCAGCTCTTTACGTCCCCTGACCTCTTCTACGCGCCCACTGCCCGGATGTGGGTCAATGGAGACACCTCGCTTGACCCCACAGTCAAGGCCCGGTTCGACGCAATGATGAGCACCAAATGGAAGACTCATCTGAGTGATGCCAAGAAGGAGAGGTTGGAGGAGGAGGCGGTGGAAAAGGCTGCGTTGAAGGAGGCAGCGAGGGAGAGAAGTGCAAAGGAGCGCAAACACCAGAGTGGCTCGAAGGACAGGCACCGTGGCGATAAACGTCGCCGAACCCCAGACTCAGAGGAAGAGAGGGCCGCGGAGCGCCGGCTCAAGGAAATCCGCGAGGCCAGGAAGGCGCAGGAGGGTGGGGGGCAGCCTTCCCGCAAGAAGGCCAAGGGGAAGGCGATGGACTCTGAGGAACTCGATGCCGATAGCTCTTCAGGTTCTGAATTGTGATTACTTGCGCTTGTTCTCATTATCTCACTGTCTTTACTCTTATCAGTCCCATCCTTATGTCGGTCTTTACTGAAATATATGTCATAGTGCCATGATAAAATGCAGTGGCTACCGATTCACGAGAAGTTCCGAGGACAAAGGAGTGGCTGGAAAGACGCGTCGTTGAGATGCTTTTCAGCGTGAAAGAACTGAATGGCACGCACCTCTGTCCAGTTAACTTATCCACACCTAACCTACAGCGTCCCTCCAATTGTGGTGGCGAAAGTCGAAGCCAGAGGTTTTCACGCGTCAAGAATTCACAGAGTCCGTGAATTCTTGACGCGTACGGTCACAGACTCGCACGGTGTTACGTTGAAGAGAAGATTCGGCCATGGCCATGGCTGGCCAAAATCGAGGGACTGGAGAACACGCCCTCCTGTGTTCTCGTGGCGTTCTAGGTAAGTGGTAAATCAGACTGAGATGAGCTAACATCGTTGTTGAGGACGTACAGACTCTTTATAAGAATGGTGAGATTTTGGCAAAGCCTTGCCAAAACTCGACGCGTCGATTCACATCTCCCACGGCGTTATGTTGACAAGAATGCGTGACGCGACTTGGGTGTGGTGAGAAGAAAGGTTTTGTTGACGACCAGAAAAGGAAATCACCGCTTTCCTTCTGCTACCACTGACGCCCACAACCACCTCGGGCTTCCATTTCTCCTTCTGTTTGCACGATGGCCACCCCAGTGTCTTCAGGGCATCCTCAAAAAAATTATGCATCTATGAGTCCCATCCAAAACACGTAGCACTGTTCACATGCTGTTAAACTGGGCCTCCGACAAAATGAGCCAGTATCTCATTCAGTTCTTCATCTTTTCGCCTCAACTCAAGACCGGCCGGCAACTTTTTAAACCCCTCTAACGTTCTATAATATTTTCCCGCCCATCCCGCGGCCAGGCGCGTCGGCGTCGGCATCCGAACGTCGCTCCCACACACATCACATGCCCTGGACAAACTCTGTGAGTATTCACTCATTTCTCAGTCTTTTTGCTTCAACTCAAGACCGGCCGGCAACTTTTTAAACCCCTCTAACGTTCTATAATATTTTCCCGCCCATCCCGCGGCCAGGCGCGTCGGCGTCGGCATCCGAACGTCGCTCCCACACACATCACATGCCCTGGACAAACTCTGTGAGTATTCACTCATTTCTCAGTCTTTTTGCCCCAACTCAAGATCAGCCGGCAACTTTGGAAACCCCTCTAACGTTCTATAATGTTTTCCCGCCCATCCCGGCGCCGGGCATGTCGGTGCCGGTGTGTGTGTGAGGGACATTAGAAGCCACTCTACCGTAAAAACATTGAAAAGTTCTGCTGGGACACGAGGTTGGGAAAGAGGGAACATGCCAAGCCTCCTGCTTGCTGTGCATAGAAGCTGAGTATAGGTGCTTTCAGGCGGGTGGGTCCACTTGTGCTTCGTATTCTTCTGTAGAATATATTTGGTATGACTTTCAAAATCTACAGTTCGAATTTAGCAAAGCTTTATTCCCACCAGACCCTCAATTAGGACTGTGTACTCAAACTTATCAACTCAACGCAGATGATCCCAAAAAGGAAATATCTCGTTTGTCCTGAACGGCGATGATACCATCTCTCGGCCACTTCATGGTGGTTCTTCAACTGTATTTTCTCCGGGAATTCTCTCTGCAACGAGCTTTCTACATCCTCACTGTCTTGGTGGCAACATATCCTCTATTTAAACTCCATCTGAACCAGCGTCGAGAGCCCCGTCAGCCCCGAGAAACGGCCTGGCTTCGCAGCATTTTCACAATTTTGGATGGAGCATTCAATAGCAAACATGAACACCCTCATTTCCCACCCGAAGCGGATGATCTTGGGCCGGGGTTGGTCCGAAAACTCTGCGGGGATTTAGAGCATCTGTATCACTTGCTGGGGATTGATGACCCCTCTAACCAACTCTTTCCGGAAGCCCACACCATTTTATGCACCACCAGACTTGACTGCATTTTCTGCCCTAACGACGGACATCCTCCCACTCTCCGCCGTCATCGCGATCCTCAGCAGATCCTGTTGCTGGATGACCGCTTTCGCTGGGTCAATGCAGAGCTCTATGTGGCATACTGTGCCAAGTGCGGAGCAGAATATTACCTGGACCGCATAACATATCACAAAAACCAGAGTTCCTCTGGTCGCGTACAGAGATTGGAGTATGATGCGACCTATTTGCGGGTCTCCAAACACGGTATCTGGATGGACCGGCGAGTAGCCCTGGCTCAAGAAAATGCTATCCTTCGTTTCCATTCAGGCTGGGCAAATTTTGCAGAGTGGCTCAGTGACACTATTGGCAGAAAACCCCGAATCACTACCCGCCAGTCTCAGCGCCTGTACTTTGAGCACTTTGCTCGGCGACTCATCGCAGCCCATAATCTCGAGGAGGACTTCACAGTTCCAGCGCATTCAGATGCCCGCACTTTGGTCGAGTGTGTCCGGGAGACTATCGGAAAAGATGGCGGAGTTGTTCCTATGTCTATGGAGCACGGTTGCACGCAGTGCACTCATCTTAAGCGGTACACTGCAGACCTTCTTGCAGAGGGCGCAGTTTTAAATGAGAACACCGCTGGGGTTATTGATGCGCCTGAACTAGTTCAAGTAAGTTTTCTAGCTCATTTTTCATCAACTATTTACTCATTTCTTTCTAAGGAGGGTGCGCCCGGTATCACATCAGAAGGAGACTTACCACCCGAACTCTGTACACTTCCAAAGCAACAGGAAAGAGTTCCAGGCTCTGCACGTGGATATACTCGGCTCGCAGTTATGGACGGAAAGACCATCACTCATCGGGTGGGTCTTCATCTAATCTGAAACTCTAGTCTCTGACTGTAGTGCCAGATCTGTGCTGTTAGTACCTGCAACGGGCCCTTGATGAACTATAAAAATGGTCGTTTCTGCAAGGATCATCACGAGATGGGATCTGTTTGCGGGATAGTTGCGTGTGGCCGTCCCGTGTCTGAAGGCACGGTCACATGCAACAATGAATCACACAGAGAATGGCACCGGAAATACCTCAACCGCTTTGGTCGCCTCTCTTTTCCTGGTGTTCAACGTGTCATACGCCGTCAGGCCGCAGGGGAAGCAGCTGGATTGCAACCAGGTCCTGCTCTTCATTCTGAACTTCCAGAACTCAATGGTGTGGCTGGCGACAATGTTTTGCACACATTCCGTGCTAAGACAACATACTGCTTGCAGACAGTGCAGTGGTCTTGTGGCTGCCCAATTGGATGGGGCAAGTGTTACCGATCGGAGTGCTCTCCGCAGGTCCTCAAAATCATTGACAAGATATGGGAATCCAACCCCAATTCCAGACCCAGCTTCTTGGCTTATGATGATGCCTGCAATCTTCTGCGCCATATTGTTACCCAAAACCCAAACAGCCCTTGGGTTCATGGCACCAAACTCATTGTCGACGCATGGCATTACATTGGCCATCAGGCCTCCGATGTTTTATGCCGAATCTGGTGCAATCCCGCCCCTGCCAACGGGTCTCAACCTGACTTGATTTCGGTCAAGGTGGATGATAACGGACGTACACACACCACTCGAGCATTCAACACTGAAACAGCTGAACAGCTCAATGCGTGGTTGAACGGATACGAAGCTCAACTGCGACAAATGTCTGATGTGAATTATGATTTTCTGTCCACGTCCTGATGATGCTCTACAAAGAGTTGGTTGACAAAAGGGCAGAGAAGAAAAATGAAGGGTTGGATGAGGAGTTCTGGGACATGGTTGAAAGTACAGACTGACTTATGTCCCTTCATTTGTTTTTGATACAATTACCGTGAATTTCACTGAACACCATTGTGAATCTCACTGAACACCACTGTACTTTCGGTGGATTTCAGTGAAAGTCGGTGGACATCATCGAAAAACCCATGAATTTCTACTGTAATTTGCGACAATTACAGTGACATTCAGTGACTTTCCTCCGGAAATACACTGAAATCTTTGACATTCACAGTGAAATTCAGTGAATTTCCGGGGAAAATACACTGAAATCTTCGACATTCACGGTGAAGTTCAGTGAATTTCCGGGGAAAATACACTGAAATCTTCGACATTCACAGTGAAATTCAGTGCACTCCCTTGGGAAATACAACCGGATCTCACTGAATACACCAGAAAAAGTCACTAAAATTCAGTGTACTTCTACTGGCTCTTCACTGACGTACAGTGAATTTCAGCGGGAATTTTGATCATGTTCAGTGAATTGAATTTGTTGCTCAGATCAGTTCGAATATGATTGTCGGTTGAGAATTTCAGTACACTACTGAATGTATCAGTTGTGGTCAGTGACTTTCATTGAAGGGCCACCGGCCTGATGAATCTCAGTGAACATCGGCGTCGCGTTCAGTGAACATCGGCATCGTGTTCACTGAAAATTGCGGAACAGGGGCACTTCGGCCGATGAAATCCAGTGGTGCTGACCGGCTTTGCCGGTCCGTGCATAATACTGGATGGCTTAGCTTCTATATATGGTAGGCTGTGCTGATGTGTTGTGACTTTGTTTATTGATTGCTTTACGCCTTGAGATGCAGACACCGGCGGCAAAAGCCGAGGCACCTGGATTCCAGGTAGGTTCGGAACAAGCCCGCGAAGTTCCGGCCCGGCGCGCCGGGGTCCTTCTTGAAGGGGCTTGCTTCAAACTGCGGCAAACACAGGGCTCGTGAATCACTTTCTTGCTGCTTCAATATTACCTTAATTTCTTAAGTATGAAATGCCGATATGAGAACATATGCCTGGGTATCCGATAGGAATTTTAGCTGTGTTCTAGACTCAATGACAAACCCTCAGTCCATGAGTTGATCGGATGTTTGTGCATTTTTGGAGATTGTCCTCTGCAGGTCTAGAAGCTTCACCGACAAGTTTTATCCCAGTGCAAATAATGTTCCTTTACATACCAGGAGTACCCTCAGAATATCTGGGATTTTCTGGCCTTTCCCTCGCAGAGATATGGTACCTGCGAACGCGCCAGTGAGGAGTGTCACGCGAGGTCACACTCTGCAGCACAAAGTCAACGCATCCTGTACTCAACAAAAACACGACTTTAGCGCAATTAAAATACATGATTGACTTACAACAGGTTATGAACGCGTCCATGGACACGAAAACTCGTGTACCAGGTTGTATGGATGATGGAATCTATACCAGCTGCTTGCACAGATCAAATGGCACGGCAAGCGAGAAGCAGGGGTCTTTGGCACAAATAATTTCCCTGTAAATGACCCTATGGGTACTAGGAAATATTTACGGATCTCCCAGCATGTTATCTATCCCGGATAAAATGAGAATCAACATTATGCGGTTAGCCTGATTGATCACGGCTATGAGGTGTTTATGGTACAGTTAAGTCCACCAGTGTCTTTGCGACATACCAAGGGGGTCTATAAAGACAGATCTAGCTATCAACTGACCTTTAGGAATTTGGTTATTGTGAAGAGCGAATATTTTCGCGCGAAGTATGACCCGTGGGAACATAGATCAGTGCAGTGATTTCGCATCAATTCAGCCATTTCGCACATTGGGGGTCGAATATCTCCATGCACAGGGTGCATATCGCTTTGGAGCGAGTTAGAGTTGAAGATATGGCATATCACTAGCTTCAAATGAAATATCCCAGTGGTTCATGACAAAATAAATATTCTTGAAGCCTCTCAAAAAAAGCGTGTTTTCGCTCATTTTGCAACACTCAGAAATCGATCATCTCTCCATGTATTACCATGTACTACAGGGCGAAGTCGTAGCAATGTTGACGAACTAAAACCTTTACCAAGTGACCCCCAAGATCCGAGCTCCCGTTGCGCCGCTAGACCGAGATCTTCAACCCCCACAATTTCGGCAGTCTGAAGCAAGCCCCTTCTGACGAAGGCCGTGTTGTGCATGTTTGGTTTGATGTTTGGTCTATTTGGTTGTCCGGCATGGCACGGCATCGTCAGAACGGCGGCTTGGAACGAACCTAGATTCCAGGTGCCTCCGAGGCATGTGGTCCGAAGGCTGCAATGTTGAATACGAAAGGCCTACAAAGGTCCTTAGGTCAACAAAGAACAGACAAAGGAGGGACAAAGGACAGGCAAGATTTGCTCGGTGGTGAAAATCCTGCCTGCCCTTTGTCTCGCCTATGTTGATTCTTTGTCCACCCAAGGACCTTTATCGGTCCTTTGTCCACCAGCTCACGACCTGCGGAGAACATGCCCCGGAGGCACCTGGAATCCAGGTGCCTCGGCTTTTGCCCCCGGTGAGAGTAGCGGGAGTTGCGTCCAAACCGCCATTAAACACCTTCCATTTTGGGATGACCACAGCCACCCTGCCGACAACTCACTCGGCGGAGTTTAAAACGAAGCCCAGAAAAACTAAGTCCACAAACGAGCTGTATTATGCATGTAAAGAAGGTACATACAAAACAACTTGTATTATAACATTTCTATGAAAGTCGGTAAGGTGAATGGTCAGCCACATCAGCACTCAGCCAGCTATGTCCTGGACGACGGTCGTGCTGGCCTCGCCACGATACACCTAAGACATGAGCGAGACACGGCGGGTGTGCGGTGTCGTGATGGTCGGCGGGGGCGAGGTCCCAAGGGCGAAATGTACAGTGAGGGCCTCGTCACGTGCTTCCTGTGACAGCATCGGTGATGGGGGCAACAGTGTCAGCGCGGTGAGACGTGCAGCTGTTTCTTGCTGTTGGGCAAGGTGCTGATGTGGAAGCTCATGTTGGAGGCGGCGTGGGGCTAGGAAGGCGGCAGCTTCTGAAGTGTCGAGGATCTGGCGGGTGCTTGTGGAGAGGGCGGGTGGCCAGGGCTCGTGAATCCTGCAATGCGAGGTCACAAGGCTGCGACTGCAGACCTTACAGCGGCGCATCGCACACTGCGCGTTTCCTGGGCGTACAGGAAAAACATTTAGTGCTCGCTGCTCGGGCGGGGAGGGGGTCTTGCGATGGCTGTCTGCGTAGAGGGAAGCAGAGCGGGAGGCAGAGCGGTGTTCTGCTGGGCGGGAGGTAGAGTTTGCGAGGGTGCACCCCAAGGTTGGCGGGGTATCACAAAGGCAAGACAGTGGGGGAGAGGGAGTAGGTTCGGTACAAGCCGCCATTCTGCCGAAGAGCCGCGTGATGCCGCGATCAACCATCAAAAATAAACAAGCCACGCGGGCCTTCGTCAGAAGGGGCTTGCTTCAAAGTCCGGAAATCCGGGGGGGTTGACAATCGCACTCTACCGCCACAACGCGGGCTCGGAGTGCTAAGATCAACTGGTAAAACCTTTACTTTGTTAATATGGCTACAACTTTGCCCTATGAAGCTTAAGAATACATGTACAAATGGTCAAGCTCTGAGGGTTTCAAAAGTGGCAAAAACACGCGTTTTTTGAGAGCCCTCAAAGATATTTAGTTTGCATGCAACTTCCAAGATATTCAAATCGAAGTTATTTCTGTACTATATCTTTGGTTATATTGCACCTCAGCGTGATATATGCCCTTTCCATCGAGTTATTCAAGGCTCATTGTGCAAAATGGCTCAAATGATGGGAAATCACTGTACTGATCACTGTTCCCACGGGCCACAACTCGCTCGAAAATATTCACTCAAGGCCATATTCAACATCTTAAAATCCAGTGAGTGGTTAAACCACTTATTCTTACAACATAATCATTTTTAATCAGTCTTTAGGCTCTGTCGGCACCATGAGGACCACATGGCTGAACTGGATCACTGCTGCTATATAATCCCAATTTTCCGGATTATCTGGGACAGTAAAAGTTCCTAGGAAGTCACTGAAATTGCTCCTAGTATGTCCTTCATTGAATCCAGGGAGAACTTTGAGGAGCTGCGCATCTGCTGCTTCCTAATCAGAGCATTTGATGTGTGCAGGCACGACATGCAAATTCTGGTCCGCCAAATATGCCTGGGCACCGGCTATCACGTCCCAGGACGTGTCTTTTACCTTCTCGAAGTCAGATATGAATTTTTTCCCGTGCCGAAACGGTCTTTTCAATGGATTCTTGACGCGCTGACTTGTGATGCACAGTGTGACTGGGTGTGACAATCCCTACTGGCGCATTTACAAGACCCACATCTCTTCACCACGGGCACCAGAAAGTCCCAATAAATTTTGGAGCACTCATAGGATGCCATAAAGCAACTCCACCACTGGAACCTTATCCATCTGATATAATCCTAGACCTGCAGGAAGCAATCTTTAACATTTCACAAAATTGAGATCAATGTGTGTGCCGACTGCTGCTCTTCGACTCTAGCACACAGTAGAAATCTGCACCAGATACCCTAACATATGTTTTAATGTTACCCAGCTTGCATTGAAGAAATTGAGTGGAGATTGAAGTAGCACGAAAGTGATTTACAACCCGTTTGTTTGGCGGACTTTGAAGCAAGCCCCTTCAAGAAGGTCCCCCGGTGCGCCGGGCCGGAACTTCGCGGGCTTGTTCCGAACCTAGAGAGGGAGGGGGAAGGGTGCTTGTTTGGCATGCGGCTCACCATGGCTTCAAGTTCAAGCTCCGCCTAGTGAGCCGCCGGCAGGGTGGCTGTGGTTGTCCCAAAATGGAAGGTGCTTAATGGCGGTTTGGACAGAGTGAGTAGCGGGATGGCTTAGCATCCATATATGGTAAGCTGTGCTGATGTGTTGTGTCTTTGTTTATTGATTGCTTTACGCCTTCAGATTAACCGTTCTTTAAGCAAATGGCTCCTCGGCTGTGCTATTTCTCCATATATCCATGCTCCTTTTGTTCTTCCTCTGCTCTTCGTCTCTGTTTAAACCCCTTCCATCTTTGATTTTCCGGGCTTTACTGACACTGCCTCTTCATTTCAGTCGCCAGCTGAACCACGCACAGTCCTTTCTTGACATGTCGCAGGTCCGCACAGTTGCTACTGCCTCCGGCGCAGCCTGATTCCTGTCCTCGCCGGCTCGGCTCTTCCGCACACTTTTCTGTCCTTAAATCTGCCTCCACATCTCAAAATGTCTCAAATAATTATTTCTACGTCTAATGCTTCAACAGTTCTGCAAAATGCAGCCGGAGACCCTCAAGTTCCGCAACTTCATTTAACTGTGCTACAATTTCTCGGTTTTTTATGCTGGCACCGGTTATTAACCATTCTTCAAGTTTAATGATTACCTTGGTGATTTTTTTTTTTTTTGGAATCATGTTATTTGCCCTGTATCTAGTGGGATATGGTAGGCATACTTCTACACTTCCTGTATCTAAATCTGTTGTGTATGTACGAGTATGTAACTGGTGTCCTCGGCATGCTGTCCAAAGGGCTGTGGCCACATTTGAACGATCGCGCAGAGTGGTGCGCGTATTAGTGAGTGTCCGATTTACCTAGTGTGTAAGGTAAGCAGTAATCGGGGTATAGTATCGGTATAGGCCTCGATGTGGGGCACTGATGAGTAAGGTATAGGATATATGTATGTACAAAAATAAGTTACGGTTTCATGTCGGTGTCAGGGCGGGCGCATGGGTGCATCGACGGGGTCCGGGCGGGCGAAGGTTAGGTGAGGGCGCGGCGTTAGGTGTTCGGGGTTAGGGAGCACTGTGATTGGGACGTGGGTGTTTGTTCTCTGCGATGACAGGTGCGTCTGGGATATCACCGTGTACGTTGCGGAAACGTCCGGTACGTGCGACGTAGCGAAAAAGAGGAGGGTATAGTTTGGTTGTGCCTAGGAGCTTCGTGATGATGTTGGCGTCCCTTCCTCCTTCTCGTACCAGCTCTCGTCGTGCGTCTCGATGTGCTGAACAGTGGAGAAGATGGTGGGCCACCGTTTCGTCGGCTTGTCGGCAACACGGGCAGATGGGTGATTCTGCCTTGTTGATACGGTGCAGGTGTTTTGCGAAGGGGATATGACCGGTGCGTAGTTGGAGTAGTAGCACTGCGAGGCTGTGCGGGAGCTTGTTGGCAAGGGTGATGTGTGATCCCTTTAATACTTTGTCGTTGTAACGGGACATGTGTTCGTATCGCGGCGATTCTTCCCAAGTCTGCTTCGCAGCCACCCAGAGCTCGGTATGGTATTCCTGCCTTACGGCAGACCGACTCCAGGGCAGGTCGCTGCGGAAGATCTTGGGGATGGCCATCTGCAATGTTGAATCTTCCCACTGCGCTGCTCGCTTCGCCTCTTCGTCTGCCCGTTCGTTCCCTACAATGCCTATGTGGCCTGGCGCCCACTGGATCGTGATTACTGCTCTCGGGTGTTTTTTAGCGAGCGCGGTGAGTTGAGTGTGCCAAGCGTCCCATATCCAATGTGAGGGTGTCGGTGACGCGTTGGAGGTTGCCAGTATCGCAGGTTGGCTGTCGACTATGATTGTTACTGGTCTTTCCATGTTCGCCTGTTTCCGCAATAGCACGAGCGCCAGACACCCGCCTACCCCTTCGCCTTCGAAGACTGTGTGGTGTGTCGCTTCGCCGAGACATAACCGCATCGATGCCCATTCCTCGCCTTTGTGGAAAAGGACTGCTGAAGCGCTGATGCGCCCATCGATCCCTGACCCGTCAGTGTATATCTTCCATTCTGCTGTATCTAAATTCTCCGCTTTCTCAGCGTCTTCTTTCGAGCTCGGTACAATGACCGCCGTACTCGATTTCCAGGTCGCCGGTTGTCGTACCGCCTCTATCTCTTCCATCTTGTGTGGCCAAAGATGGAAGTCTTCGACTAGATTGTGGATGGGCTTCGGGTGTGCTTTGCACTGCTCCTACGCATCACGTACTGTTGCGTGGAGTGGGTGGGACTTGGGTCGCATCGACAAGCGCAGGCCTGCCTGGAACCGTGCCTTGTTGATTAGCAGTTCTATTGGCAGTAGGTTAGCGTATGCGTTGTGAGGTCTCCGAGCGTGCTATGCACTGCTCGTCGCCTCATGGCCCCTGCGAACCATCTGCACGAATGACAGACGAGCTCGGACGTACACGACGGATCTTCCATAACGGGATTCTACGTTACCGGAAGCAGCTTCCGAGCGAGACCAACGCTCTCCCCATTTCCCAAACACCCTCTAGCCTCTCGAACTCGCTCCCGCGCCATTGTCAGCAGGATACGATGGTTCCCCGGCTTTACTCTCACCTCCTTCCTACGACGCAAGGCCGTATACACATCTCCGACGATCGAGACCGACACTCTCCTCGACATGGACGATACGCTTCGCCGACACTCCACGATACGACCGGTCCCCACCTGTGGCAGAGCGCGTGGCCGACCCCTTCTGTTGCCGTTTCCATACGACCTCTCGCGCCGGGCGGACCTTGCCCGTGCCTGATGCCAATCCAGCGACGAGGCAGAACTTATCCCGACACCCGCCTCCTCCTCCGCTTCACACGACGCATCGACTAGCCGAGGGAGACCGCTCGTCTCTCCCTCTTCCTGAACGCTTGAGCGCCTTCCGATGCGACCACCAGGCCGTGCCTGAAGCTCTGGTCATGTTCTGAGGTTTCTCGGCTTCGTTATGCCCTTCCCACACCTAAAGACGATCGGTCTCCTCAACAGAGGTGGCCAGCCTCTTGCCATATATGCACCCCGAAACACCTCATGACGTCCCTTGGCCCCTGAAACCACCTGCGACCCGCATGGCACCTCTGGAAACGTGGGAAGTCGTCCAAAAGGTATAAAAGGGAGCGTATTTAGAAGGAGTAGTCAGTAGTTCCCGGCCTGGAGAAGTAGCTCTTGGGGCGTTTTCCCCACTCTCTGTACCACTCTCACTCAATCTAAAGGGGTACTCCCAGCCTTCCCCGACCTCGTACCTCTCGTGCACCCTCCTCCCGTCGTTCACTGCCAGAGGCAGGCCACACATCTTATATTCGCTCATTCATCGGCGTCTCACCTCTCACACCTCCATCAGCAGGGTCCCTCCTCACCGGACCCGGTGTCATACATTCAGGCTTCCTCGATTAGGATCACCGTTCTCGCGAGCATCGCTCTGTAGAAAACAGGCCCGGAGAGAAGCCACCAGATTCAAATCGCTGTCCGCACCACTGAGACCGATTGTCTCAAACCATCGTCCGAACGACGTCGGTGTCCTCGTCTGTGCGATATCCATCGTACCTCCAGCGCTGGTTCTAAGGGGAAGAGCGCATCAAGGAAAGCAGGCAGGGCAACGCATTTAGGGTTCTGGTACATTGTACAGGGAACCAGGTTTAGTACATTCTCTTTCTCTCCCGGTTCGGCTGACAACAGGTCCGCCACACTCGCTCGTACACAGGAGACGAACGGTCTCCACGAATTACCGTTCACACACACACACATATATTAATCACACACACACCGGATTCGTGCACCGACCTTCCTCGCTATCATCCGACTATATTTTCCCCTCTAGAGGACGAACGCAGTCAATTCGAATCATAAACATTTCGATACCGACACCGCGGTCCTTATCACAGCGTAGGCCTCCGCAAGGCGCTGCGAGACGGTGTTGCCGGTGCGAATATCCTCGATGGGGGTGAACACAGTGTACAGAATGTGATCACCCTCTTCGAGATCGTCCTCTTCGTCATCATCGTCCTCCGAGTCTGGACACAGCTCTGGCAAGTCGTCATCATCGGCCGGATCGTACCCGTCGTCTCCGTGCCACTCCTCCGAGTCGACAGCACAGATAGATGGAGTCGGACCTTCATGCAGCTGTCGGAGGATCGAGGCGATGAGCTTCTCGTTCCTCCAGGCAGCCCGCAACTCATCCCGGCAGGTGCGGCATCCGATTGGGCAGCACATCATGTGAACTTCCCTGGTCTCCCAGACGATCTCTGGATTGTGTTTCTGGAGCCAGGAGTAACTGAGGACGACGTGCTGCTTCCCAAGTCGGGTTACGGCGAGTTGGATGCGCTCGGAGTGCCCTTTGTAGTTGACCACCATATCGACTAGGCCGGTGATGCCACCCGCTTGGTTCGGACTGCCGTCCACGTTGAGAACTGGGATGGGCTGCGAAAGTCGCCGGACCGGAAGGTTGTGGGAGATGGCGTACTCCAAGTCAATGAAGTCTCCAGCCACTCCGCAGTCGACCAGAGCCTTCATTGACATCCGAGCGGCGGTCTCGATGGACTGCAAGTCCAACGGGATGTGCAAGGAATTCCGGCCTTCGACAGAGTCAATGACGTACTGCAGGGGAAGCTGCCGTTCCCACTTCGGGCGATGAACGCACCGAAGTGAGCCTGTCCTCGTTCCCGGCTCAGGGACAGGGGCCTCCGTTACTGCCCTTGTTCCCGGCTCGGGGGCAGTGCGGGTTTCCGTCTCCAGGACGGAAGGAAGAGTCTTCGTCACCCGGATGGAGACTGGGACAGGGGGTGCACCTCTTGCTACTACCTCTGAATCAAATGCATCGTCACTATCTGAATACAGGAGGGCGTAGTGATTACTAACGCACTTTCCGCCAAAACGTGGCAACACAAATCGGGAAGTTTGATGGTGGGCAGTGCGGGGGCAGTGTTTGGCATATGCGGCAGATCAAAGCCATGCCGCCGCACAAAGCCATGCCGCCGCATGCCGATAGGTGCTATATACTTTCTTTTGTTGCATTTCCAGCGAGTGGGGGCCGCTATATCAATACAAAATTCAGATTCTGAAGCCATACATTATACCTGATGAATTTTCCCTTCGTCTGGGAAGTTGAAAGATTGAGATTTTTTAAAAAAAAAACTCAGTCATAAGTACAGCTCGGCGCCCAGAATTGGTAGAAGTGACGAATTTAGGAGGGAACGAAAGCTATCCATAGGTATGTCCAGTTTGAGAGTATGTTCCATGCAAGGGATATTGAGGTAAATAAGAATAGGTAAATGGGACATAGTGATGCTGAGAGGGACCAGCGAGCTGCAGTGGCGGAGGAGGGGCATACGGAAGCGAATATTGTTCTTGACGATATGCTAGTATGGGAGCGGGAGCAAGATCGGGAGGAGCGGGAGCGGGAGTGCAAGGAGCGGGTGTGGGAGCGCAAGGAGGAAGAGGAACACGTTTAGAGGATCTGCGAGATGAAGACGTCCCTTTCTTTGCCTTCAACCCACTGCTACTTCCGGCTCCATAAGATGGGTCGCCTGCAGGAGTACGGCGTGTTTTGACATTGGGCATCATGGATTGCCGAGCGGAGGGCCCCTTGACAACGGGTGCAAGGTGTTGAGCAGGTGGGAGGACTGAGCTGCCATCCGTGGCAAGGAGTAAAGTATCGAGTGTTTGTTCGAGGTCCGCAATTACATCGCCAGGAAAGGAGTCTTCCAATGTCTGCGCAAACGTGCAGCCGTTCGTTCCAACTTCTCGGCAAGAGCGCGCATATCATGGTCTCCCGGGGCAACAGCATTGATGGGAGAATTAGATTCGGATGGAGGCGACGGGTCCGGTGAGAGTGTGGCAAGACTTGGGACCTGAGGGATAGCAGGAGCGGGTGTACCATTTGAAGAGCCGGATTCCTCGGGAAAAAGCTGCTGCACCCTGCAGATGTGTTTGCAGTAAGAGATAAGAGGATAAGCAGGGCAATCACAGGTGTATGCCTCGATGTCGACATGGTAAAATTGCAATGGATGCGCCTGCGATCTGACCAAGTACTGTCCTTCCCCGACAGCCTGTATGTCCTCGGACTTGATCGTTGCAGCTCGTTTGACTATATCTTGACGTTTCAAAACTTCCGCATCCGGTCCCTCCAAGCCAAGGTCTTGGCGCCGTTGTTTTTGAGAGTAGTATGGAAGTACCGCATGTAGAAGGGTGTTGAGCAAGTGGTCAAGTCTTCGGTTGCGCTTTCCTTCCAGGAACTTGTCTTTGAGGACATGGTGCCACCTGATAACGATATCAGATATTCGTCAACAGAAAACGAGCTGGTTAAAAATGTACGCCTCTATTGGCATGTTCGTGTCACAGTCCTCAAAGATCGACCGCGGAGTGCGATATATTGCCGACCACATCTTTACCGTCTTCTCGGGCATCCAGTACGTTCTCAGATAGTCAACAAAGCCTTGAGGAGCAATTTCCTGGATTTTGATCCACGCTGCATTGAATTCCGACAGGTCCGTCATCCGGATCCATTTTTTGAGAAGGTCCCAGAGTGCCTCGTTGGTGTGGATGTGGAAGTGTTTCTGCCAGTCGTGAAGCACATGCCACCAGCAAAGAAGGATGAATGAGCGGTATTAGCCACTTTGCGTTGCAGCCATTGGAGCCATACCATGGCAAAATGACGTTGCGATGCTCGATGGCTCCACCCGCCAAAATTAGCCACTGGTGGCTGCCACAGCCATCTGACGTCATTTTTTGGCAGGCGGAGCCACCAGACAACGCAACGTCATTCAGCCATTAGATGGCTCCAATGGCTGCACCACAAACTGTCTATTGCTCCGAACATGCGTTGATTTGCGCCCAGTCAAAGTCCAACATGATCCGCCGGGGAATAATTAATGGCGACCGGAGGCGATTGAGACGGAGGAAATATGAGATGGTTGCCTGTGACCCGCTTGATGAGAGCATCCATGAGACGGGTATTCCGTGCTTCCACCTGTCGCGCACCAGAAGCGTCGTCAGATTGAGATTGTGATACATCGTAGTATTGTGCGTGGCATCAATGCACATCAGCGCCTCCCCATATTTGGCGAACATCTTGCGTTGCCAATTTGTTTGGATCATGAGTAGAAAGGTGTCGGCGGGAACATTTGAGCCAGGGGGCAAGGGATCGGTCTTCGACTTGAAACCAAGGAGATGGCCTTTACGTTGCAGAGTGTTGACCCATTTGAGTGTGGATTGGCCGTCGTCGGGATGCAAACGAACATTTTCGGCCTCGATATCCTTCTCAATCCGTCGTATATCCCGTAGAGTAATGAATTCAGTGCGATCTGCTACGGAGGAACCGTCCAGGTCTTGCTCAAAGAGGTCATCTTGATCGTACACGCTGCGATGCAGAAGATTGAGTTTAAGAAAGTGTCAGAAAGAGCGTATCCAGAAAAGTAACTTGTACAATGTGCTCTGGCACAACTTTGAGCCGAAGTAGCCCAGCGATATATTCCCGAGTCTCCTTTGGGATTTGAGTAAAGCGTAGGTTTTCATTTCCGGTGGGATGGTCATGAATATCGGAATATTGCCCAAGTATGGTAGACGTTCCGGGATACTGCTTCACTTGTAGGGTGCACTTGCAGTCGGTCCTCTTGGACGGAATTTTGCGGTTCCATTCCGGGTGAAGCTTAGCATAGTTCTTGACACCGCCAGTCCCGGCACGCGAGCAAATGAAGCGAAGTTGTTGCTCAAACTCTGGCAGTCCATAGAAAGTATTGACAAGCCTCAGTTCAATGCATTTTGAGCGTTCTTCTTCTGTTCTCCAAGCTTCGAAAGCATGCCAGCTGCCCCAAGAAAGGTGATACTTGTCGGAGACTCTATCATATTCGAAGGAGCCAGCGGGAGGTCCAGATGGTGCGACATTGAGTACCGTGAATGTGAACTGTGCAGAAGGGTTTGTCGGGCAAAGCATAGGTGTAGTGGAAGCACTATGGTGTTGGAGTTTATTGACACGAAAGCGCATCTTGAATTTGTCCATGGCGAGGAGCGCTGTCGACCAGAATTTCGACGTCGAGGCAAGAGGCAAAGATTCCCAAAAAGGAAATCTCTAATGGCGGTCCTCATTTCTGTCGCTGCTTTCACAATTTGGCAGAAGAAGTATGAATTGCGGTCTATTCTACTATACAAATTGTTTATATCTATACAAATCTAATATGAAATACGGCGGAGAAGGGGAGTAGCGGTAAGAACTAAAATTTCCATGTGGTACGACCGTCGCGACGAGGAGGTAAAGGGATAGAAGATGGGAATGTGGGCGAGGAATCCAAAGGAGGGAACGAAGGCGTGCTTGGGCCAGCCGTGGATGATGTGCTTGGGCCAGGCGACGATGGGGAGAGTGCAGGTAGCGAGGTGGAGAAGGAAGGGATGCAAACAGTGAGTTGGGGGTCGACGTCGAGAAGGGGTTGGAGCCTTATAGCCCGTGATGATAATTTCGTCGTCGCGCAAATCCTCCTCAATCTTCCGCTTCTTCCCCTTCCCTCCCATGGCGAGAGACACAGACGACAATGATCGGTGTTGCGAGGGTGACGCAGGAAGGCGAAGGGGACGAGGTGGAGGTGGAGCGTGGGCAACAGAAGGGAGCTTGTTCTCGTGCACCTGTATCTCAGCCACCAAGGTCGCAATATGCACATCTTCATCACTGCCAGTGACGCCTCGAGAGCGGATAAGAATGCGCCGGTGGTCGCGAAGGCTGTGGGAGTATGCAGCCTCAACAGGCATCCAGCGGCTGAACTGGATGGAGTATGTGTCGTACGGCCTATCACCGGGGCTTACCCAGTCCCAATGCGACGAGTGCATCGCACGAACGATGGCCGGCTTCTGGTCGTACGCGAAGTCGATGAGGGTGAAGGCGATTGGGAGGGAAGAAGGGCGGGCTGGAGACGGTGTTGGGGATGAGAACCAATGCGGGTGCGTGATGCGAAGCTTTTGCTCGTTGGTGGTGGCTTCGTTGATGATTGTGCTTGGGCGAGGGGCATATATGTCGGCAGCAGCTGAAAGGGCGTTCAGAAAGGATGCGCTGAGGCGAGGCGAAGTATCCTGTGGAGGTGCGCCCAGGGAGGGATGGTGGCCAGGACAAGAACAACCTCCCGAAGCCATGCAGTGCCATTTGCATTGCCTACGGTGGCACTTCTTGTTTGTGATACAGTCACCAAGAGCACATGTTGTAGGGGCAGATGTCGCGGGGGCGGTTATCGCGGGGGCGGTTATTGCGGGGGCGGTTTGCGAGCTCGAGGAGGGCGCAGCGGGGATAGACGTAGAAGTAGACGCAGCAGGGATAGATGTAGAAGTAGACATGCTTGATGAGCGGGGCAACCACCGCCAGAATTCGCGTTGGTGGCTCATGTCATCGCACTAGGGGTCCGTAGTGAGCATTTTGAGGCTTTAGAAGTGAAAACGAGCTAGGCGAGTTCACGTACACATATATAATCCTGACCCGCTCGCGGCCCCTTCTTTGCTGTCTTCCGGCGCAGCTCACGGCCGCAAACTGCATATCCGCAGTGATACGTGATCATATGGATGTCTTGAGGTTGGACAGCGGAGTGGATGGGAGGGGAGCGCTGAGGGTGGTGTGGTGGTAGGAGGAGAGACGCGTTGTATCGCTCTGTGTCATGCAGCCAAACAACGGCACAGACCTGCCGCTAACGAAGAGTGCCGTGCTGCCGCACACTGCCCCCCGTCAAACTTCCTGATTTGGGTTGCCACGTTTTGGCGGAAAGTCAGGAGTGGTAGTGATTTGGGGACGCGACCGAGGGTGCACCGCTCACTCGGCTGAATGCGGAAAACCCGCTGGCTCCGTCTCGTCCCGTTGACCGGCTCGGTGGAAGCGAGGCAGAGGTGGAAAGCAGCTCCTCGAGGAGGTCGTCTCCTAGTTGACGAACGACCTCATCAAGGACGTCCGTGTGCCGGACGTCGGACGTGGCGGGGCATTCGCGGGCGAGGTGTCCGGCAGCTCCGCACCGGAAGCAGGTGCATGGGAACGCGCGCGTCTGGGCCTGGTCACACCGGGAGCAAAACCTGATGCATATGGTTCGCATATGCGCGGATTGTGTAACAAAGGTGTCAATCACCTTTGTTGCACCTTTGTTTTTGCCTTTGTATCACCCCCGAAAACAAAGGTGCAACAAAGGGGATTGACACCTTTGTTACACAATCCGCGCATATGCGAACCATATGCGTTTAACGCATATGGTTCTCATATGCGTCGATGATTGCCCCCGGTGTCAATGTCCATTCGGACAGCCGCTGGAAGGACGGGTGCCGCAAGTGGGGCGAACGTGACCGGAGCGCACGTGGGAACCGGAGCCAGAGCCGGAAATACGCCTGCTGCGCACAACCGTGGGAAAGCAGCTGGAAGCTGCGCTGGAGGGTTTCCGGTTCGGACGCGGCCAAACACCTCGTACTGCCGGAAGGCGTGTACACGCCATCCGTCGTAGTCGGTGAGGTCGGGGGCGGTTCCGGACATCATAATCGCGACGTTGATCCACGGATTGAGGCCAGAGCGGTACTTGGTGACCCAGACGAGAGCGTCCTTGTAACCGGCTGTTATGGCCAGTTCCTCGAAGTCATCCGTGTACTGGTAGATGTCGCGGGAGCCCTGGAAGTACGATGAAATGATGCACCAAAGAGCAGTAGTGGAATCAATCACAAAAGAGCTAGAAGTCTATGCTCCAATATCTATCTCAAATTCCAACCACCAACAAACTTCAATGCCGTGTGTGTGTGTTCGGGGAGGTAGGTCACGTATCGACCCTCAATCTCAAGGGAAAACCTTTGTATCCTTTTGTTCTTAACACTCACAGTGTTTGAAACGATGTAACAAATCTATTATTCTTAGTTACTAACCACAACGAACCCATTGTTGGACTTTAAATGGCACAAGGCCTAGCAAGAGACTTAAAGACTGGATTGAAGAGCAAAGGGCGAAGCCTTGATTCAACCAGGATAAGCTCAGGGTTTAGACGTCAGGTAACCAATCCTGAGAGGTCTGAGTGCCAACAAGTGGGGGTGGGATTCACTGTCCGTACATAATTTACATGCCAGTTTAAATACATGTTGTTCGTCTAAAAGGGTATAAAGTATGTGTGAAGAAAACCGCTTTTCTGGGGTTAAAACTCCGTGTGAGACCGAGAGAACAGCGCCCATGAGTCAGCTGTATCGGTCCTAGTAACCTTCCGATGCAATTTCCGAGGAGAAGGCCATTTCCCCAAGGGAAATGTACAGCCTTTTGAATTGTTTCCAAGTGCAACCTGTATCCACATTCCAGACTTTGCCAAGTGCATCCAAGTCCTTAGACCTATCACACATTGCTCTAGGCATTGTCTGACATCCTCCCTGTCTGATCCGAGGTCGCTTTGACCGCTTTCTCCAAAAGAAACCATTCTCCAAGGAGACTGTACAGCCTTTTGATTCCCATCTTTTCCCAGCTTATTTCCTTTTATTCTGACAGAGTCTAGACTGTCCGGACCAATGGAACGATACTCCAGACCTCTGCAAAACATCCATACTCCGAATTGCATGTGAACGAACTCCGGAACAATCCAGAGATTCTGTAAGTTCAACCACTAGATTCCAAATTGGGAAATCCTCTTCAAATAGAGTTCAAATCACCGCGGACAAGTTATCCTTCGTTCCCTTAGCTGTTTATAATATCCTTCTATCTTCCCATTATGTGTTTAATGGCATAGCATCCATAAATTACCCAAGCGAACCTGCACAAACTGTACAGATTGCAGGAGCAGTGTTATGACCAGTGTGGTTCAAATATTAATAAAACTGGCTTTCAAATGCGTAAAACAGCCTAGTGCTCCGTCGTTGGGAGACGACTAGCACCCTTCTAACCTTATTCACGGGTTTTATCAGTCAAACCAACTGAAAGGTCGCAAAAATCGATTTATTTCAGGTGTGTTCAAGTTCACACCTTATCAACGAGTGGGACTCAAGCTTCGTGAGGGCCTGGTCCTGCTCATTCTCCTCCACAAACCGGAGCCGGAACTCAGCCTCGAACTGGGCCCAGGTGGGGAACGGGAACAGTACGGCGGACGCGTGCCGTTCCGTCCATCGGGCAGCCGCGTCCTTCGACATGAAGGACATGGCGAACCAGACAAGTTTTCATGCGAGACGAACACGTCTGCCATGAAAGCTTCCGGAACCAGCTGGTAATAGGTGAGGACGGAGTAAAGGAACATCTGTCCTTGCATCCGGTCACCGTCGAAAACGGCTGGAGGATTCGGTCGAAAGACCGTTTTGGGTGCTGGGTGGGGGGCTGAGAAATCTGGACCCGGCGCCGGAGCCGGAGCGGCAGGGGTGTTTGGGTGCTCAGCAATAGCTGGCAGAGCGTGTTCTGGATGCTCTCGAGGGAGCCTTCGACAGCAGCGAGCCAGGCCATGGCTCCGGAATCCGAATCCGGAGTGTGAACACTCGGGATCTCAGGTTGCGCGGAGTCGGGGGTGGGCAGCTGGTCCATCGGAATGGAGGAGGGGTCAAGATTTGAAGTGGGGGAGGATGGAGCACTGGAGTAGTGGTCCGAATCCGTACCTGCACCAAACTTCCCAATCTTGACTGGTTGATCCCTAAGATCCTTTCTTCTGCTGTAAGGGCAACCTTAAGCTCGGCGCAAGGCACAGAAACTAGCGGGGGAATCCGAAGTATAAATATGGGTACTATAATACAGGAGCGGAAATACTACGCACCTAGCGGGGGAATCCGAAGAGAAGAAAGGATGAGGATTCCCATGCTAGGCGAAACCTTATATACTAATTAGTAACTACCCAGTAGCACGTGTCCGGAGGTATCTACAATGATCACAGGCCTGGTCGCATAGCACGTGCCAACGAGAACAGGCGGGCAGAAGGTCGGGGGCGTTAGCCGGAGGGATAGCCAGAGCGGAGGCCGGAGCGGAGGCCGGAGTGGAAGCCAGAGAAATAGCCGGAAGAACGTGCGGAGCGGGGGTTCCCCTGACAGCACAACACACACCTCGATCCGACACAAAGGCCGCATCCGATGTTCCTTCACAATGCACCCTTGACGCAGGATCCCTACGCCATGGCACTCCATGCAGCGATACCTCGCCTACTCCTGCCCACAAGGGCACAGGCCCTCCTGCCCCATGGGGCCCTCGCGAGTGACCAGCACCCGTAGGTACAGGTTGTCATCCTGGGTAAAGCAATCAGCACGCGGGTAAGGTATTCAGAAAAAAAAAACTCACAGTCGAAGCATACCATTTTCTTTTTGAGGAGCCGTCACAAAATTTACAAAGCCCGTTGTTTCGCCTGGGAGATCCTGCCAATTGTCCTCATTGTCTTGATGTGCTGACTGGTCAGAAGATTTGCCCCCATGAGACTCTTGCCTGAGCAGAACGAATTGGATACTGGTGCAGCGCCTATCTGCTGATAGACTGCCTGCACGAGCAGTAGGTGGGGTCGCGGAATCTCGCAGCGTGTGACCAAAGGATTGAAGGGAGAAGATCTTGGGCTTTTTTCTGAGGTTGCTGAGGCCGCCATTCGCCTTGTGTTTGCTCATGTCTCAGAGTCAATGTTGGTGTAGACAGTCACATGGCATAGATGATTCAAGATATCAATTGATTTGTGAGACGCTGAAACGGTGTAACATAAATGCGTGGCATCTAGGGCTAATTTTGCGATTTCCTATGACCAGTATTTTATACAACGGGAAGCAACTAGCACTTCTGTTGTTACTAGCATCCTAGATAGTATGCAGACCACTTGTTAGGTGATATAAAGGAGAGTCAGAGCGAGCCCTAACTGCTGACTGTAGCACGAGGCGGCACTAGTGTGACGCGCTAGCTGCTAGCTGAGTGTACAAACAACCAGGGATTAAACCACTGCCTATACATTCATGAGACATGACCTAGGAGACTCTAGTAGTCCAGAGATGACTTGCGATGGAGCTAGCGAGGGTCTAACAGATGGATATCTATGATGGAAGTGCAGCTAGGGGACTACGTCTTGAGCTAGGAAGCTCGGCGCGGTAACCTGTGCTACTATCTAATCTCTAGATAAGCGACTAGACGGCACTGGGCGGAACAACCTGACTAATGACCGGCTAGGGCTTTGACAAAGACATACCACGACATACGAGATGAGGCAACACGAGGCTAGTGCCCGATCTGGGCAGCTAGGGCGAAGGGGAATAGCAAGCAGGCTATTGGAACAGAGCTAGGGACGATCGTACAGCCTGTACCGATGACCGGAGGGCGGATCAATGTTCTGACCAAAGAGCTATGACCATTTGATGTCGGTCGCAACACAGCGTCGCCTAGATGTAAAAGATCAACGCTCTTACGGAGTAGAGATGACCTAGATCACCGGCTACATCGCCGGTTGGTCTGGAAGGGGTACTTGGCATAGACGGAGGGCTGAGGATCCATTGATATACCCACAGTTGAACACCAGCCGGTCAGCGAGGCTGACCTGGCATATACCAAACCAGTCCCAAAACCAAACAGCAATCGTCTCATTGGCTGACCATATTTCTTATCATCCAATATTGTATTATTCAGCTCGCTTTCACATGTAACTCACACCTAGTAGTATAAAAGGGGGCGCAGGACAGACTAGGGTCTAAGAACATTACACCCCAGACTTTGGACGAAGCTGGTGCTAGTGGACTCAGGCTGATACCAAACTTCACTTGTAGTAGTCTTTATATTGGAATCAGTAGACTGTGGACTCTGGAAACATCAAGTGACTAAGTTGAGGGTTTCATGTTGTTGGTCCTAGACCTCCACATATAAAACAAGGGTGTTCTCTTCGAGACCCAGCTGCAGTTTGCGCTAGTGACTTTGCCTTCACCCCAATAAGACGGAAGCTCTGTCGTAGTGTGTTGCCCCCACCTCTAGTTTGGCTATAACTTGTCAGTTACTTCGCCTTCACCCCGATATAGACGGAAGCTCTGTTGTAGTGTGTTGGGTGGCTAGCTGGACGCTTGTGGCGAACTAGTGCCGATAAAAGCGGAAAGGTTCTGGTTCTTGGTTAAGGAATAGGTCGGCGGTCAAGGAGAGTCTTGCCATTTGAGGATTGAAGTCCCTTGTTGTTAGCCTCAGTAGTCTTTGGGGCTGCCCTTAGCGAGGATTTTCACAAACCTACATACTCTGCCCTGGTGTTCTCGACCTAGCGGTCCAGCCATCTTGTATCCACCCCATATAAACACACCCCCGGACCATCTCTAGGTTCCTAGCAGTGTTGTTGTTGGCGGTTGCATATTGCTAGTACGTTGTAGAGTGTGTTGTAGAGTGTGTTGTTAGAAGCCTATAAATCAAACTTGTGTTTGTTCAAACCTGCTGGTCGCATACTACAGCCCGGACCCGAACTCACAAAGAGAAGCACTTAGATCTTTGGAGGTAGATTGGTTGTGGTTGGTTGTTTTGGGTGTTTGTTCGCAATACCTATCAATTAGCTATTCCTAGTCATATGTGCACCGTTTCAGCGCCCTCCCGCCTGACAACGTGGATCTGGCACGTGCGCGCTCTCCGCCTGACAATGAGCTAGCCGTGTGCCCAAGGAGCTGATACCCAGTGGCATACCTGTACCCGAAGCCGACGACCAGCCGATGCCCAGTAGCATCCTCCCGCCTGACAATTCGGATCTGGGGCGCCGCGCGCACTCTCCACCTAACAACGAGCTAGCGCGCCGCGCGCCCGACCGGCCGACAGATCTGGGGCGCTGCGCGTGCACCCCACCTTTCCTCCCTGACTCTCGTGGCCCGACACCCTTCACCATTTCCCAATCGAACTTCGATGATTTTTGCCCACCAACCCCGATACCAAGTCGCGTCCCTCCCGAGGTGGATGCATCACGCAAATGTGCTCTGTCAAACTCAGTTGAACCTCCTCTGAGTAAGCGATGAAAGCCGTGTTCAGTTGCTCGTTTCCTCGACTTGGCGGCCAAGGAAGATGAAGACAGTGGCGATGACGACACGCCCCATGGCGTCTGACGCGCCACCCAAGCTGGAGATGGTGAGGATGATGGGGATGATGATGAGGAGACACTCTCTGATCTGGGTATGTTTGTACAATATGCGAGCCAGTATTACTCAAAAATTTACAGACTTTATTGACGATGAGCCTGTTCACCAGGGCTCGCATTTCCTCATTCCTGAAGAAACCGATTCAGATGCCACCGCTTTGGAAGCACTCGCCGCCAGTCTTAAGGCAGCGCCTGCATCATCCCTGGATCCATCTGCTGTCGCGACCTCTGCACATGATGACTCAGTCCTTAATCTGTTCCAGCCAAACGTGCCAGTGTCTTCAGATGCGCCGCCGACAGTGCAGCGTGGTGAATGGATTCGTCTTAAGAAAAAGCCTTACAAGGGGAAAATAGCATGGGTCGTCTCGAGCCAACGATTCATCGTCGCAAATTTAACAACATTCGGTGAGGAGGATTCATGCAGTCGCCTCAAGTACGACTCTCCCCTCCGCACCTCCGCATACCCTCGAGTCCTCCCCAACCCTTATGAACTCCTGCCATTCAAGCAGACTGGGGAGTCGTATTTGAAAAAGGCGACATTCATCGGCACTGCGCCAGCACTGGTGGAAGGTGTCCACGTCGTCGTAGTTGCAGGAGAACACAAAGGTTATTTTGGATACATCGTCATTATTCGTGAGATCGCAGACGGGAAGCATGTCGCGCGGTGGGCGAAGATCCAGGAGGATTACAACGGCACTGATGCCGTTCATGCGAAAACACCCGGCATTGAAGTTCAAATCCTGCACCTCCGGCGACACGTGCTCGATCTGCCAACACCATTTCGCGTTTTGGACCGCGTTCAAGTCGTCACTGGCATCGAACACCGTGGAGCCATCGGTCGCATAGTTCAGGTCAAGGACAAATGGCTGAGGGTTCAATGCCTGCCGGAATCTGGCGAGCACAACATCATTGAAGTTGAACATCGTCGTGTTACGCGGTATTTCATGGAGGGGGATTTTGTCTGTGTGACTTCGGGATCCACAGATCATCGCGGATTGCTAGTCAAGGTCTGCACGGGCGGCGCTCTTGAACTGTACAGTGTAATGCCTAGTTAAATTGAGCTAGGGCCGACAAAACTTTGACGGGTCAGATATTTGCAACGACCCTTTGGTGGGTGGTTTATTTCTTGGAAATTCTGACTAGCTGGCTGGGAGACTGCATTGCATACAGTGGAGAGCTCCATCACGCGACGTGAACTTCGACCTGAACCCGGATTCTTTAATGTCGTCCTGGGCAGCTTTGACACTGCAACCGGATCCCACCTGAGCACTGTGATTGGCAATGGGGCGCGATCTCGAAAAGCAGTGGCGTGAAGGGAAACATGATGGCGGCGATTTCAATGACGTACTGCGGCTGGCGGTTGACGAGGATCTCAAAAAACAGGGGCGATTACGGGAGGGGAGACCCGTCGGCCGCCATTATGAGGGAATAGAGGTTCTAGTTGCGTGGAAAGGTCCATTCAAGGGAATGCAAGGTGTAGTCGTGGGCGACTTTGACAGCCCAGATCGAGCGAAAGATATACAAAAGTCCAAACACAAATACTAGGTCCAAGACGATGATGGAATTATGGTCACTATTCAGAAGGAGGGCTCCAACGAGAAATTCACCGCTGATATAGAGCGGCTGGTACATGTTCAGTACATGTTTCTACCTCTTTCCCTTTTACTTTCATTTGAGACAAACTTTGAAGTACCTACATGCCGCTTTCAAAAACACGGGCTGTTCCTGACTAGATGCTTGTTCGACGGCCTGCTCCACAGCCTGCTCGCACTTGTACAACCGCTCCCACCATCCCGCTCGCCAACACCGCCCCCCGCAAGCTTCTTGGACCTTGAATAGCCAAACTCTCAACGGTGATTTCGGCGCACCCACTCTGTTCAAATTTATTCTAACTGCGCATTTTCAGGAGAACTCAAGGGCCGATAGCTCTGTCTTCCCGGGCTCGTTCAGAAGCGCGTGGATGTTGTATTGAAGGACATTGTGTGCAGTGAAAACTGCTACTTCAGGCCCGGGAAGCGAATTCTCAGCTGCGAAGGCCAAACCGGTTATCTTGCCCTCAATCAGCCCTTCCACAAAGAGGATCTCGACAAGAAGACAATTTGTGTCTGGGCTGTTGGACCAAACGGAACCAACCACCCCGTTCGTGGACCGTGTATCAGGCCAATGAGACACATGGCAGACAGAACCCCAATTAACCAGGTCGTAACTTGTGTTGTGACAATTGGGTCTGACACCGCAGGAGATGTCAGCAAATTGGGGTGCTACGGCGAAGCCCGACCCCACAACAACCAAGTCTCGGCGTTCAAGTTCCAGGATTCGGGATCAGGGCTGTTCCATCTGAATAGCCTTTGCTGTTCACTGAATGTACCAACCCCGAACTATGGCCGTGTCCTCGGTGCCACAGTTTTCAACTAGCCCGTTGAAACGGTGACTATGGGGCTAGCGGTGAAATAACCACAAACCAAACCGTGTAAATGAATACGCGGTTCGATAGAAGTGACTACAACAACTCAAACACTATAATCCTCGTGCAAGTTCGGGGTTCCAATCCAGTATAGATTGTGGCAATTTGAACTTTAGTTCTCTTTGAGAAGCAAGACTTTATAGGTCCACAAGTTGTATAGATAAATTGCTCGGATCCGTTCTAGGCGCAATCGCGGATAGACAGACGAGATTTTATGTTCAACAGTTTTGTGTGATGTGGGTCTAGGTTTGGAGATTGTACTCCGAGGCAAAACGCAAGTGATTCTTATGAATCCTTATTCCAAATAGTATCCGCGATTGATAATCCTTGCGAGATTACAACCAATTGTCAAGTCCGATTCGTTTCCTTATATTCCACGCGTCCGTTCCGTTTATCCAATATGTCCACGTGTCGTTTATAAAGATCCAAATCCAACACAGATAATATTCAAAACTGGGATAACAAACGAAACTTGGTATAGCTTCTGGGTGTCTCCGAATGAATGCCTACTCAACCGGTTAAGCGTGAAGTCTAGTAACTTCGCGTCCAACAGGTGGGGTGAGATTCACTGGTGTTCCTCCCATAACCATCCACTTAAATATGTTACAGGATTCTAAATATAAACGAGACTGATACAAACGAGCAATAGGGTTCAGGGTATATGACTAGTGGTATGGCAGCTAGCCGATGAACTCCTGTCAGATATCAAGCGATTAGTAAAATTGAGAGAGATTTATAAGAAACATCAACGAGCCGAGCTTAGCGATGAGTCAAGATCTACATCGCTTAGAACGATCGTGATGGAATATTGTTGATATGTCAACTTTTAGCCGACCTCCTCGTCAGCACTCCGCTACCCTCCTTGGTAACCATCCGCCCAACTGGTTCCACTTTGAACCGCTACAGTGATTTGTCTGAAAACTGTGATAGCCGCCGTTTCCTAGTACCCGAGTATGGTTTCTTAGTCAATTGTTTGATTGACCAAGTCCAACCTCCTCTTGGCGGGTCTGAAGACGTCAGACGATGTCTAATAATGATCCTTCTGGTTCAGAAGGATAATCCCTCGTAATACGCCCTTAGTCAGGGATGTGCAGTAGCCCCAATCCGTTTCCAGGATGGTAAGGCACTTTCCGCGATTGCTCCATTAGCGGCTTCTCACTTCAACCCTTTACCAGGATCGTTGTCCAGCACCTTTCTAATGGTTCGAGACACATTATATCCCTTTTAGCTAACTGCCCAGGCCAGCAATAGCCCTTGTGAGATGACGTCGTAATGTAATGAAGTACATTATAGCATGTTGCAATTCGAGCAGATTTGAATAAATGCCCGGGTGCCCCAATACCAGGTCTGTCACCGTTTCATGGACGCCCAGAGAAAAATAGCTCAAATGTATTACAAGTATCAACTGTGTAGAATGTTGTATATTGAATCAACTTATTTGCATAATTCATCGCTTTCGAAGTGACTTGGTCCCAGCCACAAACAGGTGCTCAACAGACACCCAACATCAACCCCGATACAGAAAACGATCACACCAAGTGATCGAGTGATGTGATGAGGTGATTTCTTCGCCTCTTGTTCTTGACCACCATGTCGTTATAGTAATAGTGAATGTAGAAAATACTTTACCACTGAACCGTGATGAAGAAAAGAGTAGAACATAAGTGAAACCCAAACCAACATAGACAACAGCGCGTCCATCTTCAATGTGAGTTAATTCCCGTGTAGACCAGGCATAAATTGATCCAGTCTGCAGAGCCATTGACCAACATGGCACCAAAGTCCAAGGTGTGTCCATTACCAGCCAACGCTGCCACAGTGAGTACTTCCCTTGCAATCCCGTTTCCCGCTGACCAAGGCTCTACTTGCTCTACTGAGAATGCGTATGACCAAGGCGCAGCGCCGGGCGGCGGCTCAACCTCTTTCCTACGAGCACAGCTCGGAGATGATTCGAGATGTGCACAGGAAAATCCCCCACCATCTCTCGCACTGGGCCGAGATTCTGTTCCCCAACGGTTGAATCCTTGTTCAGCGACCCCTCCCTCCCCATGTCGGTCACGTTGGATTCGACAGCTACACAACTGTCGACATCGACCTTCCCTCCACGGCGGAAAATCAAGATAGCCTACCTGATGCCGGTATCATCTTCGAGATTGAGCGTACACCTCCGATATCGCCGTCCAAACATCACAAGAAACGCGCAGCGCAATGGCATCGCTGGGACCAGGAGATAATCCCACTCCTCATCCCACATTATTCCTGGGTGCGGTGGGAAACCAAATCTTTTCACGAGCTGGAGAAGTTGCCCACACCAGCTCAGGATTGCGACTGCATTCCTCGGATTCAGACGGTTGCTATTATGCGGTTTTCCTGTACGTTTCAATCTCACGGGGGCGGACATGTACTAATGCTTAACAGCCGTCAAAGACATGCAGGTCCCTGTCTGCAAATGTAGACTTGCTGCTGTCTCACTAGTCCGCGGCAGTGCATTTCCATGTGCACCCCTTCAGCTGAGTCTTGCTGTTGACCTCCGTGTACTCGAGTTTGCCTTCAAACTGTTCCTCAACATCGCGCCAAACCACACTGCGCTCTCGACGACGCTGGAGACTGTCTTGAGCACGATGTGGTACCAGCTAAATCAGGTATTCACATTTAATCCTTTTCTTTTCATTGCAGAGTAAGGTACTAAACCTACTGTAGAACACACTCCACCGATGATTCGGCAATGCCTTGACATGGTACGGGCACTTGCGGAACCGGTCTCAAGCCCATTATCGTGCGGCACTGGAGAAGATGCGCAATATCCCCCGCGCACCGGTGGTGCCATGGGATGAGTCGCCAGACCCCCCTCCGCATCGTGGCGCATCTCCTGCAAGACCGTCGACGCCAGAGACACCAAACCGAACACCAACCGCTCACTGAACCGTAATCCCAGTCCCGCACAACACGTTTGGGGTCAGCCGCAGGAGCCCACCCCAGGCCTGCCACCAACGACTCCATCCCGCTCTGACGTGAGCCCCCTGTGCCACTGCGCCTCCACAAGCACAGGTGTTCTCCACACTCCGACTGCCCAGATCCACCTTTCCCAGACCCATTGCCACATAGCTGCCCAAGCGAATATCTTCGCCGTCGGTGCCCATTGTGTTTCGGCAACTTGCATCACAATCCATCAGCAACAGGGTGGTTTAAGATTAAACCACCACGTTGCCAACGTGGGCCTGGTTTAAACCATTGTGGTTTAAACCGCCCTCCTATAATCATATAGGGAGCAGGCTTGGTTTGAACCACAGTGGTTTAAACCGGTTTAAGCCAGTTTAAGCCATGGTTTAAACCGTAGTTTAAGCCGGTTTAAGCCGGTTTAAACCAATGATGGTTTAAAACCGGTTTAAACCAAAGTTGTGTGGACATGGTTTTTTTTTTTCTTTTGTCTTGACTCTCATTTTTTCCTCCTCTCTTAATATTAGTGAGCCCACCTCCTGACCCCTGACTCCTTCCAAAAAAGGAAACTCATTCCATTTGGACTCAAAAAATCACAGAAAAAATTGTGAATAATTGCGAAAAAATTGTTTAAAGCATGAACAGGTGGGTAGATGTCACCTACCAAAAATGGAAATCCATCAAAAAAAATGAAAGTTGTAGCCCTCATTGAGCACTACAATGTTGACCATTTGACTATACTCTACACTACTTCTATAATCAGCTATTTTATTTTTTTAAGAATGATTTGGCTTGTATCTTGGGGACTGCTGGATCAATGATCCCCTCAAACAGAGAATCCCTGATATCTCAGCAGCTGTATTTTTGTGCTCATCAATTTTCTTTCCCTTCTATGATGCATCCATCACATCCATTTTATCTCCGAACAACTTTTCTCCCCTCTCTCTTCCTCAGATCGTGTCTGCAGCTGCACAATTCAGCCTCTTTCTAACATTACTAGAATTGTGGGAATCCATCCATCACTTACTGAGATATGGCCTAATCATTCCCTAAAATAAACCGTGTTTTCGAAAGTATTTTGCCTTTTCCAGCCCAACCAGTCAGCTGATCACCATAGTCAATTGGTCAACTTTGTAGTGCTCAATGAGGGCTACAACTTTCATTTTTGATGGATTTCCATTTTTGGTAGGTGACATCTGCCCACCTGTTCATGCTTTAAATAGGGATCGGCACTGTACCCGTATGGTATGGTGATACGTATGTACAGTACGGGAAAATACCCATACCGTCGGCCACAAGGAATTATGACCATACGCATACGGTACAGTCCCGTATTTTGCCGTAAAATATCGGCCACCGACCCTCCGAGACGGCATCCTTGCACCCACTTCGTTCCCGAGGCTGACGCCAAGGCCACCAACGCGTATGTTAACGACACATGAGGGACTTTTGGTCCAGCTGAGCCACGATCCAAGAAAAACAAGACAACACCGCCGTCTGTGGAGAACACAGAGGACGGGTGCGAGCACCCCGACCTTCTCCCTCGCTCAGTTTTTGACACATGCGAGGTGTCCTTCAAGGCTGCTGACGAAAAATGCGCGAAGGCCAGCACCGACTTCTTTGAAGACACAGGGCTTATGGCCCTTCTCTGCCACCACGATTGAGTCCTCTGGGTAGTCAACACACAGACACGCGGAGAGCAACAATACTATGTGATCACCCTGCTGGAGACCCTCTTCCAGCATCTCCCACGGGACATCACGGTCGGGATCCTCTGCGACATTGCCTGCACGTTAGAGCGTAGCTACAGGAAATGGGGCTTCCTGTCCCGCTTCATAGACCACATCCAATTCGCGGTCTCAGTCTTTCACACTTTCGGGCACGACTGGCCCTGCCAGCTACTGTATCATCCGCGGAAGCGAACTAGGTTCGGGCTTTCGGACGGTGAAGGCTGCGAGTGATTTTGGCACTCGATCAGCCACTTAATCGCTGTCCTACGCATCTCGGGGGTAAGCTTTTTTATTATCCCCCTGTGTCAATTAATAACAAATTTCCGTTTTCAGAAATGGCAGTGGCTCTATGTCCTGGATGCTCAGATTGAGCATGCAGACGAGCTCAGCCTCCAGCGATTGGGAGATTGGCTGCGTCGACGGTCTCTGCACAGCCGGAAAAAGCGCCAGGAGGCTGAGAGCGTGCTGGCAGAATGCCGAGTGCGCATCTCAGTACTTCGTGAGCAATGGCAGTTACAGGTTTCCGCGCAGACCAAACCCCTTCCTTGTAAGCCACCGTTTTCATCCACCAATTTGTATAAGTATTTCTGAGGACTATGCCAGGCCGCTCGAAAAATAAAGGCCAACAGGCTATCAATGCGATCTTACTATTAAGGTCTGCGGTAAAAAAAACAAGCTGACCACGTCAACTGTTTGCAAAATTTCTGGTCGCTGCAGAGGACGCTGACAAAGAAGCCGATTACTACCAAGTCGAATTCGACAAGGTGGACGCCGCCCGGGCCAAGGCTGAGAAGACCTTACACGAAAAGGAGTGTGCGCTAGGAGTCGGGGAGTGCCAGGCGTTGAGCAAGATGTCCCACATCCAGTACTATAATGCTCGGATGAATGCCCGCGCCACAAAGCGACGACTATGTGATCGGCTGCGCCAACGCAAATTCAAGTTGGATCTTGTAGAGCGGTCGTTTTTGACGACTGGTGAACAGTACATGAATCTTGTCTCCTGAATCTGGTGTCTCAGATTCTCACAGAGCAGAAACTTTACACCCATACCGAGTCGGCCGTCAAACATTGTGAAAAGGGCATCTAAAATCTTGCTCTAGAATATAACAAACAATGCGCCAAGGTGGCCCAGCTCATCCGCGATAAAAATGCCCCACGAGGCGCATTTGCACCACACCCAATTCCAGACAGTCAACTCTGGAAGTTAGACGTTGATGATGAAATCTGGGAAGATGTCGGCCTCGACGACGACGAAACCGAGCAGCAGACCACCCCACCTCTGTGGTTGTGTGACGACGGCGTGCATGCAGGGATCAAGGCCCTACTTCCACTAGACCAAGTAAGTCTTTTGCAAAAGACCGGCTACCCAGTGACACGGGGTTTTGCAAAAGTTCACTGTAGTGAGCGTACAGCCACCGGAGATCCAAAAAAGGAAAGGTGAAAGGAAAGTCACTAGGGGGATTTGAACCAAAAGCCTTTGCATACCAGTAATGATTAACACCAGATATTAACCACTACACTACTATAGCTATACCTCTACATGAGTTTGCATAGGCCATATATGGGTGGGAAAATGCAGATAAGCCTTGCACCACCCCTGTAGGGCCTGCATAGGGCCAGGTTAGAGTTAGGGTGGTTAGGGTTAGGGTTAGAAGGTTAGAGTTAGGGGTTAGGTGCCTTGTCTCCCAGGTATATTGGAGTTCTGTGGTTAGGGGTTTAGGTTGGTTAGCTTGGTTAGGGTTGGTTAGGGTTTTTTATCCCATCAAAACACTGAATAAACTGTGCAAAACAATTTTCAAAGACCTAGGGCAGCTTGCCTGCCCTAGGTCTGGGTATTAGCAGTCCCAGTTAGGTCAAGCCTAGGTTTACCTAGCTGGGTAAGCAACCTAGACATCTATAGTCTTCTTGGTGTAGTGGTAATGATGCTGGCTACTCTTGGTATCTGGGGGTTGCCGGTTCAATCCCTGTTTTGCGCATTTTTTTTAGGCAAGATTTACCATATATGGCTACCATGGCCATTTACAAAAGCCTGTGTTGATCACTAACATGGTCTTTTGCAAAACTGTTACTGTACCAGCTGCTACTTCAAATTGATCAGTGCTGAGAAGAGGGCATTCGTCTTAAAAAGGAGTGTGCTTCGCTGCAAGTCTGGTTTGCAGAAGAGTGGGCACTGGTGAATTGTGCTCTCTTGGAAGCTGGTGTGTTATTATTTTCTGACCTTAACTACTGACTAGCGACAATTTTCAGATACCGGCCCCAACAGATATCAATACAAGCTCATGCGCGATGACCTTGTGCGTCTCTGCGCAACTTGGCAAAAATCATTGCCGGACTGCGGCTTGGATACATCGACACTGCCACCATGGGGTCCAGATGCCACCCAGCGAGCTCGAGCAAAGCTTGACACATGCTGTGCTGCCCGTGGAGAAGATAGACATTACAATATCGACGAAGAAGACTTTTCCGACGAGGAGGAAGGGTACGAGAGTGGGGGCGAGAATGAGGTCTTTAGCATGCTTGACACACTTGCTACCGCCGACGCCTATCGGGAAGAGGATGTGGACAGCGTGGACAAGCAGGATGACTTCAGTATTTAATTTTTTGTTTGCGCCACATTTGATGGTGGGCATGTTGGTGCCTGATTGCTTCAACAGCTACCAACTACGGCTTGAAATGTATCTATATTCTGTCTAATTCAGGGTCACGCAAGCGTGTGGAAGTAAACTGAATATAACAAATGACGCGGGCTGTTGGCAGCTCGGCAATGTACTTATACGACTCGGCTGTCTTAAGAATTGTACCCAGTCGGAGTTTAGACAACCACCGCGATAAGCGACTCGGAGACTTCCAATCCTTCGGTGGAGAATGCCCCGAGTCTTCCATACATCTTGTCAACAGCTAGCCGCTTACCGCGATGCCCGAACACCGATAGCACAATTTTTACAACTACCATGATAAGCGACTCCTTTGGTGGAGAACGCATAATAGCTGTGAGTCTTCTGTACATCTTGTCAACAGCTAGCTCCTTACCGCGACGGCCAAAACACCGATAGCACAATTTTTAAGAGGCCTTGCGCCTGCCAAAGCTGCTTCATGCCCGACGGGAAACACCGTGTTCTAACAACTTTGTGGGGGTAATGTAAAGAGGTTGAAAATATGACGGTACACATGCATGTCCATTTCCGTTGTAAAAATGGACACGTCACATGGGGTGTGTCACAGCTTCGGTAACTTCGAGCCACTTGTTCCTGACCACCACGCCACGCAAACACTACATCGCTAGCGGTATGAACCTTAAACTGGTATCGCCCAACGACGAAAAGGTTGCTATCTATCAAGCCGCCGATGCGGTGATGCGGTCCACATGGAGCGACAAGGAGTTCACCAATGCCGTCAATTGGCGGAGTAATCAAGGGCGTATATGCCTGGAAGTGCTGAATTTTTTCCATATAGTTCCGCCATTACAATCCGGTGGGTGCCTCCCTACCTTGACCTGCCTGGTGAATGATATCAGAACCTAGGCAGTTCTGGCACACAGACAAAGACAATTTCTGCAACAGAAAAAGCCCTCACCCCTCTGAAATACGTGATCTCAGAACCCAACTGGGTGGATGAAATGGTCACCGCTCGCCAAACATTGTTCCAGACGACTGGTGTCCTTGTCGGACCTTGTAGATGATATATTTCGGGCACTGGTGGCCCACAGTCGACATGCTCCATATCGCCGTACAGTGGAAAGCGTAGAGAGGGAGACAGACGACTTCCATATACACAGTGTTCTCCATCCGGCCGTCAAGATTGCTGCCGCAATCTGCGGATCCGAGGAGCTAACAGAAGTCTATCTTAAGAATGAAAATGGGACTGTTGGTGATGTTGGGGTGCGCTCGGATAACAAGTACTCCATCATTGGGGAGAACAAGCGGGCCCCAGTACTTACGGCACATGAAGCGAATTTTCGTGGATTTGCAATTGGCCGTGGTAAGAAATTCCCATGGCCAAAGGAAGACAATATGGACAAGGCTGAGCCGGCAATACGACTGTGGATTCAGGTATTCATCTATAAATGAGTTATTTACAATCATTGACAGTTGATAGATCTGGGGCCAGATGTCTCAGTACAAGGTCAACTATGCAAAACTGTTTTCGCCTGCAGGAGTCCTATATCTGCGTCGTAGCAACAACGGATCCAACACATTGGTCCTGTCAAAGCCATATTACAACCTGGATGGAGACGTGGAACGAACCGTCTGCATCATCCTTGCAGCATGCGAGCAAGAGGAACATCCTTTGACCATTGCACATCATGCCATGGTTTCGTGCCAGGACTGGATCTCCACATGGATTTTGTCATTTGTAAGCCAACTCGATGCTGTCTATCCTGTTTTCACAGCTTGCCATCTAGGTTTGGTTTTTGCAGCTGCTATGGATATCAAGGTACCGGCAAATACACGGCATGTATGTTATGTCTAGCCAGCATTATGGGTTCTTCTGGACATCAGTGAGGAGTTTGACTTTTCCAGGTATGCCCCGCAGTTGCAAGGGGTATTGCAATGACTAACACTTAAAAACAGTACAATCTCTGCCCGTTCATTTACCAAGCAGCTTGGTTGGGGTGCTAAGGAAGAGAAGAGTTCTGTGCTGGTAGACAGCAAGTATGGGTCGGTCGTCCGGATATGGGGTGTACGGATGAAGCAGAAAGTAGGCGAACGGTCCCAGGAATGTCGTATACGTGTGGAATAAAAATCAGGTGCCGAATCGGGAATATGCCGTGTGGGCGTGGGCTAAGGCTCGGGCTCGGAAGGGCTTGGTGAGGTGAGGAATCTGGGGCTCGGTTGGAATGTGTTCACTGGCGATGTACCCACGTTGGGGTACTCTGGTCACTGGTCGCGGCGTAGGTGGTGGTTCGTGGGTAAGAAGGTAATTACTGGCCATATGTATGTACAAGACAAATATGCGGTCCGAAGACCGATGCACCGTAAAGTAAGTACGGAAATAGAACGTAGAAGGGAGGCGACCTGCAGTCCATCCTACCCTTCCACAGTGCGAGCGGAATGGTGGTATCTTCTACTGGGTTGGAGGTCGTGAAACTCTTTTCCGATGGAGATCTAGCCCGACATGAAGTCAATGTTTTGCGGCTAGCACATGGCCTGGCTGTACCAGATCTGCATGGTATTATATCTGATAGGAAGACAACGGGAGTTGTCATGAGTTATGGTGGATCTCCCATCAAAGATGTTGAGCAGGCAACCACCGAACAGAAGTGAGTGCCACTGTGTTCTCCACTGTCATCTAACCCCAGATTTTAGACAACAGCTAGCAGCTGTGCTCCGTTTGTTGCACTTCAGGGGCATCCACCATCATGATGTTCGTGAAGATAATGTCTTGGTGGATGAGAGGCGGAACATCACACTCATTGACTTTGATGACGCATTTGCATTTGCTGCATAGTATGGACACCTGGGGTGTACCAAGTTTGAACCACAATTATGAATAATCCTGTCCTCCCTCAATCTCGGTAAATATATTAGTCTGGCTTCACTGTGTCATGGTGTGATGCAAAAAGAAGAAAAAAAAGTACATTGATTCGGTTAGCTTGGCTGGATTCCGCTTTTGTTTGAGACTTTTTGTAGAGTCTAACAAAGTTATTTTGACATGTTGCCACAGTCTGCGGACTCAGAATGCGGTAAAGCAGGAATCAATCGTGAGTCTAACTGCAACTCTGCTGAAGACAGCAAACAGGATAAAATTCGAAAAAATTGTTACACAAAAAACAGTATTTCAACTATTGGGACTGGGAATTCCCCATTGCTGAGGCGTATCATGGGCATTCCCAGTCCTAGCTGGAAATTCCCCCATCACTGAGGTATGACATGGGCATTCCCATGGTATAATTGCCTCCAGCACCATTTTACACTCCCAACTCAATTGCTTTGCTTTACTTGACATGCACTCATCAATTCACTCCATAATAAGTAGACAGAAAGCACATACCAGAGGGAGGAATGGGCAAGCAATCTATGGCTCCTCCTGCGTATTCACTTGCAAAGGGTGACCATTTTTGCTGGACAGACCGCTGGGGTCAAGCAGGTAATCAAGCGACCAACTTGACTGTTGACTCAAGTTGACCAACTCGACTGACAGCAACTCAAGTTGACCAACACAACTGTCGACTCAACTCAAGCCTTCCATATCTGGTAAGAATGCCCATTCCCATCAAGGAAATGGGAAGGACCACGGCACTACCATAAATGGGAGATGGTCATTCCCAGTTCACGGAATGGGAAAGACCACACCTTCCATATATGGTAGTAATGGCCATTGTGAGTTGACTGGGAATTCCCTCACCCAGGGGGGGGGCGGTATCACAATCGGTGAAATCAACTGGGTACGCTATGCTCGTGTTTGGTCTGATCACGTGCTTTGATCGCCGCGCGCCGGCAGTTCGGCAAATGATCGCGTTCGCATCACGTCGCGCTGTTTTGCTCTCTGCGGACTTCAAATAGAAGGCAATTTCATTCTATGTACCAAGATACTCGTGATCGGAAAAAGTGTTGGCGTCGGTGGTTCTCGATGATGGGCACATCAAATCACTCCAAAAAACTTGTAGACCAAAAGTATAGATAAATAGAAGACATTTGGGTATGTTAACTGACTTCCATAAAAGGCAATTCTCGTAGAGTACGTGATTTTTGCTTAGATTTTGAAACCGACTTTTTGTAGAGGGTGCGTGGGAAAAATCTGTTACTACAGTCGAAAAGTACTCGTCGAGTAGTGTAGATTTCCACTTTGGATCATGTCAATACCATGTCATTTGAGCTCGCAATCGCTCTCAGAAAGTGGCCATTTTTATCTAAAACAGGCCAAAAACAGCAAAAATGGCCACTTTCTGAGAGCAATTGCGAGCTCAAATGACATGGTATTGGCATGATCCAAAGTGGAAATCTCCACTACTCGACGAGTACTTTTCGACTGCGGTAACAGATTTTTCCCATGCACCCTCTACAAAATGTCGGTTTCCAAATCTAAGCAAAAATTGCGGACTCTACGAGAATTGCCTTTTATGGAAGTCAGTTAACATACCCAAATGTCTTCTATTTATATATACTTTTGGTCTACAAGTTGTTTGGAGTGATCTGATGTGCCCATCATCGAGAACCACCGACGCCAACACTTTTTCCGATCACGAGTATAATACATGTGCATAGACTATGCTATTATAAGGGGGTCTCCTCGGTTTTTTTGGTGTATGTTTGTCGGAATCTGAGACTTCTGAACCTGATGATACGGTCCCGGCTCTTGCTCTTTTATCGGGAGAGGCAAACTGATCAATAAAATCGCTGTCTGGTACCGAATACTCCTGCTTCCACTGCCTAGTCTGGGCCTCTGAGATCCCCAAAGCCGGCGCGCGCGGTGATCAAAGCACGTGATCAAAGCAAACACGAGCATAGCGTACCCAGTTGATTTCACCGATTGTGATACCGCCCCCCCCCTGCCCTCACCGCTGAGGCGTGACATGGGCATTCCCAGCGGTGGCTGAGAATTCCCCCATTGCTCAGGCGTGACATGGGCATTCCCAGTGGTGGCTGGGAATTCCCCCACCGCTGAGGCGTGACATGGGCATTCCCATTGATGGCAGGGAATTCCCTCATTGCTGAGGCGTGACATGGGCATTCCCAGTGGTGGCTGGGAATTCCCCCATTGCTGAGGCGTGACATGGGCATTCCCTGCGGTGGATGAGAATTCCCCCATTGCTGAGGCGTGGGCATTCCCTGCAGTGGCTGGGAATTCCCCCATTGCTGAGGTGTGACATGGGCATTCCCTGCGGTGGCTGGGAATTCCCCCACTGCTGAGGCGTGACATGGGCATTCCCAGTGGTGGCTGGGAATTCCCCCATTGCTGAGGCGTGACATGGGCATTCCCACTTGTGGCTGGGAATGCCCAAACAGCACTGGGAATGCCCACACCGCAAGTGAGAATGTCCGAAATACATATGAGTACATATTACTCAGGATTGCCAGAAGTAACCGGGCACTCCAAAACAGGTGTATCCCATTACTTAGGAACCAGAATTAACTGGGCACTCCAGACAGAAGTGACTGGGCACTCTGCAACAGGAGATCCTGTGCCTATGCTTTGCATATTAAGTGTGACAGTGTCATAAATCTGATAGATATTACACGAAGATGAAGGCTTCTAACTCACAGTCAAATTGCATGTCAGCGGTCAAACACATCCTAGATGAGGCTTTGATGCATGATAGTGACAAAAGACTTTATTATGTGTCAATAAAAACATGTGCCTGGTTACTTTTGGTAATACCAGATTGCTACTAGGATTCTGTATGGCTGTAAAAAATCGTAGTCATTACAGGCTGCTGAACTCTAATAAAGTGATATACTAAGTAAGATATACTAGGGACAATTGCTTGAATGGACACATCAATGGGCCTTGAGATCTGATATGCCAAGTACCCCCAATGTACAAGCCCAGATAGATGGCACAACTCATCTGCTGAACCTCTGTTGTATGCTGTGTATGGGTACCCTACATGGATATAAGAATAGATGAAGCATTGCCTGCTTCCCGGTACTGCATGGCTACAGCCTAGCCCTAATGTCTAACAAGGGCTAGTATATAAGATACCAATGAGCTTGCAGGCACACGGGGTATGTGGGCATCTGCTGAACCTCTGGTGTATGCTGTGAATGGGTACCCTACATGGATATAAGCATGGGTGAAGCATTGTGTGCTCCCCTGTACTGTACCACATGTTTACAGCCTAGCCCCTACTGTCTACCATCCTTGCCCTGCAGCTGTCATGACCTACACACAGCCTGTGGTCTACAGGCAAGCCCATACCTGCCCATGTTACCAGCATTGGCCTGTAATCAACAGGGGCAAAACATTTGACGGAGTAGTATCTCCCTCTTTATAAAATTATCCATGTCTGTCTGAAGCCTTTTAAACTCCACTTTTGGGAGATCAGGCCCGAGGCTTTGGAAGCGCTGGGTCCAGACCTTTGGAAGCGCTCAATAAACGGCACTTTCTCGGGGCTTTTGGCCCCATGATCAACTTCAAGCGCGGGCGCGCCTATAAAAGTGTACACAATGCCAAATTCTGTTTTTTTGCTCACGTTATAGTTTCCGAGGCGCTAATTTAAGCGCCAGGCACCAGTGACTTGAATTTCTTGCAACCTCATCAATTCCGCCCTTGCTTTGAAGGATAGGCGGGGGATAAAATTCTGAACTTGACTGCAGCCTTTAAAACAGACCGCTCTGCAATTCCCCGAGCAATTATCAATTCAATTCCACTCAACTGAAGTCAGTCACGCATGAAATCATGACCCTTTGCAAACAGATGGGAAATAATCTCACAAAAGAGGTTGGGAGGCCGCAAAGCGGCTGACCAGCCTCTTGTAAGCATTCAGATTATCGCATATGGTACCCTCTACATACTAAGGCATGCAAGGGCTTTCAGATTCACCTACTGGCAGCCCAATACGTGCAGAACTGCATGCGGCATCACAATTTGTTTGGCCCCCGTGATGTGACCCCCCTGGGAAGGACCACACCAACAGTGGGAAGCCCAATTTGGTCATGTGGGAAGCCCAGATTTGAACATATGGGCATCCCACAGACCTCCCCCGTATCCCGTGGTTTTTCCCACTCCAGATGGGAAGCCCACCCAAATTCACCCACCATAGGACCCATTATGTATTGGAACCAAATAGACCCTATGGGTTTGGGAAAAGGGTTGACTGAAGTACCCAAGGTACGTGTTGTGTATAGGCCTGAACTCTGTCGAAAGAGAGGTCAAACCAGGCCACCGGGGACTAGTGCATCAGGAAAACCCAGCCTTAACAATTGTTGAATAATTATCACCAAATTGTCGACAATCTCATAACCCGCAATAATTTACACATTCTTCGACAATGGTCCATAATTCTGTGTAATCTGATCCATCATCTCTCTGTTGGCGTACTTTAAGTCTATCTTTGGCCAAGAACCCTCCTGTTGTGCTCTGGATGTATTCAGCTCACTACCATTCAAGGAGTAAATTGGTCATGTGACCGTGTCGGCGAGATCTCAAGGCGGCACAAGTGAGACCAAGTCATGCCAGGTGATACAGGGAAGCAAGAGGAATGTAGTTATATTGTATCTACCTTACTACAGCAAAATTATACACAATCCTGTCAACATATTGTAACGTAGGAATGGCGGTCGAACCAAGGACTGACATAGATTTTTGCCAACGCTCCAGGACATTCTGACTCGTGCTATTTTCTTGTTACCTGATGCCACCCTCCATCATCTTCCACATCCCATTGACATTGCCTTCACACATCGATTCAAATCTGCCACCGAAGCTGAAACAAGACATTGGTTTTCAATCCTTCCAAGAAGATGTGGACTCACACCATGTCCCCCATAAAATCATACAGTGCCAAAATCTGGATCCGAAAACATAATAATCTACCACGTGTGATACAACCACAGATGTGAATTACATCCTAGGACTGCATCAGACTTACACTGTAAACCCAGAAGCCTATGCATAGATATTTTCAAGATTTTTGGCTGGGTCATTGTGTTGCATGGTGCCGTCACTTATTTGCCCAGTTTGACAGTTTGACCCAGATCCGAAAATCCTGATCAGAAACGGTGTTACACTCAGTCCCTCTGCATTCTGTGGCCAGAACAGGCACTTTCGCATCTCTTGGTGCCCCCCACGGGCACCTCTCTGGCATTTTCCGGTGGGAAAGAACCCCAAACAGACTGATAGACTGAAGGTCACCTGGAAAATGTGGCACCAAAGAGGTGGTGCTCTTATTTCGGCCCCCTAGCCTGACTTGGAATAGCCAGAAGCATTGTAATAACATCTGAACATGCAACAAATGTCGTCTAAATCATCACAGATGTGAATAAATCATTGGTTTCCTTAGAATTTACGATCCTTAGCTGGCAACAACAGGATTTAGCCATTTTCAGTTCTGATTTCTTGCTCACCCACAATCGGTTCAATGCCAAGTCTCGCTGTACTACATTACTTATACACCTCGCAGGGACCCCATGAAAAAACTCAGGCCCAAACAGCTCTGTGTTCTGACACAAAACATAATTAGGCAGGTTGCGCCACAGCCGCACGCGGCTTTTAAAGCAGCCTGCGGGGTTGTGCTCTTTTGCTCCCGAGCATTGCCATGATTGCTATATAACATTCCCTGGACCACCAGAACGAAAAGAGAAAAAGCCGCATGCAATTAGTTTGCGCACAAAAAAGCCGCATGCGGCTTTGCGCAACCTGTCTATTTTTTCGCATCCGGGCATTTTTTGCATCTGGGTTTTGACACTGTATCTATCAACGTTGAGTCACAAAGTAAGATTTTTTGTGGAACATTAACCGTTCTTTAACAAAATCCTATGAAACCTGTGCAAGATCCACATATATCCTTGCTGTTTTCCTCTGTCTCTCGTTTTCAGCATGTTTATCTCCATTCATTCAGCAGCAATGGCCACGCCACGCACATCCCATGATCAACCACACACTGCGCCATCTGACATCTGAATTCTTCCGAGCCTGTGCACTCTTTGGCTCCTTTTTTCTTTCTTGCGTCTTGAACTCTGTGAATACTGAAAGCTTGCCAGTGCAGTCTTTTAAAATGAAGTCTGGCTGTCGTGTTTCTATCGAGAAACTAAAGTCCAATTCCTTTACTTACTCGTATCTTTAATCTTTTGCTAAAACTCATTGATGGAACATTCTACCATCAACTTCATAGCTCCATTTGCCTGCTTTCGCTCCTGTGAGGGCCTTTTGCCTCTCGTCGTCACTCTTTGGGCTCGAAAGCTGTACAAGGCTGTGTTGTGCTTCCCTATCCAGAGCTGTTTGAATATATCCTTTTCTAGTGTCCTCGCAGCTACGAGCAGCGAAGCAATGGGCCACATATAAGCAAGACCCCGCATCGTTTCCGGCATCTCGCTTCTTCCTTCCTTCCCTCACCCTGCTCAATGTGCGCCCTCAAGATACCTGCTGTCCATGACCTATTCACAACAATGCCGCAAGTTAAGCTCCGTTCAAGCTCTCTCCAATCTATGTTCCCTCAATTCACCCACTTCAATCCTTGCTCACCGTCCAAGATCTGCAAAATGGCTTCAGACCTCTGTCGTGTGGCGTCCAAATTTTGCCTCAACATCTCGCGTTCAGGCTCTTCTGCACCCCGACAGCTCCCTCCCAGATTTTCCACGTCTCACGCTCTCGATTTCGTGCTCCGAACAGACCACGCCGCCGCGGGATGCCTGGTATTTTTCGCGCGATTTCCAGAGATGCTGTGTCTGAGGTACATCAATTCTTCGGCTATAGATAGTTTGTCCCCTCTCTTTGCTTTCCTCTCCTCTGCTGAATCTCATTCTCACAGCTCAGTCCCAAATCAGAGTCCATCGATGATCGGCAGGTACTCTCCGAACACCGTGTTGCTCCGCACTCATCGAAACTATCAGCTTTCTGTCCACCAAGGGATCAGGTGCACCGCCCGCTGAAGCCTTATCATCCCCGTGCACGCAATTTCGCGGCGCTCGGCGATGCTCAGACCTCCTCCCGTGTCCGAAGCATAGCGAGGGCATATCTTGTACGCAAAGAAAGAAATACATTCCGCTAGATCCACCGGAGAATTGGCGTTCACTTCGCCTTTGGATTGCAACGCATTCAAGAGTTGATCGAGTCTGTTCCGGAGGATAGGCTCATGGGTTCTCACATGCGACGTGTTGAAGGCCCTGTTCCAAAATCTTCTTCTTGAAAGGAGAACGACGATAACACAAGACGGAAGCGACCAGGGTAGCATAGGACGTGCAGTACGCCACACAAACTGCCGAGAGGGTGATGTGTAATGGGGAAGGAGAGCAGCGGGAGCTGAGGGTAGAACTACCATCAAGCGCAGGAGCGTCTTGAGAAATCGGCCCTCGAGCTTGTTAAACAAAAGGTGCGTAGTCTGTGGGATGTTCAACAGAGACTCAGTGGCAAGAGAATCATCGTAAAGTACCAATCCGCAAGCCACCGCAGAGAGAATGGCATCTCGAAACGAGATTTTCGACATGGCGGGCATGGAGGAAAAAACCAAGGTAAGGGGCGGAAAAGTGAGGCTGATAGAGTGGGGTGGGGTAGACCCTGAATTTCTGTTTCGTGGGTGCAGCCTAGTCTCTGTTACAGACTTCTATACGGATGACGATCAAGATGTATCCGTATCTAACCAATCAGTACCCGTTTCTTTCCTTCATCTCGTTTGCTGCTTTTGGCGATCTGAATAACTTGAATTCTATTTCGGATCTATGACACGATTCCAAGAACTTCGCCTAATTCGATTCCAGTTTGCTCCACAAATACCGTACAATTTCATTCAATTCGAAAAAAACTCAGGACGACCAGTTTGAAGAGGAATCCCAGACAGGGGTAGCTGCGGAGAGGCGAATGAACGAAGCTGTATAAATCAATAAAACAGGCGCACCGCCTTCAATTTGTCGAAGTTGTTCTCGCAGACGTGCTATTTCCGCCTTGGCGGCCTCCTCACGAAGTTCAGCTTCCTGCTGGCGGCGCCGACTTTCTTGTTCGCGCTGGCGAGCCTCATTCAGCGGGCGATCCATCTCCTGAGAAATTTCGTCAAATTCATGCTCAAAAGCGGAAAGCATGGGATCTCACCTCCCTCGTCTTCCGGCACTCTGCAGTGAAGGCTTTCCACGACGATTCATGTGCAGCGACAATGTTGAGTTTTTTAAGCTCAGATGTGACACGTGCATCGACATGACTCTTCATCTTCACGGCGGATATGTACTGGCCGCCACCATTCTTCCGAGCGGAGGCGATATGCCCATCGCGGCCCGGGTCCGCACCTTTCAGCAATTTCACGAGCATATACCAAAAGATTCGACCGTATAGGAAGCACTGCGTCGCCAGTAGCTTGTAAAGCGGCATGGCCGCAGTGATGGTGGCGGCGAGGACGATGAGCTCCGCGGCGGTGAGCGTGCAGTTTTCTGGAGCGCGAATCTCCGCGAGAACCGTATACTCGCCCTCCAGCTTCTGAACGTCGCCTTCGGTGCGGGAATTGGAGATGGAGATGGAATCCTCAGCATAGTAGCTGCCGCTGGAAATAAAGTCCGAGGAGGACTGCGCCGACCGGGAGGCCATGTCAGTGGAGCTAGGGGAGGAGGGATTGTCAATAATGACGCTCTAAACCGGAAGGAACCAGACGCACGGGCGGCTTGCGAGATTGATGCTCTTAACGGTCCGGGTGCCATCAGCTTGGGGATCTCTGGTATAAGGTCAATGAGATTGCGAGCGAAGATGTGAGTGACGAACGGAAGAGGACGAATCGCCTGGCATTGGATGACTTCGATTGATTTGGCCCCAGAACCGAACAGAAATTGATAACGGTCCGAGCGGTGGCGCTCAGCGATGAAGTAGTTCTCAACGCGCTCCGAGAGCGCGTACCACACGATGATGAACTCATGAAGTAGAGGGGCCTTTTTTTCACAATATTGAGCGCGTATGAACCGCAGATGCGTGCCCGAGTCGCCAAGCCCAATCATCCGGTGCTGAAGCTGGCTAGCAGAATTCATCGAGAAAGGACGGCTCGTCGGTAGCTCCGCAACCACAGGGAGGAACTCGACGTCAATCGCGGGCGACATCAAGGACTGAGATCCAGGTTGCGCGGAGAAACTGGAACATCGCGAATGGAGAGGCAAATTTATAGAGGCATCGCGGGAAGAGCAGCAAGCCGGAGCGTTGAGTTGCACGAGCGTTGAGTTACACGTGGTAGCAGCGAGTTGGGGGCGTGGCCCTTACGTACAACAATCAGATCCAATGCAGCATGTGAGCGCCAACGAACTGGAATACGCGCGGGAGTCGCAAAATCAACGGCGTCGGAATTGAGCTCGGCGAGTTCGAGGCAGTTTGGATGTGCCGGGCCAAAGCGGTCGGCGATGACCTGGAAATTTCGCTCTCACAGGGGGGCTTTCACTGCGGTTGTAAATCCGCAGTGGTTATGTCGGAATTTTTTTTAGCCAATACGGCACTCTTACGTTTAATCCCTGACAGTGGTCGTGAGGAAGCCGCCAAGCGGCTGTTGGATTTTCTTCGATTCTCTCCCTTGCGACCTACAGAAAAACAGAGGGAAAATCACAGAGCGAGCGAGGATGGGAGGGATAGTGTTATTGTAATTTCTTGAAGAACTTTGCGTTGTGGTCTCGTAGGAACTAGTTTGTTGATTGACGGCTTTCTCACGACCACCCCGTGACGGTGGATTTTAATTAGTCTCGTTCCCAGCGTTATAGGGCGTGCTCGGACAGAGCAGCTGCAGTAATTCCATACGGAGATATTGATGTTAGTTTGTTTGTTGAGATGATATCGAGGCAGAATTTGATGGAAAAACAACGGGGAGCACCGCCCTATAACCGCTGGGAACGAGACTAGAATGAGGCTTGCGCGCAACTGCGCGCTTCTCGGCTGTTGAACCTGATTGGGTTAAATGCGGCCTGTGATCCCCGAATCATCATCATGGGTGACATGCCGTGAAGCCGACGTTTGACGGAAGTAAGTTTTGGCGCGGCGGTAAATATTTCATTGCATCACGAAGGTAGAAAGTATGGCAGCAGTTCCGGTGCCGCTGATACACCCATTCCGAGCCACATTTCGTGGCGGCTGAGAGTAGTGTTGCCGCCGCTCGGCTCGGCTCGGCAGCCAATTGAGCCGAACCGAAATTTCGCCGAGCGCAGCTGTTATTACGTGCAACCAAACAACGTGCCGGGGTGCTCCCCCGTTCAAAGACCACACAAGAGGCGCACCGCTTCTTTCCTTTGTTCCTCCACCATATTGCAGGTGCTCCATTGCGGCAGGTATGCTTGAGTCGAATGAAGGACAAGTGCATTCACGTCGAAGCGATCAAGTGCAGCGCGATTAACCATTCTTTAAGATTTTGCTCGTTTGGCAGTGCAATTGCTCCATGCAGCAGCTGCCTGTCTTCCTTCTCCTGCACGTTGTATTTTCTTGCCCCATCAGTATATCCTTGTGTGACCGGTAGGTTTTCCTCAGCTGACCATCTGTTAATCAATCCGCAGACTGCCGCAGCTTCTCGCAGCACGTTTCTCGCTGTGCCGCCGTCATCCCACGCAAAATTCTCACGCGGCTGCATCAGCAACTTGACAAGTCCTATTTTGGGAGCGTACCAGGGCTTTTTGGCCTTTTTTTTTTTTTGACTTCGGCCTTTTTGCAGACCTTCACACCGCAATTACCCGAATTTCCGGCCACCGGAAGTTAGCTCAAACTACCCAAGTATCCGATTGGGTATCTGGTAGGGTAAAATCCGATTCGAAACTTGCCGAATCTAGTGGGCTGAAATCAATCTTGAAATAGGCAGGTTGCGCCACAGCCGCACGCGGCTTTTAAAGCCGCCTGCGGGGTTGTGCTCTTTTGCTCCCGAGCATTGCCATGATTGCTATATAACATTCCCTGGACCACCAGAACGAAAAGAGAAAAAGCCGCATGCAATTAGTTTGCTCACAAAAAAGCCGCATGCGGCTTTGCGCAACCTGTCTAATGTAGACTTCCGTGATGCGTTTCGAGTCCGAGGATACAGGATATGTTGGCATGCATTTCCGCACCATTGAAATGAGTCCCGGAACACATGGTATCAGCGGCGCTGAAACGGCCGCTAATATGTCTGGTTTCGTAACCCATGTCAGGTACCCTATTGTTCAAGCAGAAACTCGGAGTTTCAATTGCGTCGAAGTCCTTCGGAGTTGCCATATATAGTAACCCCGTCCAACTAAAACGCAAAGTTTCGGCTTGCATTTCAGCAACGCCGATATGGGTCGTGAAATGATGCATATCAGCGGCCGCTTCGGCAGCGCTGATATCTTGTGTTCCGCGACCTATACCGGCATTGCTGAAATGCATGCCGATGTCTTCCATATCATCTAGCCCGAAACCCATCATGGAACTCCCCATATTAGAGAGCTTGCGCAAGAGCCACCAGTAGCCACCCAGTGGCTCATCAGGCATGCACAATTGGGTGGCTCACCCGATTTGGTGGCTATCTGGTGGCTCAGGTATGACATCATGGGCCGCAATATTTACTTGTATGACACCCTTCTGCCTCCATAGTGACTCACCCAATTTGGTGGCTATCCAGTGGCTCAGGTATGACATCAAGCATCACAATATTTGCTTATTTGACGCCCTTCTGCCCCTCTAGACATGCAGCAGGAAGCTTATAGAGGACTACCTGTTGACCCTATACCATAAGAATGTGAGGTATGCAAAGGGCATATAAATTTAGTAGCCACCCAATTGCGCATGCCCAATGAGCCACCAGGTGGCTACTGGTGGCTCTGCACAAGCTCTCTATTGGGACTGATTTCGGACTACTGGATCCGTGGGGTTTCTGGTCTGGTTTTGCCCCACCGGATATCTAATCGGATACTTAGGTGGTTCAAGCTAACTTCTGATGGCCGGAAATTTGGCTAATTGCTGTGTGCTTTTTTCCCGCTTTTTCGGGGCTTCAAGCAACTTCAGCCTTTTTACGGCCTTTTCTGGGCTTCTGCGGCTTCGGCCTTTTGGTCTTCTCCGAGGCCTCTCGTGGCTTCCCACTTTCAATTGACTTTTTTTGTTCTCAGTGGGTGACTTCCCGTAAGATTAAAATAATCTGAGGGAATATATCAGTGGTGCCAGTGATGTCAGTTACGAGTACTTTACATAGTAAAGTGATCGTTCTTTTCATCAATCGGAACCAGTATTTTGAGTTGGCAAAACTTTATCAGTGCGTTTCAACGAGGTAATAAAATAGTGGCTGTGTTCATTAGATTCTGAAGTCTTTTTAAGAGCTCAATCTAATGTATTTAGTTATGTAATTCACCGAGATGAGGCTGGTTCGAATCTTCTCAGTCCATCATTTTTTTTTTTTGCATCCCCGATTCCACACATTAGTTGGCCTCGACTCTGGATTAAGCTTGATGTTCATACTCTCTATATATTTACGGCATACGAGAAACGGTCATATTACATTTAGCAATGATAATTTTATTTTGATCAAATAGGGTACTGTCCCTTGTTTTGCGTACTTGTTCACGTCAACCGGAGTCCATCAATCATGTTATGAAAGGGGGGGAAGGGCCTGCCCAACTGAGGGGTTGGAAAATATGTTGATTATGTAGACCAAGAGAAAAGGTACACATCCGTGTGAAATCTGACACGCAACATAAGGCTGTGGCTGTGACAGTCCTCCGTACGCAAGACTTCGGAAGTTACCGAGATCGTTGATGGCCGGCCTACTCACACTCAGTTCTGCACCTTTCAACCTGAAACCGAGCTAGAACTTCTGGAATAATTCAAGTGCAATTAGTGATAGAGCTAGACTGGTAATAATATCCTATATTTGAATGCACCCAAAGTCTTGCTCCTCTGGCGAGATTTCCACCTACCGGGCTCAAATCAGGTCCAATGGGTCTGAATTTTTGCAAGGGCCAACTTATAATAATTTCAAAGGACGTCATAGAGGTAAGATGCGTAAACTGTCTGTGCAGGGATCAATATTTAAATTTAGAGACATTTGAACAAAAAATAAGGTAGGAGGTGTTTCAGGAAGAGATATAACAAAATTAGATCTACTGCATTCTTTGTAACAGAGGCCCTTACAAAAATGTAGACCCATTGGATCTGATTTGAGCCCGGTAGGTGGAAATCTCGCCAGAGGAGCAGGACTTTAAGTGTGTTCAGAAATAGGATATTATCACCAATCTAGCTCTATCACTAATTGCGCTTGAATTATTCCAGAAGTTCTAGCTCGGTTTCAGGTTGAAGGGTGCAGAACTGAGTGAGATATGGACAACTCTTTTGTACATTACTCAAGAGATTATGGAATCGAAGGACTCGCGTCCCTGTTCTGTATATTTTGAACAGATATTCAGTCACAGATCATATCATAATGGTTTTTAATGCGTGGATAAGGGCTTGAACAGAACTGCAGGGGACCGATTATCTACTGCTTTCACTAGAGAATGGAAGCGTTAGACCTTCCGGAGAAGCACGATAGTACAGGACCCCCGAAAGTCTTGACCGAACTTTGATCCCTCAGACACCCAATGTGGCCTAGTTGTGGGGACTTCTTATTTGCCTGTCTGTTGTGTACCACGGAACGGTGGCGATGGAGGTCCACGGCCACAGGTGGCGAGGCACGACATAGCCGCAGGTATAGGGGCAGCAACCCTGATGTATGGTATAGTTCTGAAGTAATAGTGCGACATACAGGAGACTTCCGATGCAATATTCTGATGTAGACTTGCATCAAGGCTGTTCGGTTAGGTGGTTCGGGTTAGGATGTTCGGGTTCTAGTATATCCTGCTCTAAATTCAAGGCATCATTACACCCATGACCTCCGTATATATAATGCCGGTTTTCTAATGTTCTGCCCCACGAGAGAGGATGGGGACGACAAAGCTATTGTACTCGGTACAGACACGAAGACAGCTAGACCCGCACCACCCCCGCACCCACCCCGGCCACAACACTATGTGCACCCGCCGATTAGCAATGGAACACACGCAATGGGACGGTCCATGTGTCTGCTCCCCGAACTCCGCTTCCATTCCACCACAGATCCTGCTGCTCACAGTACCCCGATCGAAGGATCCGGATTCTGGCAAAAGCTGTTGATGTCGTGCGTGATGATCGTCGATAAAGAGGCGGATAAAGAGAGGAACGGTGGGGGTGGGGCGGTAGTAGTGGATGTGGTTAGACTAGCCGGAGCCGGATTCGGGAGGGCATTTGGGAAATGGAAAGTCGAAATTGCCATACTCGGATCCAAATTAGGAAAATATTCATCTGTCATCCATGCTAGGTTCCAAGCATGCTGTCCGCCAGCATTCACTCCAGTCCCGTCCGCCTTTTTCGCCAGTACCATCATAGAAAAGGTAGGGTAGAATGTGGTCTCATCAGTTACCACCCTCGTATCCCATATGGCTGACCGAGCGGGTTACTCAAAATATCTGTTGCCCGTACATTGGCCAGCTTATCCAGCACATTCCGAGCAATAACACCTCTATATCAGACTGCACATGAGTCAGAGCAGGAAACACAGCGGTACCATTCTATCCAACCCTACGAATGAACAGTGCTGACTGTCATGTGCTGTGCTCAGACTCGATGAGATGCATGTGGCCTTCACCCGGTATTTTGGCGGCAAGCTGGGTCCTTCTCCAAGAGCTGCAGTTCATCCGCGCAAAATCTTAGACCTGGGGTGCATATCAATTCCTAAAAATTCGGGAAGTTCATGCCGAGAACCGGGGACAGGTGTGGGATTGGGGCATGATAGATGACGATTACTGTGCATTCAAGACATGCTCTAAATGGAAGTCCTCGAAGGGCAATTCAAGCTGCAATTCAATTCCCGGAGGCTGAAGTCATTGCGGTGGATGTATCGCCGCTTCCGCACCAGTGAGCATCTGTTCTGTTGCTAGCACTCATTTGAAGAGAACACCGCTCCAGGCAGATCCCGGGGAATATGAGGTTCAAACAGCCGGACCTAACTAAAGCTTGGGACCTTGAAAAGCAATCCTTCGACATGGTTCACTCTCGATTGGTCATGACTCATGATGTCAGTACAACTGTTGCGTTTCTTGCATCTATCTTGTTGAATAAAAAGTCCTGATAAGGTACCCAACGGGGAGAACATTGTGAAACGTTCAGCTCAACTTGCGAAGCCCGGAGGTTTGTTGCTCATCAAGGACATCAATATCAATTGCTTAGTGCAAACCGGGGGTCCTGCGACTCGTCTGATTACCTCGAAAGTCGTCGAGATTTGGGAGTCTCGCTCAGCTGACATGGATATGTCAAGGAAATACGCTGGGATCATGACTTCCATGGGATATTTCCCGCGCGTCCATGGCCATAAAATATCGATGCCATTCGATGGGACTGGCTCTGGTGAGTGATTAATTGAACCACAGACTGCGCGTCCTCAAAAATCCCTACCCAGATGAGGCGACGAATGAGCTCGGTCTGGCAATGAAGAAATCTTGGACGCGATTATGGGAGACCTTGGGGAGCCGCTTCGTCGCGGACGGTATTACTGAGGCCATGATACAGGAGCAATGCGAGGAGATTTGTGCCAAAGACTGCAAAGCCACGATGGATATGTATTCCTGTTAGGTCCGATGTTCCCTGGACGAGAATGAATCTTGACCTATGTACATGCTTCTGAATGTTTAGTTTGAATCGGATTCTTTACATCTTCGGCCAACTGGTCACCGCAGAAGATGAGTGTACAGAAGGGATACAGAGATTCAAGGGGAGATGAATAAATGGGATTGTAAACGAAACCAGGAGCTGAAGACACGAAGTATGAGACAAATAATCCAAGTCCGATTCCACACATTAGTTGGCCTCGACTCTGGATTAATCTTGATGTTCATACTCTCTATATATCTACAGCATACGAGAAACGGTAATATTACATTTAGCAATGATAATTTTATTTCGGCCAAATAGGGTACTGTCACTTGTTTCGCGTACTTGTTCACGTCAACCGACAAAATATCGCAAGATGCGAGGGAATGGGATGAAGGCACCGGCCGTGGTTCATCAAGCAGCGTGCACCTCAGCGCAGCCATCCTCGGCGCAAGGCGGAGTTCCTGGACTGAGTTCGGAGTGGATGCCGGAGAGGCCGCGGTCGCGCTCGGCGATGCTGTCTTCGTGGGTGGATATTATCCTGTGGACGAATGGAATGAGCACACGACAAAGGAGGGAGAGAAGAATGGGAAAGAATGGAGAGGTGGGCAGGGGCGGATGAAAGACGAAGAAGAGGCAAAGAGGCGAAGGGGAAGAAAGGGAGAAAGAGATGAGCAAGGCGGGGAGTGAAGGAAAGAAACACCCACCATTTCTGCGGAGTCGAAGTTGCGCGCTCTGGGGTTGCCGGTGGATGTGCGCGGCCGGGACTTGAAGGTGGAAAAAGGCAGGAGGGTGTGCCGTTGGTGGAGTGGGGTGCGGAAGAGGAGGTTATTGATGCCCGTGCACGATGGTGCGCGACCCTTGCACGCCTTGCTGCGCCTGCCCACGTAGTAGCTGTCAAGCTGGCGGGAGCAGGGTATTTGAGCAGCGATTCTTGGGCGAAATAACACATGGGTAGACAGAGAGAGAGCAGTAGCGAACCAGGATTGAAGAGCATTTTATCTTGAGTTTCTCGACCAAATTGGTTCGAGCGAAAGGAGGTTCGGATCAAACGGGCCGCGTCGCGTTCGTCGTTTGATGTGTGGAAATACTGTGAATCCAGTCTCTTCCTGGATTCTGGAGGAATAAACGATGTCTGTCACTCCATCGCCCTACCGAACATTCGCGGCAACCAGACCTTGGATCTGGGTTGACATTGATGATCTGCTTCGAGGGTGATCACATTTCGCTCTATCTGCACTCCTGCTCAAAGTCTTACATACCCTCTTTTACATGGCTATCGTGAGTCTCACCACAGATTGCAATCCGATGCATTGATTTTTGACATTAGAGCTCATTGGTTCAGGTTGCCCGCCTGAATATAGGTTGGCTGTTGTCCCAAGTCGGGTTGTTGCACCCATTCCCACGAATAATTAGATGTCATTCGCTCTGAGAGTCAATCAATCATGTTATGAGCAGGGGGAAGGGCCTGCCAAACTGAGGGGTTGGCAATATATTGATTATGTAGACCAAGAGAAAAGGTACACATCTGTGCGAAATCGACCATCCATCATATGCATCGATCTATACTCATATTCACATAGCCCCGACCCAGAAACAACTACTGAGGAGCAAACGTGCACCGGCTCAGTGTCGATCATGACTTGGCCGAATGTTTCAGCGTTTTTCTTCAGATTGATTGGGATTATACTTTCTACATAACTTTGGGTGAGTCGCTGGTATAATGAATATATTAATATTGGTTGTTCCTACACACAGATGAAAAGACTTGAATGGTATGCAAATTCAAATGTGCTGATTGACTATTGTATGATTTAGCTGTCAGTTGCTCGCTCGAGTCCGTTGTTGTTTTCGTATATAGTAAGTGTGTGCGTCCTTTTAGATGCTGAGGCTTCTTCTTTGTCACTCTGCGTGCCTGACATGAGATACGTGACGAACCGAGTCAAAATGATGATTAAATAAACCGACGAAGGCAAATACCAAGGTTGCTAACTAACATAGGCGACAGACGATAAAAACATACAAATCAGTAAATAAAAAATGTAAAGTACGAGTTATGCCGTGCGAAGCATCGGCCTCCCCCCAAGTTAGAAAATTCCGTAGAAAGTTATTGGTGGTGATTCCCACAATGAAGGGGATATTCTTTTTGGATTGTTTGGAATAAACACGTTACGCAAACATTGGACAAATGACGCATCTCCAGCACTATCACCGCGCCTTGCCCGCCAATGGATCTTGACATGATTTTTGCTTCAAAAGGCTGCTTGACATCGATGCATTCACTTACATCCTGGATAGAGGGTTTGCCGATGTGGTACTCAACAGGGAATGATGTACAGTCTTTCCATGGACCTTGTATCGACTTTTTGTTTCCGCCCATTTGAGACAAATTATGAGCAAATCTGCTCAAACTAGGATGCAGATACATCCTTTGGTCTCTTCTCTATGATATGTACCATAGATAATTTTGAGGTTTGAAGCTGTTCTGCAGCAACACAGTGATCATTGTGATGCAAGGACCACAAATCATTTCACCACACAAACAGAAATAATGTTTTGGGCTGCAATGGGCGCCATTCTCATGTTCTGGGAAGTGTTGCAGGCGGTCTTAGAGGATACTTAATACTCAGATAATCCATTTCACAGATCCTTTGTGTGTGATGTACAAATGCAAGGACCACAGAAAATGCAAGGACCATGGAAAGACTGTATCTACCACAGTACAACCGTGTCCCTGCAGGATCCCTAAGTAGCGCACGGAGGGCGAAAAGG